>MCJB01013758.1:0-76144 GCA_002018475.1 Nicotiana obtusifolia | reverse complement strand
GGGGGGGGGGGGGAGCCCCACCGTTTACAATTGGATCGCGTGGTTGTTTGCTTGTGCGGTTTCTAGTTATCGGTACGTTGGCGGAGAATTTATGAATAAGAAAAGGAAATATTAGGGGTAATTCAGCAAAGAACTTGATGGGCGTGTGCTATATTCGGCGTTATCGATGCATGTTAAGGTTTTTGGGAAGACTCGGAGCTTGTGTTTTGTGGACGTGATGTACATGGGAAAGAGCACAGTCGATTATCTTCAGGACTGGGTCAGAGTGATTGACCCTCGATAACAGTCCTAGTGGATTCAAGAATTAAAGTGCAGTGCCTAAAGATTTCGGATCCGATGTGTGGTTAAGGATCGATTCTTCACGGTGGATTGCAAACGAAACTTGGAATATTCTATGTTACCATCGGGTACACGGTGCAGTATTGGAAGAAAGGAAGAAATAGCTTCGGATTCGCAGAAGGTCTTGCAAAATGGGTGTACCAGTCTAAGATATTATTGAGCACATAAGGAGGGTATGAGATGGTTCATGAATATTGAGATGATGTGATCTCGCGATTCGGGTCACTCGAGTTGAATGCGAATTGAGTTCACTGTGTTGTGAATGGAGCCATTATATTTCTAAGTCAGGTCAAGAGTAAATTGAAAGAAGTTGGGTCGGTTAGCAATGGTTTAATCGGTGTGATGGTGGCAATGATTAGTTCCTTCGGCGTGTGAAGTTTTACATGTGTTATGTGGTTGTACGTGCATGTCCGATAGCCACCATGACTTGATTGATTTGGGAGATATTGCTTCGAATGGCCTCTTTGTGTGAACGGACTCCGGAAGAGTCATGATGGTTACGCCACAACTTGAGGTTTGTATTTTCTTTGGTTATGGGAATTCAGTTGCATGATGCCATGGTTATTCTGAAATGAGTTGAGTGATAGGGGTTCTAGCCAATGAAGTATTCATTCTACTAATAGTTCAGGGGTTATGAGAATTTGTTTTAATCTCGCGTAACGGTATCATGTTTGGATTGGGTTGCACGGCGCAACGGTATCATGTGTGGATCGGGTTGCGTGCTGCAACAGTGTTATGTTGAGTAGTGTCCCCTATACCTATTCCTGCGTATTTTGTTTCTCATCCTTTGAGAAGGGTTTGTAACATCTGTTTGACCGTTTTATTCGTTACGCGGGCTGGATAATTATTTTCCAGAGTTGTTCTTCTTTATGTGACATGTTCAAATTGTAGCTTGTCGGCGCATTGATGGCGCCATATGAGATCTGAGTCGGTGTTTGAGGCGGCTTATTGCATGAGCAGCTTGCACCGGGTGAGACGAGATTATTGGAGCTGAAATCCGTGCAATCAGATTTATATAAGGCACATTAAAAGGAAAAATCATTATTCAGTTCAGAATGAGGTAATGGTTCTTGACCGGATGAGAGACTCCATGAATTATTGATTCAATAGGTGGCTACGAGCTTCTACACGTCTCTTTCGTCATAGCAGTATTGTGAGATTTGGAACAAGATTTATATGCGTCATGCGATGTGTTGTGGGCACCAGATTCCTGAAATTTCAGCTATTGTGGTCGGAGGAGGTTATTATGGGCAATCGACTCATATGGTGAGTTTGTGAATTTGCACTCTACTATTGTGTTTATCTCTGTTGGGAGATTTTGATGGTCTTAGTTGTGTCTATCATTTTTGTTTTGTACACTATCGAGGGCTATGAGTCCAAAAGTGACTTTCTGTTACTCACTACAGTGGGTTTTGATGTAATTTCGGGATAACCGGTTAGAGCTTTATGAATCATATGCCCTACTGGTATGGGAGTTCATTATGTGTCATAATTTCGATTAAAGGAAATTACTTATAAAGGAGAAATGTATAGATTTCGGTTGGCACGATGTGTATATTACTTGTGATTCAAAGTTGAGGACGAGATCCTCGCATTTTTAATATGATGTGAAAAGCTTAAACTGGGCTATGAGCCGCGGTGGAAGTTATATAAGGACGAGATCCTTGTGATAAAAATTTATGTGTTTTAAATTCTCCCTCTGTTAAATTAAATTTGTACTATAGTACTGATAGGGAGCCATGTGTTAGGCTAATTTGATAATTCTTTTATGTGTTTTTTTGCATATTTTGCCATAGTCGTGTTGTAATTATTGAGTTTTAGCCTACAAGGGGAGTGTCCAGGTGGCGTTAAATGTGACTCGTTAATTCGAGTATATAATTATGAGGTCTTCATGCCTCGTGAATTGCTGTCAGAGTTGTGAAAATTTGAAATGAGGTTTTGGCTAAAATGAGGTTAATTGACGATGCTAGAATTAATTATGAACAGCTATTAGGACCAGAGATGTGGTTATGGGCATACATATGATGGGCACGCAAGCACGAGTTGCTACAACCGGTTTAGACTAGCACGCTGTTGTTGAATTAATTGGGCTGTGAGAAATTTGGCTATGAAGTTTATAAATGTGGATAAAAGAAATAATCTTCAATTGAGATGGTGTTGTCGGATCCATGTTAAATTTAAGGTGACGTAGAATCACCCGCGAGTGCGATAATAATACACTTAAAAATTTAATGTCCTCGGAATAATTCTTGGCACGTTCGAGGACGAACGTATGTTTAAAAGGGGGAGAATGTAACGACCCGGCTAGTCGTCTCGTGAGTTACCGCTCCGTTTCTCCCATTTCTGCTTCATTACGCTATCGTTATCCGTGTTTCATGTGATCGAGTTGAGTAGTTTGCGTTTGGAGTGAATTTGGTAAGAAATGAGACACTTAGTCTCTTTTAAGAAGGTTTAAGTTGTAAAAGTGAACCGGATGTTGACTTATGAGTTAGAGGGATCGGATGTGAATTCCGACGATTCGATTAATTTTGGAAGATGATTTATGACTTAGGAGTGTGATCTGAATTGGTTTTGGAGGTCCGGTGTAAAATTAGGCTTGAATTGGTGGAGTTAGTATTTTGGCGATTTCCGGTTGTTAGGTGAGAATTTGATCCGAGGGTCGGAATGGAATTCCGAGAGTTGCTATAGCTTCGTATGGTGATTTCGGACTTAGGCGTATGTCCGTATTTGAAATTGGAAGTCCGTAGGACAATTCAACGCATTTTGGCGAATGTTGGAAAATAGAAGATTTTTGGAAAAATTGACCGAGGAGTTGACTTTTTGATATCGGGGTCGAAATTCAGTTCTGAAAATCTTCATAGGTCCATTATGTCTTTTACGACTTGTGTGCAAAATTTGAGGTCAACCGGACTCGATTTGATAGGTTTCGGCATCGAATGTAGAAGTTGGAATTTATTAGTTTCATTAGGCTTGAATTGGGGTATGATTCGTGTTTTTAGCATTGTTAGATGTGATTTAAGGCCTCGACTAAGTCCATAATATGTTTTAGTACTTGTTGGTATATCTGAACGGGGTCTGGAATGGCTCGGGTGAGTTTTGGGTGGTTAAACGAACTATTTTATCTTTGGAAAAGATGAAAAAAATTGCAGAAAAATGGCAGAAAAACTGGTGCGAGTAGTCCAGTTTGGAAGCTCATATCTTGTAATCTATAAGGAATCAGAAAAATTGATAAGTCTGGCATTCCCGCCCACCTAGCGAAACCAGCAAACATGAAAGTTGTAGCCCTTTGAATCTAGTTTCCAAAAAGATAAACCATCCATCATTTGGACATATATACAGAAACTTACGATAGATTAAAGTTGGCTGGTACTGCTGTTGTTTTCCAGGCAGTGTTCATGGCAGAAATTTCTGCTGCATAGGACCGACTTTGGAAGCTTATATCTCGTAATCTGTAAGGAATTTGGAGATGATCCAAAAATGAAAGTTGTAGCCCTTCGAATTCAGTTTCCAGAATATAAACCATTCATCATTCGGACATCGTATAAGAAAGTTATGCATATTTCCGTATCAGCAAAAATTGCTATTTTTTTTCTGGTGCACACCTTTAGCGACCAGATTTGGCCCTTTTAGCGACTGGTATCAAACTTTTAGCGACCAGATTGCAGAAACTTAAGGACCAAACATGGTCATTTTCTTCATTTCGTTTTGGATTTTTGGAGCACGGTTCTTGGGTGATTTTTGAGGAATTCTTCCCGGCTTCGACTGGGTAAGTGTTCTACATCCGAAAGTGACTATATTTCATAAATCCATGGTCATATTCATCATTTATTTCGAGTTTTGATGAAAGAAATTGGAATTTTAGTAAAATCTTTCAAAAGTAAAAATTTAAGATTTGGAGGTCGATTCGTAATCGGAATTTGGTAAATTTGGTATGGTTGAACTTATATTGGAATGGGTGTTCAGATTTTGTAACTTTTGTCGGGTTCCGAGATGTGGGCCTCACTGGCTAATTTAAATGCAAATTTCGGATTTTATTGAAAAATTAGTATTTTCATACGGATTTTATTCCTATAAATTGTATAATGATGAGCGTGGGGTCGTTTACTGCTAGGACTGTGACTTGGTCCGTCCCGATTGATGATTTTTACTACATATTTGATTGAAACCTATTTGATATCATTATGTTTTGGGCTGATTGCCATATTTGGGCTTCGTGCCAATTGTTTGAACCCTCCGGAGATTTTTATCACTATTTCCTCACTATTTGTACTTATTACTTGAACTCAGTCATGTTGTTTCCACTGTTGTACAACTCAGCCACCTTTTGCTCAGTTTTGAGATTTACAAAATATTTGAAATGATGTTTGGGCTGAGAACTACTGTTTTACTATGCCCGAGGGGCTTGTGATGATTTTCTGACTGAGTGCGGCCGAGGGCCAGGTGTGAGGTTTTACTGAGTGATATGAGGCCGAGGGCCTGAGATACTGTATATACGTCACGAGGTGGATTGATTGATATGAGGCAGAGGGCCTAGATGTATGCCACGAGGTGGCTTGATATAGCGGTTGGGCCGTAAGGGGCCCCTCCCGGAGTCTATACACCCCCAGCGAGCGCAGGGTACCCAGAGATAATACAGTTGGTAACAATGACAATTGTAGGTTACGGTTGGTAACAATGACAACTGGTAACCAGAGATATTACAGTTGGTAACAATGACAACTGTAGGTTACGGTTGGTAACAATGACAACCGGTAACCAGAGATATTACAGTTGGTAACAATGACAACGGTTGGTTCCAGTTGATAACAATGACCACTGGTAACCAGAGCTGTGAGATTGATACTGAGCCTAGGAATATTATAGTTGGTAACAATGACAACTGTAGGTTACAGTTGGTAACAATGGCAACTGGTAACCAGAGCTGGGAAGATTTTTAAATGATTTCTTACTGATTTACTGTTTTCAAATAATGATTTACTGCTTCATTATGCATTGCCTTGTGCTTTACGTGTTTTCTTACTTTCAGTCATTATCACTGAGTTGGAAGTACTCACATTGCTCCCTGCACCATGTGTGCAGATTCAGGTGTTAGTGATTCTGCTCCGAGGCATTGGCTACGACTGTCAGAGCGATGACTCAGAGACTACGAGGTAGTTGTTAGCGTCCGCAACCCTGTATCTCTTTTATCTTGTTGTTTCCACCTTCTCCAACTAATTGTGCCAGAGATATTGTAATAGAAATTTGTTATTAGGATTTCATTAGTTGCTCATGACTTTGTGAC
Source organism: Nicotiana obtusifolia (assembly GCA_002018475.1). Taxonomy (NCBI): domain Eukaryota; kingdom Viridiplantae; phylum Streptophyta; class Magnoliopsida; order Solanales; family Solanaceae; genus Nicotiana; species Nicotiana obtusifolia. The sequence goes on along the minus strand of MCJB01013758.1, from coordinate 70,524 downwards.
ACCTCGGTTTGGGCTGTAGTCGGGATGGTTCACTATGTTTTTCCGCAAATGATTGCTATTAAATAATATTGTGTTGTTCTCTTATTAAATTAACTGCTTAAAATGAGTTATGGTTCGAATTGGCTGGACTTGTCTTCACGAGAGGCGCCATCACGATCGGGTTGGGATTTTGGGTCGTGACAAAAACACATAAAGCACAAGGCATTCTATAATGAAGCATTTAAAACATTATTCGCAAACAGTAAATCAGTGAGAAATTAAAGTAAAATCTCCTTTAAACAGGTAAAAACATGTGAAGTAAAACATCGCCCCTCGGGCTATATATATCAACAAATCCGCCCCTCGGGCAACATCATAAAAACAGTACCAGCCCCTCGGGCTCAAATCTCAGAACAACATCAGCCCCTCGGGCTATCAAATGAAACAACATCAGCCCCTCGGGCTATCACATCATACAATATCAGCCCCTCGAGCTATAATTCACATCACAATGGGTACCTGCGCTCACTGAGAATGTACAGACTCCGGGAGGGGCCCCTAACGGCCCAAGCGCAATATCAAGCCATCTCGTGGCACATATCTAGGCCCTCGACCTCATATAAATCAAGCCACCTCGTGGCGTATATGCAGTATCTCGGGCCCTCGGCCTCATTTCAGTCACAAGCCACCTCGTGGCACATAAAGTATCTCAGGCCCTCGACCTCATATCAATAACAAGCCACCTCGTAGCACATAAAGTATCTCAGGCCCTCGGCCTCATATCACTCTGTAAAACCTCACATCTGGCCCTCGGCCGCACTCAGTCAGAAAATCATCACAAGCCCCTCGGGCATAGTAAAACAATAGTTCTCAGCCCAAAAACATCATTAAAATATCATTAAAGTCTCAAAACTGAGTAAAAAGTGGTTGAGTTGTAAAATAGTGAAAACAACATGATTGAGTTCAAGTAATAAGTCAAAAATAGTAAGGAAACAGTGATAAAGTTCCCCGAAGGGTTCAAATAATTGGCACGAAGCCTAAATCATAGTAACGATAGTGGGTTTTGCATGGCCAATGGGTACTGGTTTCTATTTATAAAGGGTCAAAAATCGGGACAAAAACGCCCCAGTCAGGTTTAAAACGCGACCGCATATCCGCCGCATATCCAACATGCGGTCCGCATCTTCGCTATGGCCATTGCAGATGGTAAGCCTAGCCTTCACCGCAGTTCAGTGTGAAGCATGGTTTGCGGTCCACATGTCAAAAATGCGACCGCATTCTTGACCGCATTTTTGACGTTGATTTTTGCCCAAAAATCTGTCTCGGTCTGCGGTCTCAGTATGGTGGATATGCGGTCCGCACTATGGAAATTTGACTGCATTCCTGACAGCATTCATTACGTCGTTCTTTGTCCAGAAAACTGTCTGGGTCTGCTATCTGGGTGTGTGGTTTGCGGCCCGCATATAGGGTTTGCGATAGCATAGCCCGCTTTGCAAGCTCATAAGCCACCTCCCCAATTCTCCGAAGCACTTCAAACGGTCCAATGAACCGACGACTCAATTTCCGTTTCTTCCCGAATTACATAACACCCTTCATGGGCGAAACCTTCAGCAAGACCTTCTCACCATCCATGTAGGACACATCTCGGACTTTCCTATCGGCATAACTTTTCTGCCTCGTCTGCGCTGTACGGAGCCTCTCCTGGATTGTTTTCACCTTCTCTAGAGCATAATGAACCAAGTCAGTCCCCAATAGCCTAGCCTCGCCGGGCTCGAACCAACCAACCAGAGATTTACACCGCCTCCCGTACAGAGCCTCATACGGAGCCATCTGAATACTCGACTGGTAGCTCTTGTTATAAGCAAACTCTGCAAGCGGTATAAACTCATCCCATGAACTTCCGAAATCAATAGCACATGCACGTAACATGTCCTCCAGTATCTGAATGGTATGCTCGGACTGCCCATATGTCCGAGGATGAAAAGCTGTGCTCAACTCCACCTGAGTACCCAACTCTCTCTACACGGCTCTCCAAAACTGTGAGGTAAACTGAGTACCTCTATCTGAAATAATAGAAACTGGAACACCATGCAGCCGAACAATCTCTCGGATATAAATCCTTGCCAACCGTTCTGAAGAATAGGTAGTACACACAGGAATAAAGTGCGCGGACTTGGTCAGTCGATCCACAATCACCCAAATGGCATCGAACTTCTTCAAAGTCCGTGGAAGTCCAACAACAACGTCCATAGTAATCCGCTCCCACTTCCACTCGGGAATAGCCATCTGCTAAAGTAGGCCACCCGGTCTCTGATGGTCATATTTTACCTGTTGACAGTTGAGACACCGAGCTACGAATCCCACAATATCTTTCTTCATTATTCTCCACCAATAGTGTTGCCTCAAGTCCTGATACATCTTCGCGCCACCCGGATGAATGGAATACCGCGAGCTATGGGCCTCCTCCAGAACCAACTCCCGAAGCCCATCCACATTGGGTACACATATTCGGCCCTGAATCCCCAACACCCCATCATCGCCGATGGTGACATCTCTAGCATTGTGATGCTGAACTCTGTCCCTAAGGACAAGCAAATACGGATCGTCATACCGGTGCTCCCTTTTGCGATTATATAACAAAGACCGAGAAACCACACAAGCCAACTCCCGGCTAGGTTCCGAAAGGTCTAGTCTCACAAACCTATTTGCCAAGGCCTGATCATCAACTGCAAGGGGTCTCTCCCCAACTGGAATATATGCCAAACTCCCCATACTCACTGCCTTTCGGCTCAAAGCATCGGCCACCACATTGGCCTTTCCCGGATGGTATAATATAGTGATATCGGAATCCTTGAGCAACTCCAACCATCTCTGCTGCCTCAAATTAAGATCCTTTTGTTTGAACAGATGTTGGAGGCTACGATGATTAGTAAACACGTCACAAGACACGCCGTACAAGTAATGCCACCAAATCTTCAGTGCATGGACTATGGCAGCTAGCTCCAAATCATGCACGGGGTAGTTATTCTCATAGGGTTTCAACTGACGAGAAGCATAAGCAATAACTCTACCCTCCTGCATCAATACACGACCAATCCCAACTCTTGAAGCATCACAATACACAGTATATGCACCTGAAGCTGATGGCAAAACCAACACTGGAGCTGTGGTCAAGGCTGTCTTGAGCTTCTGAAGCTCTCTTCGCACTCGTCCGACCATACAAAAGGAGCACCCTTCTGGGTCAATTTGGTCAAGGGCGACGCAATGGATGAAAACCCCTGAACAAACCGGCGGTAATAGCCTGCCAACTCAAGGAAAGTATGAATTTCTGTGGCTGAGGACGATCTAGGCCAACTCTGAAACGCCTCTATCTTCTTTGGATCAACCTGCATACCCTCGCTAGACACTACGTGCCCCAAGAACGCCACTGAACCGAGCCAAAACTCACACTTAGAGAATTTTGCATACAGCTTCTCCTCCCTCAATCTTTGCAATACAACTCGCAAATGCTCCGCGTGCTCCTCCTGGCTACGCGAGTACACCAGAATATCATCAATGAATACAACTACGAACGAATCTAGATAAGGCCGAAATACATTGTTCATCAACTGCATGAACGCTGCTGGGGCATTGGTTAGCCCGAAAGACATAACAAGAAACTCATAGTGACCATATCTAGTTCGGAAAGCAGTCTTAAGAATGTCTGAATCCCTGATTTTCAACCGGTGATAACCCGAACGGAGATCAATCATGGAGAACACTCACGCTCCCTGAAGAAAGTCAAACAAATCATCGATGCGAGGCAAAGGATACTTGTTCTTGATTGTTACCTTGTTCAATTGCTTGTAATCAATGCACATTCTCATCGTGCCATCCTTCTTCTTCACAAACAGAACCGGTGCACCCCAAGGTGACACACTAGGCCGAATGAACCCCTTATCTAGGAGTTCCTGAAGTTGCTCCTTCAATTCTTTCAACTCTGCTGGTGCCATACGATACGGTGGAATATAGAGGGGTTGAGTTCTCGGCACCAGGTCAATACCAAAATCAATATCACTGTCTGGTGGCATGACCGGCAGGTCTGCAGGAAATACATCGAAAAAATCCCACACAACTGGAACAGAATCAATGCTTGGAGTCTCAGCTCCAACAGCTCTCACAAATGCTAGGCATGAAAGGCAACCCTTCCCAACCATATGCTGGGTGTTCAAGAACGATATCACCCTACTAGGAACATAATTAGTCATACCACGCCACTCGATCCGCGGTACACCCAGCATAGCCAAAGTGACTGTCTTAGCATGACAGTCTAGAATGGCACGACACGGAGATAACCAATCCATGCCTAGAATAATATCAAAATCCACCATGCTCAATAGCAAGAGGTCCACTCATGTATTCAGACCCACAATAGTTATTACCCATGACCGGTACACACAGTATACAACAACAGTATCGCCCATCGGGGTAGACACATGAACAAGTAAAGGAAGAAACTCGCAGGGCGTACCCAAATAATGAGCAAAATATGAGGACACGTAGGAATAGGTGGAACCAGGATCAAATAATACAGAGGCATCCTTGTGGCAGATTGAAACTGTCACGACCCTTACACCGAACCCGGTCGTGATGGCGCCTCTCGTGAAGACAAGGCCAGCCAATTTAACCAAAATCTCATTTTTAATCAGTTAATTACCAAGAAAACAATACAAGCATGGTATAATAGCAATCATTCGCGGAAAGTATAGCTAACCATCCCGACTACAGCCCAAACCGGGGTGTCACAATGTCATGAGCAACTAATGAATCCTAATAACAAGATTACTAATTACAATATCTGGCACAATTTTTGAAGAACATAGGAACAACAAGATGAAAGAGACACGGGGCTACGGACACCAACAACTACCTCGTAGTCTCTAGATCACCGCCTGACAGGAGGAATCAATACTCCGGAGCGGAACCAACAACGCCTGAATCTGCACACATGTTGCAAGGAGTAATGTGAGTACTCCAACTCAGTGAGTAATAAGCACAAATAACGACTGAAAGTAAGAAAACACACAAAGCACAAGGCATTCTACAATGAAGCATTTAAAACATCATTCGCAAACAGAAAAATCAAGTAAAATCTCCTTTCAACAGGTAAAAACATGTAATCTTTTAGGTAAATGATGTGAAGTAAAACATTGCCCCTCGGGCCATATATATATATATCAAAAAATCCGCCCCTCGGGCTATCACATAGTACAACATCAGCCCCTCGGGCCATCACATAATACAACATCAGCCCCTCGGGCCATCACATAATACAACATCAGCCCCTCGGGCTATCACATAATAGAATATCAGCCCCTCGGGCTATATTTCACATCACAATGGGTACCCGCGCTCACTAGGGGTGTACAGACTCCGGGAGGGGCCCCTTATGGCCCAAGCACAATATCAAGCCACCTCATGGCGTATATCTAGGCCCTCGGCCTCATATCAATCAAGCCACCTCATGGCGTATATAAAGTATCTCAGGCCCTCGGCCTCATATCAGTCACAAGCCACCTCGTGGCACATAAAGTATCTCAGGCCCTCGGCCTCATATCACTCAGTAAAACTTCACATCTGGCCCTCGGCCGCGCTCAGTCAGAAAAATCATCACAAGCCCCTCGGGCATAGTAAAACAATAGTTCTCAGCCCAAAACATCATTAAAATATTATTTAAGTCTCAAAACTGAGTAATAGAGGCTGAGTTGTAAAATAGTGAAAACAGCATGACTGAGTTCAAGTAATAGATCAAAGTAGTGAGGAAACAGTGATAAAAATCCCCGAAGGATTCAAATAATTGGCACGAAGCCCAAATATGGCAATCAGCCCAATCATAATGATAACAAATAAGTTTAAGTCAAATACGCAGTAAAATCATCAATCGGGATGGACCCAGTCACAATCCCTAGTAGTAAAAGACCCTACACTCGTCATCGAGCGTGTGCCTCACCTCAATATAGCACTACGATGTACAATCCGGGGTTTCAAACCTTCATAACATCATTTGCTATCACTACTCACCTCAATATAGCACTACGATGTGCAAATCCGGGGTTTCAAGCGCTCAGAACATCATGTACAATCACTACTCACTGAAGCTAAATCCCTAGCCCGGGATGCCTTTGCCCTTTGAATTGGCCTCCACGCACGTCGAATCTATCCAAAATCAGAACTAATATGTCAGAATATGCTGGGGTAACGAAGCCGAATCGAAACAAATCAGAAAATACCAATTATTTACGAAATTAGCAAAACTCGAGCCCCAACCCACTTCTTAAAGTTCAGAAATTTTCACATCAACGGGTTCCTTATCCCCCAACGAGTTCAACCATACTAAAATTATCAAATTCCGACATCGGATTGACCTCCAAATCTTTAATTCTACACTTAAGGATTTTTCACAGATTTTCCAACTTAAATCACCAATTAAATACTAAATATAGCGATATACCGGGGTAATTTGACCAAAGTTGAGATAAGAACACTTACCCCGATGTTTCCCTTGAAAATCCTCCAAAAATCGCCTCAAAATTCGCTTCAATCCGAGTTCTATGGCTCCAATTATGTTTAAGATAGCCAAAATCCCCTCTTTTAAGAATTTTTCCAAGAAAGTCTCCTTTGGATATAGTTTTGAGGTTGATTTTGCTATGATTTAGGGTGTTTTGGAGATGTTTATCTTAGGTGGTAACGATAGTGGGTTTTGCATGGCCAAAGGGTACTGGTTTCTATTTATAAAGGGTCGAAAATCGGGACAGAAACACCCCAGTCGGGTTTAAAATGCGACCACATATCCGCCGCATATCCAACATGCGGTCCGCATCTTCTCTATGACCATCGCATATCGTAACCCTAGCCTTCACCGTAGTTCAGTGTGAAGCATGGTTTGCGGTCCGCATGTTAAGAATACGACCGCATTCTTGACCGCATTTTTGACGTTGATTTTTGCCCAGATATCTGTCTCGGTCTGCGGTCTTAGTGTGGTGGATATACGGTCCGCATTGTGGAAATGCGACCGCATTCCTGACCGCATACTTGACGTCATTCTTTGCCCAGAAAACTATCTGGGTCTGTGATCTAGGTGTGTGGTTTGCGGCTCGCATACTGGGTTTGCGATAGCATATCCCGCTTTGCGATGTCTCATTACTCTTTTACAAAATTGCAACTTCTGGTTTTTCTGCAACTTTTCCAAGGGCGATACAGTCCGTTTAGCCACCCTAAACTCACCCGAGGCCACTGGGACCCCAAAAAACTATGCCAACATATCTCCTAACATTATTCGAATTTGTTCTGACCTTCGGAACGTTCAAAAAACCTCTCAACACCAAATTCCCGTCGGATTCAAGCCTAAGAATTTCAAAATCTTCTAAGTTACTCTTTTAATCAAAAACCCAACCAGACCATGTCCGAATGACATGAAATTTCGCACACACATCCCAAATAACATAACGAAGCATAATAAGGTAGAAATAGGGAAAACGAAGCGGTAACTAATGAGACGAATGGCCGGGTCGTCACATTCTTCCCCACTTAAACAAACGTTCGTCCTCGAACGAGTCAAGAAACATACCTGATCCTTCAAATAGGTGATGATATCTGCTCCGCATCTCATGCTCAGTCTCCCAGGTAGCCTCCTCCACAGGTCGACCTCTCCACTGCACTTTCATTGAAGCTATATCCTTTGACCTCAACTTCCGAACCTGACGACCCAAAATCGCCACTGGCTCCACATCATAGGTCAAATCATCGTCCAACTGAATTGTGCTGAAGTCCAAGATATGAGACGGATCCCCAATATACTTCCGAAGCATAGCAACATGAAATACTGGGTGTACGCTCGACAAGCTGGGTGGCAAAGCAAGTTATAAGACACCTCCCCAATTCTCCGAAGCACTTCAAATGGGCCAATGAACCGAGGACTCAATTTTCCTTTCTTCCCGAATCTCATAACACCCTTCATGGGCGAATCCTTCAGCAAGACCTTCTCACCAACCATGTAGGACACATCTCGGACTTTCCTATCGGCATAACTCTTTTGCCTCGACTGCGGCTGTACGGAGCCTCTCCTGGATTGTCTTCACCTTCTATAGAGCATCCTGAACCAAGTCAGTCCCCAATAGCCTAGCCTCGCCGGGCTCGAACCAACCAACCGGAAATCTACACTGCCTCCCCTATAGAGCCTCATACGGAGCCATTTGAATACTCGACTGGTAGCAGTTGTTATAAGCAAACTCTGAAAGCGGTAGAAACTCATCTCATGAACCTCCGAAATCAATAGCACAAGAACGTAACATGTCCTCAAGTATCTGAATGATACGCTCGGACTGCCCATCCGTCCGAGGATGAAAATCTGTGTTCAACTCCACCTGAGTACCCAACTCTCTCTGTACGGCTCTCCAAAACTGCGAGGTAAACTGAGTACCTCTATCTGAAATAATAGAATCTGGAACACCATGCAGCCGAACAATCTCTCGTATATAAATCCTTGCCAACCGTTCTGAAGAATAGGTAGTACACACAGGAATGAAGTGTGCGGACTTGGTCAGCCGATCCACAATCACCCAGATGGCATCGAACTTCTTCAAAGTCCGTGGAAGTCCAACAACAACGTCCATAGTAATCCGCTCCCACTTCCACTCGGGAATAGCCATCTGCTGAAGTAGGCCACCCGGTCTCTGATGCTCACATTTTACCTGTTGACAGTTGAGACACCGAGATATGAATCCCACAATATCTTTCTTCATCCTTCTCCACCAATAATGTTGTTTCAAGTCCTGCTACATCTTTGCCGTACCCAAATGAATGGAATACCGCGAGCTATGGGCTTCCTCCAAAATCAACTCCCGAAGCCCATCCACAGTGGGCACACAAATCCAGCCCTGCATCCTCAACACTCCATCATCACCAGTGGTTGTATCTTTAGCATCATTGTGCCGAACTCTGTCTCTAAGGACAAGCAAATGCGGATCGTCATAATGGCGCTCCCTGATGCAATCATATAACGAAGACCGAGAAACCACACAAGCCAACACCCGGCTAGGTTCTGAAATTTCTAATCTCACAAACCTATTGGCCAAGGCTTGAACATCAACTGCAGAACAGAACCGGTGCACCCCAAGGTGGCACACTAGGCCGAATGAACCCCTTATCTAGGAGTTCCTGAAGCTGCTCCTTCAATTCTTTCAACTCTGCTGGTGCCATACGATACGGTGGAATAGAAATGGGCTGAGTGCCCAGCACCTGGTCAATTCCAAAATCAATATCCCTGTCTGGTGGCATGCCCGGCAGGTCTGCAGGAAATACATCGGAAAAATACCTCATAATTGGAATAGAATCAATGCTAAGAGTCTCAGCTACAACATCCCTCAGAAAAATATGAAAGGCAACCCTTTCCAGCCATACGCTGGGCCTTCAAGAATGATATCACTCTACTAGGAATGTAATCAGTCACGCCACGCCAATCGATTTGCGGCACATCCGGCATAGCCAAGGTTACCGTCTTAGCATGACAGTCTAGAATAGCACGATATGGAGATAACCAATCCATCCCTAAAATGACATCAAAATCTACTATGCTCAATAGCAATAGGTCCACTCGTGTATCCAGACCCCCAATAGTCACTACACATGACCGGTACACGCGGTCTACAACAACAGTATCGCCCACCGGGGTAGACACATGAACAGGTAAAGCAAGAAACTCCCAGGTCATACCCAAATAATGAGCAAAATATGAGGATACATACTAATAGGTGCGAGAGGCATTCTTATGGCAGACTGAAACAATAACTGTAATGACAGCATCTGAAGCAGTAGCATTTGTCCTGCCTGGAATAGCATAGAATCGACCCTGGCCACCGCCTGATCGACCTCCCCCTCTAGGGCGACCCCTGGCTGCCTGACCTCCACCCCTAGCTGGCTGGGCGGGTGGTAAAGTAACTAGAGTAGAAGTCGAGGGCTGTCCCCTCTGCTGGGATGATGTAGCACCACGATGAGGGCACTGCCTCCACATGTGGCCTATCTCGCCACACTCATAACAGCTCCCTGGTGCTGGAGAAGAGGAATGCAGGGAACCTCTCGCACCGGAGTGTCTAGTAGATGCACTCGGCATAGAAGGACCCTGGGCTGACGGAGCACGAGTTGGAAGGGCGCTGAGTGATGACTAACCGTGCTGCAACCTATGATAACCACGACTTGCAGATGCCCCACGGTACTCTGGACGGGCTGACTGAGCAGGCCTGAAGGAACGACCTCTACCCTGCTGAGACTGGCCTCTCGAAGGAGCACCATTGTAACTACCCGATCCTCGAGGCCTCTTGGCCTCCCTCTCCTCTCGCTCCTGACGGCGAATCGTCTCAATCTCGCGAGCTATATCAACCACCTCCTCGAAAGTAGCACCCAATATTCTCTCCTTGGTCATGAGAATAAGGAGATGATAGTTAAGGCCATCCACAAACCTTCTGATCCTTTCACGATCAGTCGGAACCATCCAGACAGCTTGATGAGCCAACTCAGAAAACCTCGACTCATACTGCGACACAGGCATATCCCCCTGTCGTAGCCATTTGAACTGCCTATGCAGCTCCTCTCTGCGGGACTGCGGCACATACTTCTCAAAGAAGAGAGCGGAGAACTGCTGCCAAGTAAGGGGCGCTGCATCGACCGGTCTACACCTCTCGTACGCCTCCCACTAAGTGAAGGTAGCTCTCGTAAACGGAAAGGTGGTGAATACCACACCAATAGACTCAAGGATCCCGGCTGTACTGAGCATCCGCTGACACTTGTCAAGAAAACCCTGGGCATCCTCGCCCTCAACACCACTGAATGACGGAAGCTGGAGCCTATGAAGTAGCTGCTGCTGTGGTGGCTGAAACCGCCTGAGCCAGGCCCGTGCAAACTGATAAGATCTGAGCCAAGGTCTCCTGAAGACCTGGAATAATGATAGGCACAGCTGGTGCCTTAGCCGGTGCCACTGGAGCCTGATCCTGAGCTGGGGCAACTGGTGGATCAACAGGTGCTGCCTTACTTGCTCTGCTTCTGCCACGACCACGACCACGTCCACGGCCTCTGGTGGTCTCAGTGGGTGGCACTGGTGGTCGTCCACCACGTCCAATATCTCGCGTCCTCACCATCTGTGAGAGAATAGGATAACAGAAGTTTTAGTACTCGGATCAACAAGTTCGCACTATAAGAATTTTGAGGTATGAAGTTTTCCTAAAAGGTTCTGCAGCCTCTCGAAGATAAATACAGACGTCTCCGTACCGATCTGCGAGACACTACTAAACCCGCTCATGACTTGTGAGACTTATGTAACCTGGGCTCTGATACCAAGCTGTCACGACCCTTACCCCGAATCCGGTCGTGATGGCGCCTCTCGTGAAGACAAGGCCAGCCAATTTAACCAAAATCTCATTTTTAATCAGTTAATTACTAAGAAAACAATAAAAGCATGGTATAATAGCAATCATTCGCGGAAAGTATAGCTAACCATCCCGACTACAGCCCAAACCTGGTTGTCACAATATCATGAGCAACTAATGAATCCTAATAACAAGATTACTAATTACAATATCTGGCACAATTTTTGAAGAACATAGGAACAACAAGATGAAAGAGACACCGGCCTGCAGACGCCAACAGCTACCTTGTAGTCTCTGGATCACCGCCTGACAGGAGGAATCAATATTCTGGAGCAGAACCAGCAATGCCTGAATCTGCACACATGGTGCTGGGATTAATGTGAGTACTCCAACTCAGTGAGAAATAAGTATAAATAATGACTGAAAGTGAGAAAACACATAAAGCATAAGGCATTCTATAATGAAGCATTTAAAACATCATTCGCAAACAGTAAATCAGTGAAAAATTGTGACGACTCGACCAGTCGTCTCATGAGTTACCGCTCCATTTTTCCCCATGTCTTCCTACTTATGCTTCGTTATCCGTGTTTTATGTAATCAAGTTGAGTAGTTGTGTTCGGAGTGAATTTGACAAGAAATGAGAAACTTAGTCTCTTTAGGAAGGTTTAAGTTGCAAAAGTCAACCGGATGTTGACTTATGAGCTAGAGGGTTCGGATGTGAGTTCCGATGGTTCGCTTAGCTTCGGAAGGTGGTTTATGACTTAGGAGTGTGATCATAATGGAATTCTGACAGTTGTTGTAGCTTCGATATGTCATTTGGGATATGTGTGCAAAATTTCAGGTCATTCAGACGTGGTTTGCTTGGGTTTAGATCAAAAGAGCGATCTAGAAGATTTTGGAACTCTTAGGCTTGAACCAGACGCGAATTTGATATTGGGATGTTGTTTTGAGCGTTCTGAAGGTTGGAACAAGTTTGAATGATGTTATGAGATATTTTGGCATGTTTGGTTGAGGTCCTAGTGGCCTCGGGTGAGTTTTGGGTGGTTAAACGGACCATTTCAGAAAGAAAAATCTGCAGAAAAACCAGAGTCAGGAATGCGGTTGCATTTCTCAAATGGGGACCGCATATCGCACAAGGAGATCGCATACCCAGACAGACTTCTGGGCAAGATCCAGGTTAGAAATGCGGTCTGAGATGCGGTCGCATTTCTAACATGCGGACCGCATATCTTGCACACTGAGACCGCAGACCGAGACAGATTTCTGGACAAAAATCAATGTCAAAAATGCGGTAAAAAATGCAGTCGCATTTTGACATGCGGACCGCAAACCATGCTTCGTGCTGAATTGCGGTGAAGGCTAGGGTTACCTTTGTGATGGTCGCGCCAAATATGCGTACTGCATATCTATTATACGATAGATATGCGATCGCATTTTAACCCTAACAGGGGCGTTTTTATCTCGATTTTTTACCCTTTATAAATAAGAACCCAGTATCCATTAGCCATGCAAAACCCATTGTCGTTACCACCTAAGAGAAACACCTCCAAAACACCCTAAATCACAGCAAATCAACCTCAAAACTATATCTAAAGGAGATTCTCTTGGACAAATTCTTAAAAGAGGGCATTTCAGCCATATTGAACATAGTGGGAGCTATAAAGCTCGGATTGAAAAGAGTTTTGAGGCGATTTTTGGGAGATTTTCAAGGGAAACATCGGGGTAAGTGTTCTTACCTCAATTTTGGTCAAATTACTCCAGTAAATCGTTATATTTAGTACTTAATTGGTGATTTAAGTGGAAAAAACTGTGAAAAACCCTTAAGTTTAGAGTTAAAGATTTGGAGGTCAATCCGATGTCGGAATTTGATAATTTTTGTATGGTTGAACTCATTGAGAGATAAGGAACCCGTTGGTGTGAAAATTTCTAAACTTCGAGTAGTGGGCTGGGGGCTCGGGTTTTGCTAATTTCATAATTTCCTGATATTTTTTGATTGTTTCGCTTGGGCTTTGTTCCCTCTGCGTATTGTGATGTGTTAGTTTTGATTTTGGATAGATTTGACGCGCGTGGAGGCCAATTCAAAGGGAAAAGGCGTCGCGGGCTAGGGATTTAGCTGGTTTGAGGTGAGTAGTGATTGTAAGTGAAGTTATGAGGGTTTGAAACCCCGGATTTGCACATCGTTGCTATATTGAGGTGAGGCACGTGCTCGATGATGAGCGTGGGGTCGTTTACTATTGGGGATTGTGACATGGTCTATCCCGATTGATGATTTTACTACGCATTTGATTGAAACATACTTGCTACCATCTTGTTTTAGGGCTGATTGCTATATTTGGGCTTCGTGCCAATTGTTTGAACCCTTCGGGGATTTTTATCACTGCTTTCCTCACTATTTGTACTGATTGCTTGAACTCAGTCGTGTTGTTTCCACCTTTTTTTTAACAACTCAGCCACTTTTACTCGGTTTTGGAGATTTAAATATTATTTTAATGATGTTTTTGGGCTGAGAACTACTGTTTTACTATGCCCAAGGGGCTTGTGATAATTTTCTGACTGAGTGCGGCCGAGGGCCAGATGTGAGGTTTTACAGAGTGATATGAGGCCGAGGGCTTGAGATACTGTATATGTGCCACGAGGTGGCTTGTGACTGATATGAGGCCGAGGGCCTGAGATACTGTATATACGCCACGAGGTGGCTTGATTGATATGAGACCGAGGGCCTAGATGTATGCCATGAGGTGGCTTGATATAGCGCTTCGGCCGTAAGGGGCCCCTCCCAGAGTCTGTACACCCCCAGTGAGCGTGGGTACCCATTGTGATGTGAAATATAGCCTGAGGGGAAGATATTGTGATGTGATATTCCCGAGGGGCCGATGTTGTACCATGTGATATGCCCGAGGGGCCGATGTTGTACCATGTGATATGCCCGAGGGGTCGATGTTGTACCGCGTGATATGCCCGAGGGGCTGATGTTGTAGCATGTGATATGCCCGAGGGGCTAATGTTGTACCATGTGATATTGAGCCCGAGGGGCGTGTTTTAAATGATACTGAGCCCGAGGGGCGATTTTCTATCTTTCTTTTACTTCACATGTTTTTACTTGCTGAAAGGAGATTTTACTTGAGTTTCTGACTGATTTACTGTTTGCGAAAGATGTTTTTAATGCTTCATTAATTGAATGCTTTGTGCCTTGTGTGTTTTCTTACTTTCATTCATTATTTATGCTTATTACTAACTGAGTTGGAAGTACTCACATTACTCCCTGCACCATGTGTGCAGATTCAGGCGTTGTTGGTTCCGCCCCGAAGTATTGATTTCTCCTGTCCAGGCGGTGATTCAGGGACTACGAGATAGCTGTTGGCGTCCGCAGCCCCGTATCTCTATTATCTTGCTGTTTCCATGCTCTTCAAACAATTGTGCCAAAGGTTGTGTATGTGTGTGTATGTGTGTGTATATATATATATATTAGACCGGTAGTAGGATCCATAGTTGCTCATGACATTGTGACACACCGGTTTGGGCTGTTGTCGGGATGGGTGGCTATATTTTCCGTGAATGATTGCTATTAAACCATGCTTGTATTGGTTCTTGTTAATTGACTGCTCAAAATGAGATTTTGGCTAAATTGGCTGGCCTTGTCTTCAAGAGAGGCGCCATCACGATCAGGTTCGGTGTTAGGGTCGTGACAACTTGGTATCAGAGCCTAGGTTACATAGGTCTCACGAGTCATGAGCGGGTTTAGTAGAGTCTCGCGGATCGGTACGGAGACGTCTGTATTTATCTTCGAGAGGCTGCAAAACCTTTTTAGGAAAAACTTCATATTCTTGAAATTCTTGTCGTGCGAACTTGTTGGTCCGAGTACTAAAACTTTTGTCATCCTATTCTCTCACAGATGGTGAGGACACGAGATACCGGACGAGGTGGACGACTACCAGTGACACCCACTTAGACCACCAGAGGCCGTGGACGCGGTCGTGGTCGTGGCAAAAGCAGAGCAGCTAGGGCAGCAGCTGTTGATCCACCAGCTTCCCCAGCTGAGGATCAAGCTCCAGTGGCACCGGCTCAGGCACCAGCTGTGCCTATCGTTATTCCAGGTCTTCAGGAGATCTTGGCTCAGATCTTATCAGTTTGCACTGGCCTGGCTCAGGCGGTTTCAGCCACCACAACAGCAACTACTTAACAGGCTTGGAGAGGCAATCAGACCCCCCTGCTCGCGCACCTGAGCAGGGAGTGCAAGGACCTCAGATGCTGGGGGCATCTCCAGACCAGCCGGTTGCACCAACTCAGGAGTTCACGGTACCAGTTATGCCAGATGATGAGCAGCGTCGTCTTAAGAGGTTTGGCAGACTCCAGCCTCCATCATTCAGTGGTGCTGAGGGCGAGGATGCCCAGGGTTGTCTTGACAAGTTTCAGCGAATGCTCCGGACAGCTGGGATTCTTGAGTCTAGTGGTGTGGCATTTACCACCTTTCAGTTTACGGGAGCTGCCTTCACTTGGTGGGAGGCGTGTGAGAGGCGTAGGCCGGTTGATACAGCGCCCCTCACTTGGCAGCAGTTCTTCGCTCTTTTCTTGGAGAAGTATGTGCCGTAGTTCCGCAGAGAGGAGCTGCATAGAAAGTTCGAATGGCTGCGACAAGGGGATATGACTATGTCGCAATATGAGTCACGATTTTCATAGTTGGCTCGTCATGCTATCTGGATGGTTCCGACTGATCGTGAAAGGATCAGGAGGTTTATGGATGGCCTTAAGTATCATCTCCATATTCTTATGACTAGGGAGAGAGTATTGGGCGCTTCTTTCGAGGAGGTGTTGATATAGCTCGCGAGGTTGAAATGGTTCGCTGTCAGGAGCGAGAAGAGAGGAGGCTAAGAGGCCTCGAGGATCAAGCAGTTACAATGATGCTCCTTCGAGAGGCCAGTTTCCGCAGGGTAGAGGTTGTTCCTTCAGGCCTGCTCAGTCAGCCCGTCCAGAGTATCGTGGGGCATCTGCAGGTCGCGGTTATCATGGGTTGCAACAGGGCCAGTCAACACTTAGCGCCCTTCCAGCTCGTGTTCCGTCGGCCCAGGGTCCTTCTATTCCGAGTGCATCTGCCAGAGCACCAAGGAGCTGTTATGAGTGTGGCGAGATGGGCCACATGTGGAGGCACTGTCCTCATCGTGGTGCTAGATCATCCCAGCAGAGGGGTCAGCCCTCGACTTTTGCCCCAGTTACTTTACCGCCTGCCCAGCCAGCTAAGGGTGGAGGTCACACAACCAGGGGTCGCCCTGAGGGGGAGGTCGATCAGGTGGTGGCCAGGCTCGATTCTATGTCATTCCAGGCCGGACAGATGCTAGTGCTTCAGATGCCATCATTACAGGTATCGTTTCAGTCTACCACAAGGATGCATCTGTATTATTTGATCCTGGTTCCACCTATTCGTATGTGTCCTCATATTTTGCTCATTATTTGGGTATGCCCCGGGAGTTTCTTGCTTTACCTGTTCATGTGTCTACCCCAGTGGGCGTTACTGTTGTTGTAGACCGTGTGTACCGGTCATGTGTAGTAACTATTGGGGGTCTGGATACACGAGTGGACCTATTACTATTGAACATGGTGGATTTTGATGTCATTTTAGGCATGGATTGGTTATCTCCGTGTCGTGCTATTCTAGACTGACATGCTAAGACCGTCACCTTGGCTATGCCGGGTGTGCCACGAATTGAGTGGTGTGGTATGACTAATTATGTTCCTAATAGGGTGATATCGTTCTTGAAGGCCCAGCGTATGGTTGGGAAGGGTTTCCTTTCATACCTAGCATTTGGGAGGGATGTTGGAGCTGAGACTCCAAGCATTGAATCGGTTCTATTTGTGAGGGATTTTCCCGATGTATTTTCCGCAAACCTGCCGGGCATGCCATCGGACAGGGATATTGATTTTGGTATTGACCTCGTGCCGGGCATTCAGCCCATCTCTATTCCACTGTATCGTATGGCACCAGCAGAGTTGAAAGAATTGAAGGAGCAACTTGAGGAACTCCTAGATAAGGGGTTCATTCGGTCTAGTGTGTCACCTTGGGGTGCACCGGTCCTGTTTGTGAAGAAGAAGGACGGCACGATGAGAATGTGCATTGATTACAGGCAATTGAACAAGGTAACAATCAAGAACAAATATCATTTGCCTCGCATTGATGATTTGTTTGACCAGCTTCAGGGAGCGCGAGTGTTCTCCAAGATTGATCTCCGCTCGGGTTATCACCAGTTGAAAATTAGGGATTCAGACATTCTTAAGACTGCTTTCCGGACTAGATACGGTCACTATGAGTTTATTGTTATGTCTTTCGGGCTAACCAATGCCCCATCAGCGTTCATGCAGTTGATGAACAATGTATTTCGGCCTTATCTAGATTCGTTCGTAGTTGTATTCATTGATGATATTCTGGTGTACTTGCGTAGCCAGGAGGAGCACGCGGAGCATTTGCAAGTTGTATTGCAGAGATTGAGGGAGGAGAAGCTGTATGCAAAATTCTCAAAGTGTGAATTTTGGCTCGATTCAGTGGCTTTCTTGGGACACATAGTGTCCAGCGAAGGTATACAGGTCGATCCAAAGAAGATAGAGGCGGTTCAGAGTTTTCCTAGACCGTCCTTAGCCACAGAGATTTGTAGTTTCCTTGGGTTGGCAGGCTATTATCGCCGGTTTCTCCAGGGATTTTCAACTATTGCATCGCCCTTGACCAAATTGACCCAGAAGGGTGCTCCTTTTGTATGGTCGGACGAGTGCGAAGAGAGCTTTCAGAAGCTCAAGACAGCCTTGACCACAGCTCCAGTATTGGTTTTGCCATCAGCTTCAGGTGCATATACTGTGAGTGTATTTTGATGCTTCAAGAGTTGGGATTGGTTGTGTATTGATGCAGGAGGGTAGAGTTATTGCTTATGCTTCTCGTCAGTTGAAGCCCCATGAGAAGAACTACCCCGTTCATGATTTGGAGTTGGCTGCCATAGTCCATGCATTGAAGATTTGGAGGCATTACTTGTATGGCGTATCTTGTGAGGTGTTCACTGATCATCGCAGCCTTCAACATTTGTTCAAGCAAAAGGATCTTAATTTGAGGCAGCGGAGATGGTTGGAGTTGCTCAAGGATTATGATATCACTATATTGTATCATCCGGGAAAGGCCAACGTGGCGGCCGATGCTTTGAGCCGAAAGGCGGTGAGTATGGGAAGTTTGGCATACGTTCCAGTTGGGGAGAGACCTCTTCCAGTTGTTGTACCATGTGATGTTGAGCCCGAGGGGCGTGTTTTAAATGATACTGAGCCCGAGGGGCGATTTTCTATCTTTCTTTTACTTCACATGTTTTCACTTGCTGAGAGGAGATTTTACTTGAATTTATTACTGATTTACTGTTTGCGAAAGATGTTTTTAATGCTTCATTATAGAATGCTTTGTGCCTTGTGTGTTTTCTTACTTTCAGTCGTTATTTATGCTTATTACTCACTGGTTGGAAGTAGTCACATTACTCCCTACACCATGTGTGCAGACTCAGAAGTTGTTGGTTCCGCCCCGGAGTATTGATTTCTCCTGTCCAGGCGGTGATTCAGGGACTACGAGGTAGTTGTTGGCATCCGCAGCCCCGTATCTCTATTATCTTGCTGTTTCCATGCTCTTCAAACAATTGTGACAAATGTTGTATATATATATATATATATATATATATATATTAGACCGGTAGTAGGATCCATAGTTGTTCATGACATTGTGACACCCCGGTTTGGGCTGTTGTCGGGATGGGTGGCTATATTTTTCGCAGATGATTGCTATTAAACCATGCTTGTATTGGTTCTAGTTAATTGGCTGCTCAAAATAAGATTTTGGTTAAATTGGCTGGCTTTGTCTTCACGAGAGGCGCCATCACGACCGGGTTCGGGGTTAGGGTCGTGACAAAAGCAGTGCAAGACCATTTGGACTTTGAAGGTTTTATTAAACCTTTCTCCACTAGAGAATTAATTTCCTTTTTGCATAATTCCAAATATTCGGAATTCATTTGGCATGGCCTAGCTTTTGTTGGATATTACCCTCTGAAAAGCCTTCTTCATAAGGAAGACTTACTATGTGATTTTTCCTGTTCCAAAATTAATTTGGATGATCTCAACAAATTTGAAAAGAAAACTGGTTTTTTAACAAATCAATTTTTTCTATTAACTTAGGAGGTTTTAAGTCCTGCTCAATAGTAAGACTACAAATCTCATTTTTGAGAAAATCAATCTGCTTATTTTTTGCATAAATGTTATTATAAATAATTTCATTCAAAAATCTATGAATTGGTTGAGTTATAAACTCAAAAGTAATAGGTTTACTCTTATAAGTACCTGTAACGCTGTTAGCATCCCAGTTAGTAAAAGGCATAATTTTATGAAAAAATGGCACGCCTAATATAATATCCTGATGAATATTTTTTATTATAACAAAATTTTCAGGAATGCAAATATTATTTTTACAAATAAAAGCTTTAGGTAATTTATAAGTAATACCCATATGCTGGCCACTAGCATTTTTTAATTTATGAGTGGTTTTATGAAAATATCTACAAGGTATTATCCCTTCTTTTATACAATTTAAATCTGCACCACTATCGAATAATGCAACAAATTATTTTTTAAAATTATAATCAATCAAAAGAGTTACCTTTATTAGAAATTTTTGAGTAGTGAAGAATTGTAATTTTTGTAAAAACCCATTATCAGGAAAATTAACAGTTCCTAAAAAGTCATCTCTTACTTCCTTATTATTAGAAGTACTTGGACCCAATTCTAATTCAGTAATATCAGTGCTGAATTCTAAATTTGGAGCAACCTGAGGATTTTCTATCTTGATAATCCTCTTATCTAAGGCTATATTAGAAGCCTTTAAATTCGAGACTTCATTCTTGAGATTATTAATCTCGTCCTTCAAGTCCTGAACAGTGGTTGACCTGTCTATGGCTTGGGATTTTTCTTTTAAAATCCTCTTTATATCAGACATAGTATAGGACCTTTTTGGGAAGGAATTCCTTATATTTCAGAATCCTTGAGACAATTATCCTTAATGGGATCTATCTTATCTATAATCTGGGATCTTAGTTCAGGATCCTTTATAACTCTAAGGAGTTCTAATAAACTATTATTTGTAAGGACATTTATATCTAAATCCTTAAACTGAGAATAAATATTATAAAACTCATCTTCGGTGTTGTTATCACAACACCCACCTTGCATTTGCTTACAGGGTCCACACTATGAATCTGATGAAGAATAGTATTCTTCATTTTGTAACACTTTCAAATCTTCATCGGTTAAAGATTCCGTGTCACTACTTACTGGAGAATTATTCCTTGAAGAATTCAAAAGGATCTTATATAACAAATCCTTAATACTATCATCCAGGTTAAGGTTCTTGATCTTATCCTTAACCTTACAATCTTTGGCGTAATCGCCTACTTTACCACACTTATAACAGGCATTGGGCTTAACGGATTTGATAAAATCCTTTCTCTTCTTATAACTGGACCTTCTCTTTTCGGTCTTCTCCCTTCTCTTTTCGGGATTCATTTTCTTTTTTGTCTTGTACCTATAAGACTCTTTTTGTCTTTCTTCTTCCTATGAGGTTTCTTAATTTTGGGGATATCTATAGTAAATTGCTCACAGAACTCTTCTAATTGTTGTCTCTCATTTAGACGGTGTTTCTTAATCTCTTGGTTTAGCTTAATCTCATTACAAAGAGCTAAACCTTCCTGGGTGTATACACTAATCTGCTTACTATAAGTATAACTATTGTAATCTATCCTCATAGCAGTACATCTAAGGGTCTTCCTAATTCTTTCAGCAAATAAAGTGGGAAGCCCATCTATAAACGTAGACTTCCAGTGAGTACTATTGCACTCGGGTAATTCCATAACTCTTGAAAGAAATACATCCTTATACCATCTAAATTCAGTGAGTGTATGACACCTTAGGTTTTGAAGCATAATTCTGATGGTCTCACTATTATCTGACCATCTTCCTGAGAAATGTTCTATAATATTAAGAACTTAAGAATTGACTATATTTTGCACATTCTGTCAATTTTCTTCTTTAACAGCTCCTAAAATATCTGCTCTTTGACTATTAGTCAAATAATTATCATACCAGCCTTTTAGTTGGCCAGTAAACCCGGCTATAATCATATCAGTTTTGGCTTTCTCAGAATTATTATTTACCTTACAGATAGTACTATACATACACATTCTATGTACCTAAATATAAATCTGTCTATCCGTGAATCCATCTATAATCCATTCATAGATTTCCTTATCACTATAACTTTGTGAGAAGTAATTGGGCTCAGGTTCTTCTAGTAAAACATCCCGAGGGGTCGGTCTATGATAGTAGTACATCCTTTGTACTGGTTTTCTAGCAAACTTCTCTGAGATTTTATTAATCTCATCAGAAAGTTTTTCCTTTCTTTCTTCGCTAGATAAATTTTCTAAATTTAAAGGACTAATCCTAAATCCTTCAAATTTCTTATTAAGAAGTTTCTCCAAGTCATCTAGACTTTTCAATTTAAAGTTTTTGACTTCTGGAGGGGGTTGGATACTAGCAGTCGCTATTTGTTCCTTACCTTTTATATTATCCTTGTTGCTAATTTTTTGGACTTTTGCTCTAAGCTTGTCCGATATATCACTGATAGAAGCTACCTGTTCACCCAGAATACTAGCATAGATATTTGTATAATTATTTTGAGTCAACATCGTATTCAAATTTCTAGCAGCAGTAGTACCAGTATTATCATCAAACAATTTAGAAAAGGCAATATAATATATAACCTTATATTTTTCTCCCATTTGGAAAGATGTTTGCGGTGGGAAAACAGATTTAGTAACTTCCCCACTACTGAGCTTATAATCTTTTTCTAGCATGGAAATATAACCGTCAATATATTTAGACATGAACCAAGGCACAAAATCAACAGGAGAGATATATGAGGAATTGGATCTACTTAATCTAGATGAATAACTGATATTATCAATTTGATTTGGTTCATTGAACCTGATCCTAACAGTTCCACCAGAAGCTTGTTCAACTTCTGTGATTTCACTGTTAACATTATTTCGAGGAGCTATTGCTTCCTCATCGACCCATTCTTTGGGTAAATCTATGTCATCTCACTTATTTGGTCTTCTTGTAACAACTTTAGATTTACCAAAATTAGTTTCTATCAAAATAGTTTTATTTTTGAAATCCTTCATTTTGCACATAGGATTCAAAGTATCTAAAGGCTTATAATAAATTCTATAACAAATGCATATAACTTCAGTACCAGGCAAATAATCATAACCATGTGTGACGACCCGGCTAGTCGTCTCGTGAGTTACAACTCCGTTTCCCCCATTTATGCTTCATTATGCTTCGTTATCCATGTTCTATGCGATCGAGTTGAGTAGTTTGCATTAGAGTGAGTTTGGCAAGAAATGAGATACTTAGTCTTTTTTAAGAAGGTTTAAGTTGGAAAAGTCAACCAGATGTTGACTTATGAGTTAGAGGGCTCGGATGTGAGTTCCAATGGTTCAGTTAGCTTCAGGAGGTGATTTATGACTTAGGAGTGTGATCGGAATTGGTTTTGGGAGGTCCGATGTAGAATTAGGCTTGAATTGGTGGAGTTAGTATTTTGGGGATTTCCAGTTGTTAGGCGAGATTTTGATCCGAGGGTCGGAATGGAGTTCCGAGAGTTGCTATAGCTTCGTATGGTGATTTCGTACTTAGGCGTATGTCCAGATTTGAAATTGAAAGTCCGTAGGACAATTCAACGCATTTTGGCGGATGTTTGAAAATAGAAGATTTTTGGAAAAGTTTGACCGAGGAGTTGACTTTTTGATATCAGGGTCGGAATCCAGTTCTGAAAATCTTCATAGGTCCATTATGTCATTTATGACTTGTGTGCAAAATTTGAGGTCAATCGGACTCGATTTGATAGGTTTCGGCATCGAATGTAGAAGTTGGAAGTTGTTAGTTTCATTAGGCTTGAATTGGGGTATGATTCGTGTATTTAGCATTGTTTCATGTGATTTAAGGCCTCGACTAAGTCCATAGTATGTTTTAGGACTTGTTGGTATATCCGAACGGGGTCCCGAATGGCTCGGGTGAGTTTTGGGTGGTTAAATGGACTATTTCATCGTTGGAAAGGAAAATCTGCATAAATGTCAAAAATGCTACCAAAATGCGGACATCATGTTGATTATGCTACGCCGAAATGCTATAGCAAAGTGTAACCGATTTCAATGTCAGAAATGCTACCAATATGCGGACAGCATGTTGATAATGCTACGCGATGCTGTCCAAAATGTGGACAGCATGTTGATTATGCTACGCCGAAATGCTACAGCAAAGTGTAACAGATTTCAATGTCAGAAATGCTACCAAAATGCGGACAGCATGTTGATTATGCTACGCGATGCTGTCCAAAATGCGGACAGCATGTTGATTATGCTACTCAAAATGCTATAGCATTTTCAACACCTGAAAGTTTTATTTTGTTCCGATTTTTTACCCCTTTATAAATAGAAATTAGTGCTCATTTGCCATGCAAAACCCATTTTCGTTATCCACAAAGAGAAAAACCTCCAAACACCATAAAATCACAGCAAATCAACCTCAAAACTATATCCAAAAGAGATTTTCTTTAACAAATTCATAAAGAAGGGGGTTTTGACCATCTTGAACATAATTGGAGCTAGGGAACTCGGATTGAAGCGAAATCTTGAAGGATTTTTTGAAGATTTTCGAGAGAAACATTGGGGTAAGTGTTCTTAACTCAATTTTGGTCAAATTACCCAAACCTATTGCCATTCTAGTATGTAGTTGGTGATTTAAGTTGGAGAAAATTGTGGAAAACCCTTGAGTTTAGATTTTAAGACTTGGAGGTTGAACCGATGTCGGAATTCGATAAATCTTGTGTGACGACCCGGTCAGTTGTCTCGTGGGTTACCACTCCGTCTTCCCCATTTTCAGTCTCATTATGTTGCGTTATCTGTGTTTTACGTAACCAAGTTGAGTAGTTGAGTCCGGAGTGAAATTGGTAAGAAATGAGACACTTAGTCTCTTTCAAGAAGGGTTAAATCGGAAAAATCAACCGGATGTTGACCTATGAGTTAGGAGGCTCGGATGTGAATTCCGACGATTCGATTAGTTTCCGGAGATGATTTATGACTTAGGAGTGAAATCAAAATTTGTTTCGGAGATTGTGTAGAAGTAGGCTTGAATTGGTGAAGTTAGAATTTTGGCGATTTTCGGTTGATAGGCGAGATTTTGATCCGAGGGTCGGAATGGAATTAGGACTTGTGTGTAAAATTTCAGGTCATTCGGACGTGGTTTGATTGGGTTTAGATCAAAAGAGCGACTTAGAGGAATTTTGAAATCCTTAGGCTTGAATCCAACGCGAATTTGGTGTTGAGAGGTTGGTTTGGGCGTTCCGATGGTTGGAACAAGTTTGAATAATGTTATGGGATATGTTGGCATGTTTGGTTGAGTTTCCGGAGGCCTCGGGTGAGTTTCGGCTGGTTAAACGGACTAATTCGTCGTTGGAAAAGAAAGTTGCAGAAAAACCAGATACGAGAATGCGGACCGCATATATCAAATGCAGACCGCATACCTCGCAATGAGATCGCAAACCCAGGCAGGTTCCTAGGCAAAGTTCAGGTCAGAAATGCGGACCGCATATCTAAAATGCGGACCGCATATCCGACAACGAGACCGCAAACTAAGACATTGAACTGAACAAATGTAACGTCAAGAATGCGGTTGAAATACGAAACGCAGACATGAAATACGGACCGCATTTCACCATGCTGAGATCGCATACCAGGACAGAAACCTGGACAAATTCAATGTTGAAAATGCGTCTAAAATGCGGACCGTATACCTGTTATGCGACAGGTATGCGATCGCATATCGGGCCGGACATGGGTTTTTGTCTCGATTTTTGACCCCTTTATAAATAGAAATCAGTGCCCATTTGCCATACCAAAGCTATTTTTCATCACCCACGAAGAGAAACACCTCCAAACACCATAAAATCACATCAAGTCAACCTCAAAACTATATCCAAAGGAGATTTTCTTCGGTAAATTCTTAAAAAAAGGGATTTTACCGTTCTAAACGTATTTGGAGCTAGGGAGCTCGGATTGAAGCAAGTTTTGAAGCAATTCTTGGAGGGTTTCGAAGAGAAACATCGGGGTAAGTGTTCCTAACTCAATTTTGGAGGAATTACATCAGTTTATCACTATTTTTAGTAATTAATTGATGATTTAAGTTGGGAAAAATTGTGGAAAACCCTAACTTAGATTTAAGATTTGAAGGTCGATCCGATGTCGGAATTCGATAAATCTTGTATGGTTGAACTCGTGAGAAGATAAGGAACCCGATGAGGTGAAAATTTCTGATTTTCAATAAGTGGGCCCCGGGCTCGGGTTTTGCTAATTTCGGGAATTTTTAGTATTTTCGATTGTTTTCGCTTGGGCTTTGTCCCCATAGCATATTGTGACGTATTTGTTCTGAATTTGGATAGATTCGATGCACGTGGAGGTCAATTCAAAGGGCAAAGGCGTCGCGGGCTAAGGATTTAGCTGGTTTGAGGTGAGTAATGATCTTAAATGATGTTCTGAGGGTTTGAGACCCCGGATTCCACATCGTAGTGCCATATTGAGTTGAGACACGCGCTCGATGATGAGCGTGGGGTTGTTTACTACTGGGGATTGTGTATGATTTTACTACATATTTGATTGGAACTGATTTGATATTATCATGATTTGGGCTAATTGCCATATTTGGGCTTCGTGCCGGTTATGCGAACCCTTCAGGGGTAAGTTATCACTGTTTACTCAACTATATTTGGGCTTCGTGCCGGTTATGTTAACCCTTAAGGGGTAATTTACCACTGTTTTCTAACTGATTTGATTCATTTCTTAAACTCAGTTTTGAAAATTAAATGACTTTTCAAATTATGTAAATAGGATCGGGTGGCACGCCACCACGTATATGATATAAATGGATCGGGTGGCACGCCGCCACGGATATGATACCACTGTATCGGGTGGCACGCCGCCACGGAATATGATAAATTGGATCGGGTGGCACGCCGTCACGAGATATTGCGCTTGGGCCGTAAGAAACCCCTCCCGGAGTCTGCACCCCCCACAGTGAGCGCAGGGTACCCATGGGAATGGGTGACACGCCGTCACGAGACATGATGTGGCCAGTCATGCTATTTTCTTTTACTTAATGTTATTGACTTGATTATTTACATGTTTACTGTTTCGTTATGGATTGTTGTATGCCTTATGTGTTTCCTTACTCTCAGATGTTATTTGTAATTATTACTCACTGAGTTGGAAGTACTCACATGACTCCCTGCACTATGTGTGCAGATTCAGGCGTTACCGGTTCCGCTCTGAGGTATTGACTACTACTACTGTCAGGGCGGTGATTCAGAGAATACGAGGTAGCTGTTGGCGTCCGTAGCCCCGTATCTCTTTTACCTTGTTGTTTCCACTATTTTCAGACAGTTGTGCCAAAGATATTGTAATAGTAATATTATTATTAGTATTTTCATTAGCTACTCATGACTTTGTGACACCCCGATTTAAGGGTTGTAGTCGGGACGGTTCGCTATTTTTCCGCTAATTTCTGCTATTAAACCATACTTATATTATTTTCGTGTTGCTAACTGTTTAAATCGAGGTTTAGTTTGGATTTGCTAGCCTTTTCTTCATGAGAGGCGTCATCATGATCGGGTTGGGATTTTGGGTCGTGACAAGTTGGTATCAGAGCCTAGGTTACATAGGTCTCACGAGTCATGAGCGGGTTTAGTAGAGTCTCGCGGATCGATACGGAGACGTCGGTACTTATCTTCGAGAGGCTGCGGAACCTCTCTAGGAAAATTCCATATTCTTGAAATTCTTGTCGTGCGACTTTTGGGTCCGGGCACTAAACTTCTGCTATCCTGTTCTCTCACAGATGGTGAGGCCGCGATCTACCAGACGAGGTGGACGACCACCAGTGCCAACTACTGAGGCCACCAGAGGCCGGGGACACGGTCGTGGTCGTGGTGGAGGCAGAGTGGCAAGGGCAGCATCTGTTGATCCACCAGCTGCCCCAGCTCAGGAAGAGGCTCCAGCAGCACTAGATTAGGCACCAGCTATGCCTACCACTATTCCGGGACTTCAGGAGGCCTTGGCCCAGATCTTAACTGTTTGCACTGGCCTGGCTCAGGCAGTTTCAGCTAACACAGCGGCAACTACTTCACAGGCCGGGGGAGGCAGTCAGACTCCAGTTGCCCGTACACCTGAGCAGGTAGTGCAGGGACTTCAGATGCCGGGGGCACCTCCAGCCCAGCCAGTTGCACCAGCTCAGGAATTCATAGTACCAGTTACGCCAGATGATGAGCAGCGTCGCCTTGAGAGGTTTGGCAAACTCAAGCCTCCGTCATTCAGTGGTGCTGAGGGCGAGGATGCCCAAGGTTTCCTTGACAAGTGTCAGCGAATGCTCCGGACAGCCGGGATTCTTGAGTCTAGTGGTGTGGCATTTACCACATTTCGGTTCACGGGAGCTGCCTTTAATTGGTGGGAGGCGTATGAGAGGTGTAGGCCGGTTGATGCAGCGCCCCTTACTTGGCAACAGTTCTTCGCTCTTTTCTTGGAGAAGTATGTGCCGCAGTCCTGCAGAGAGGAGCTGCGTAGACAGTTTGAATGGCTGCTACAGGGGGAGATGACTGTGTCGCAATATGAGTCAAGATTTTCTGAGTTGGCTCGATATGCTGTCTGGATGGTTCCGACTGATCGTGAAAGGATCAGGAGGTTTGTGGATGGCCTTAACTATAATCTCCGTATTTTTATGACTAGGGAGAGAGTATTGGGTGCTACTTTTGAGGAAGTGGTTGATATAGCTCGCGAGATTGAGATGGTTCGCCGTCAGGAACAAGAGGAGAGGGAGGCTAAGAGGCCTCGAGGATCGGATAATTACAGTGGTACTCCTTCGAGAGGCCAGTTTCAGTAAGGTAGAGGTCGTTCCTTCAGGCCTGCTCAGCCAGTTCGCCCAGGGTATAGTGGGGCATCTGCAGGTCGTGGTTATCATGGATTTCAGCAGGGCCAGTCATCACTCAGCGCCCTTCCAGCTCATGCTCCGTCAGCCTAGGGTCCTTCTAGGCCGATTTCATTTGCTAGAGCACCAGTGAACTGTTATGAGTGTGGCGAGATGGGCCACGTGCGGAAGCATTGTCCTCATCGTGGTGCTAGATCATCCCAACAGAGGGGTCAACCCTCGACTTCTAATCCAGTTATTTTACCACCCGCCCAGCCAATTAGGGGTGGAAGTCAGGCAGCCAGAGGTCGCCCCAGAGGGGGAGGTCAAATAGGCGGTGGTCAGGCTCGATTCTATGCTATTCCAGGTAGGACAGATGCCAATGCTTCAGATGCCGTTATTACAGGTATTGTTTCAGTCTGCCACGAAGATGCCTCTGTGTAATTTGATCCCGGTTCCACTTATTCATACGTGTCATCATATTTTGCTCATTATTTGGGTACGCCCCGGGAGTTTCTTGCTTTACTTGTTCATGTGTCTACCCCGGTGGGCGATACTGTTTGTTGTGGACCGTGTGTACCGGTCATGTGTTGTAACTATTGGGGTTCTGGAGACCCGAGTAGATCTGTTGCTACTAAGCATGCTAGATTTTGATGTTATTTTAGGCATGAATTGGCTATCTCCATGTCGTGCTATTTTAGATTGTCATGCTAAGGCAGTTACTTTGGCTATGCCGGGTGTGCCGTGGATCGAGTGGCGTGGCGTGACTGATTATATTCCTAGTAGAGTGATATCATACTTGAAAGCCCAGCATATGGTTGGGAAGGGTTTCCTTGCATACCTAGCGTTTGTGAGGGATGTTGGAGCTGAGACTCTAAGCATTGATTCTGTTCCAGTTGTGCGGGATTTTCCCGATTTATTTCCTGCAGACCTGTCGGGCATGCCACCGGACAGGGATATTGATGTTGGTATTGACCTGGTGCTGGGCACTCAGCCCATCTCTATTCCACCGTATCGTATGGCACCAGCAGAGTTGAAAGAATTAAAGGAGCAACTTCAGGAACTCCTAGATAAGGGGTTCATTCGGCCTAGTGTGTCACCTTGGGGTGCACCGGTTCTGTTCGTAAAGAAGAAGGATGGCACGATGAGAATGTGCATCGATTATAGGCAATTGAACAAGGTAACAATCAAGAACAAATATCCTTTGCCTCGCATCGATGATTTATTTGACCAGCTTCAGGGAGCACGAGTGTTCTCTAAGATTGATCTCCATTCAGGATATTACCAGCTAAAGATCAGGGATGCAGATATTCTTAAGACTGCTTTCCGGACTAGATATGGCCACTATGAGTTTCTTGTTATGTCTTTCGGGCTAACCAATGCCCCAGCAGCGTTCATGCAGTTAATGAACAATGTATTTTGGCCTTATCTGGATTCGTTCATTGTGGTATTCATTGATGTTATTCTGGTATACTCGCGTAATCAGGAAAAGCACGCAGAGCATTTGCGAGCTGTACTACAGAGATTGAGGGAGGAGAAGCTTTATGCAAAATTCTCTAAATGCGAGTTTTGGCTCGATTCAATGGCTTTCTTGGGACACGTGGTGTCCAGCAATGGTATACAGGTTGATCCAAAGAAGATAGAGGCGGTCCAGAGTTGGCCTAGACCGTCCTCGGTCACAGAGATTCGTAGCTTTCTTGGGTTGGCAGTCTACTATCGCCGGTTTGTTCAGGGTTTCTCATCCATTGCGTCGCCCTTGACCAAATTGACCCACAAGAGTGTTCCATTTGTATGGTCGGACAAGTGTGAGGAGAGCTTTCAAAAGCTCAAGACAGCCTTAACCACAGCTCCAGTATTGGCTCTACCATCAGCCTCAGGTTCGTATACCGTGTATTGTGATGCCTCAAGAATTGGGATCGGTTGTGTACTAATGCAGGAGGGTAGAGTTATTGCTTATGCTTCTCGTCAGTTGAAGCCTCATGAGAAGAACTATCCTGTGCATGATTTGGAGCTGGCTGCCATAGTTCATGCTTTAAAGATTTGGAGGCACTACTTGTATGGTGTATCTTGTGAAGTGTTCACTGATCATCGTATCCTTCAACACTTGTTCAAGCAGAAGGATCTAAATTTGAGACAGCGGCGATGGTTAGAATTGCTCAAGGATTATGACATCACTATATTATATCATCCGGGAAAGGCCAATGTGGTGGCCGATGCTTTGAGCCGAAAAGCAGTAAGTATAGGGAGTTTGGCATACATCCCAGTTGGAGAGAGACCTCTCGCAGTCGATGTCCAGACCTTGGCCAATAGGTTTGTGAGATTAGACATCTCAGAATCCAATCGGGTGTTGGCTTGCGTGGTTTCTTGGTCTTCGTTATATGATCGCATCAGGGAGCGTCAATATGACGATCCCCATTTGCTTGTCCTTAAGGACAAGGTTCAGCATAATGATGCTAAGGATGTGACCATCAGCGACGATGGAGTGTTGAGGATGCAGAGCCGAATTTGTGTACCCAATGTGGATGGTCTTCGGGAATTGATCCTGGAGGAGGCCCATAGCTCGCGGTATTCCGTTCATCCAGGTGCCACAAAGATGTATCAGGACTTGAAAGAACATTATTGGTGGAGAAGGACGAAGAAAGATATCGTTTGATTCGTAGCTCGGTGTCTCAACTATCAGCAAGTAAAATAAGAACATCAGAGACCGGGTGGTTTGCTTCAGCAGATAGCTATTCCCGAGTGGAAATGGGAGCGGATCACTATGGACTTCGTTGTTGGACTCCCACGGACTTTGAAGAAGTTCGATGATATTTGGGTAATTGTTGATCGGCTGACCAAGTCCGCGCACTTCATTCCTGTGTGTACTACCTATTCTTCAGAACGGTTGGCAATGATTTATATCCGAGAGATTGTTCGGCTGCATGGTGTTTTAGTTTCTATCATTTCAGATAGAGGTACTCAGTTCACTTTGCAGTTCTAGACAGCCGTGCAGGGGGAGTTAGGTACTCAGGTGGAATTGAGCACAGCATTTCATCCTCAGACGGATGGGCAGTCTGAACGTACCATTCAGATACTAGAGGACATGTTACGTGCATGTGTTATTGATTTCAGAGATTCATGGGATGAATTTCTACCGCTTGCGGAGTTCGCTTATAACAACAGCTATCAGTCGAGCATTCAGATAGCTCCATATGAGGCTCTGTATGGGAGACGATGTAGATTTCCGTTTGGTTGGTTCGAGCCCGGCGAGGCTAGGCTATTGGAGACTGACTTGGTTCGGGATGCTCTAGAAAAGGTGAAGGTAATCCAGGAGAGGCTCGGTACAGCGCAGTCGAGGCAAAAGAGTTATGCCGATAAAAAGGTTCGAGATGTATCCTACATGGTTGGCGAGAAGGTTTTGCTGAAAGTTTCGCCCATGAAAGGTGTTATGAGATTCGGGAAGAAGGGCAAATTGAGTCCTCGGTTCATTGGGCCGTTCGAAGTGCTTTGGAGAGTCGGGGAGGTGGCTTATGAGCGTGCCTTGCCACCCAGTCTGTCGAGTGTACACCCAGTATTTCATGTTTCTATGCTCCGGAAGTATATTGGAGACCCGTCTCATATTTTGGACTATAGCACAATTCATTTGGATGATGATTTGACCTATGAGGTGGAGCCAGTGGCGATTTTGGATCGTCAGGTTCGGAAGTTGAGGTCCAAGGAGATAGCTTCGGTGAAAGTGCAGTGGAGAGGTCATTCCATGGAAGAGGCTACCTGGGAAACCGAGCAAGAGATGCGGAGCAAATATCCTCCCCTAGTTGAGACTTCAGGTATGTTTCTTGACTCGTTCGAGGACGAACGTTTGTTTAAGAGGGGGAGAATGTGACGACCCGGTCAGTTGTCTCGTGGGTTACCACTCCGTCTTCCCCACTTTCTGTCTCATTATGTTGCGTTATTTGTGTTTTACGGAACCAAGTTGAGTAGTTGAGTCCGGAGAGAAATTGGTAAGAAATGAGACACTTAGTCTCTTTCAAGAACGGTTAAATCGGAAAAATCAACCGGATGTTGACCTATGAGTTAGGAGGCTCGGTTGTGAATTCCGATGATTCGATTAGTTTCAGGAGATGATTTATGACTTAGGAGTGAAATCGGAATTTGTTTCGGAGATCCCGTGTAGAAGTAGGCTTGAATTGGTGAAGTTAGAAATTTGGCGATTTTCGATTGATAGGTGAGATTTTGATCCGAGGGTCGGAATGGAATTTCGAAAGTTGCTGTAGCTTCGATATGTGAATTAGGACATGTATGTAAAATTTCAGGTCATTCGGACGTGGTTTGATTGCGTTTAGATCAAAAGAGCGACTTAGAGGAATTTTGAAATCCTTAGGCTTGAATCCAACGCGAATTTGGTGTTGAGAGGTTGTTTTGGGCGTTCCTATGGTTGGAACAAGTTTGAATAATGTTATGGGATATGTTGGCATGTTTGGTTGAGTTTCCAGAGGCCTCGGGTGAGTTTCGCATGGTTAAACGGACTAATTCGTCGTTGGAAAAGAAAGTTGCAGAAAAACCAGATGCGAGAATGCGGACCGCATATATCAAATGCGGACCGCATACCTCGCAATGAGATCGCAAACCCTAGCAGGTTCCTAGGCAAAGTTCAGGTCAGAAATGCGGTAGAAATGCGGACCGCATATCTAAAATGCGGACCCCATATCCGACAACGAGGCCGCAAACTGAGACAGTGAACTGAAAAAAATGAAACGTCAAGAATGTGGCCGAAATGCGAAACGCAAACATGAAATGCGGACCGCATTTCACCATGCTGAGATCGCATACCAGGACAGAAACCTGGACAAATTCAATGTCGAAAATTCATCTAAAATGCGGACCGCATACCTGTTATGCGACAGGTATGCGATCGCATATCGGGCCGGACAGGGGTATTTTGTCTCGATTTTTTACCCCTTTATAAATAGAAATCAGTGCCCATTTGCCATACCAAAGCCATTTTTCGTCACCCACGAAGAGAAACACCTCCAAACACCATAAAATCACAGCAAGTCAACCTCAAAACTATATCCAAAGGAGATTTTCTTGGGTAAATTCTTAAAGAAGGGGATTGGCTGTTCTAAATATATTTGGAGCTAGGGAGCTCGGATTGAAGCAACTTTTGAAGCAATTCTTGGAGGGTTTCCAAGAGAAATATCGGGGTAAGTGTTCCTAACTCAATTTTGGAGGAATTACCTCAGTTTATCATTGTTTTTAGCAATTAATTGATGATTTAAGTTGGGAAAAATTATGGAAAACCCTAAGTTAGATTTAAGATTTGAAGGTCGATCCGATGTCGGAATTCGATAAATCTTGTATGGTTGAACTCGTGAAGAGATAAGGAACCCGATGAGGTGAAAATTTCTAAATTTCGAGAAGTGGGCCCGGGGCTCGAGTTTTGCTATTTTCGGGAATTCTTAGTATTTTTGATTGTTTTCGCTTGGGCTTTGTCCCCATAGCATACTGTGACGTATTTGTTCTGAATTTGGATAGATTCGACGCACGTGGAGGTCAATTTAAAGGGAAAAGGCATCGCGGGCTAAGGATTTAGCCGGTTTGAGGTGAGTAATGATCTTAAATGATGTTCTGAGGGTTTGAGACCCCGGATTGCGCATCGTAGTGCCATATTGAGTTGATACACGCGCTCGATGATGAGCGTGGGGTTGTTTACTACTAGGGATTGTGACTTGGTCCATCCCGATTGATGATTTTACCACATATTTGATTGGAACTGATTTGATATTATCATGATTTGGGCTGATTGCCATATTTAGGCTTCGTGCCGGCTATGCGAACCCTTCAGGGGTAATTTATCACTGTTTACTCAATCATATTTGGGTTTCGTGCCGGTTATGTGAACCCTTCAGAAGTAATTTATCACTGTTTTCTAACTGATTTGATTAATTTTTTAAACTCAGTTTTGAAAATTAAATGACTTTTCAAATGATGTAAATGGGATCGAGTGGCACGCCGCCACGAATATGATATAAATGGATCGGGTGGCACGCCGCCACGGATATGATATAAATGGATCGGGTGGCACGCCGCCACGGAATATGATAAATTAGATCGGGTGGCACGCCGTCATGAGATATTGCGCTTGGGCCGTAAAAAGCCCCTCCCGGAGTCTGCACCCCCCAAGTGAGCGCAGGGTACCCATGGGAACGGGTGACACGCCGTCACGAGACATGATGTGGCCAGTCATGCTATTTTATTTTACTTCATGTTATTGACTTGATTATTTACATGTTTACTGTTTCGTTATGGATTGTTGTATGCCTTATGTGTTTCCTTACTCTCAGATGTTATTTATAATTATTACTCGCTGAGTTGGAAGTACTGACATTACTCCTTGCACCATGTGTGCAGATTCAGGCGTTATCGGTTCCACTCCGAGGTATTGACTACTACTACTATCAGGGCGGTGATTCAGAGAATACGAGGTAGCTGTTGGTGTCCGTAGCCCCGTACCTCTTTTACCTTGTTGTTTCCACTATTTTCAAACAGTTGTGCCAAAGATATTGTAATAGTAATATTATTATTAGTATTTTCATTAGCTGCTCATGACTTTGTGACACCTCGATTTGAGGGCTATAGTGGGGATGGTTCGCTATTTTTCAGCTTATTTCTGCTATTAAACCATACTTATATTATTTTCGTGTTGCTAACTGTTTAAATCGAGGTTTAGTTTGGATTGGCTAGCCTTATCTTCATGAGAGGCGCCATCACGACCGGGTTGGGATTTTGGGTCATGACATCTTGTATGGTTGAACTCGTGGAAAGATAAGGAACCCGTTGAGGTGAAAAATTACTGAATTTCGAGAAGTGGGCCCGGGGCTCGGGTTTTGCTAATTTTGGGATTTCTTAGTATTTATTGATTGTTTTCGCGTGGGCTTTGTTCCCTCAACATATTGTGACGTAGTTGTTCTAATTTGGATAGATGCGACGCACGTAGAGGCCAATACGAAGGGCAAAGGCGTCGTGGGCTAGAAATTTAGCCGGTTCGAGGTGAGTAGTGATTGTAAATGATGTTCTGAGGGTTTGAAACCCCGAATTGCACATCGTAGTGCCATATTGAAGTGAGGCACGCGCTCGATGATGAGTGTGGGGTCGTTTACTACTGGGGATTGTGACTTGGTCCGTCCCAATTGATGATTTTAGTATATATTTGATTGAAACTTATTTGATATCATCATGATTTGGGCTGATTGCCATATTTGGGCTTCGTGCCGGTTATTTGAACCCTTCAGGGGTATTTATCACTGTTTACTCACTGATTTGATTCATTACTTGACAACTGGTAACCAGAGCTGTGAGATTGATACTGAACCCAGAGATATTACAGTTGGTAACAATGACAACTGCAGGTTACAGTTGATAACAATGACAACTGGTAACCAGAGCTGTGAGATTGATACTAAGCCCAGGGATATTACAGTTGGTAACAATGACAACTGTAGGTTACAGTTGGTATCAATGACAACTGGTAACTAGAGCTGGGGAGATTTTACTGTTTTAAATGATACTGAGCCCAGGGATGTTATAGTTGGTAACAATGGCAACTGGTAACCAGAGCTGGAAGATTTTTAAATGATTTCTTACTGATTTACTATTTTCAAATAATGGTTTACTGCTTCATTATGCATTGCCTTGTGCTCTACGTGTTTCATTACTTTTAGTCATTATTTATATGTATTATTCACTGAGTTGGAAGTACTCACATTACTCCCTACATCATGTGTGCAGATTCAGGCGTTATTGATTCTGCTCCAAGGCATTTACTACGACTATCAAAGTGGTGATTCAGAGACTACAAGGTAGTTGTTGGCGTCCGCAGCCCCGTCTCTTCAAATAATTGTGCCAAAGGTATTGTAATAGTAACTTTATTATTTGGATTTTCATTAGTTTCTCGTGATTTTGTGACGCCCCAATTTTGGGCTGTTGTCGGGATGGATAGCTCTGTTATCCGCAAACTACTGTAGTGAATTTTGCTTATATGATTTTCGCGTTGTTTAACTGTTTAAAATGAGGTTTAGTTTGAATTGGCTGGCCTTGTCTTCATGATAGGCGCCATCACGACTAGGTTGGGATTTCGGGTCGTGACAGGTTGGTATCAGAGCCTAGGTTACATAGGTCGCACGAGTCATGAGCGGTTTTAGTAGAGTCTCGGGGATCGGTAAGGAGACGTCTGTATTTATCTTCGAGAGGCTGCAGAACCTTTTAGGAAAAACTTCATATTCTTGATATTCTTATCATGCGGTTTGATTCTATTGAGGCTTATGTCTTTATTTCCTTCCTACTCAATCTTATGCGGCGCGAAGCGCTTGTTATCAGTTGGGCGTCGAAAAGTTGTAGTGGTCTTACAAACGTGGTGCTAGATGCGTGTTCGGGCAGGCTATCATCGCTGTCTTGTGGAAGGATGTTCTTATGTTCCAGCTTAATGTCTGTATCTTTTATGTTTAGAGACTGTGCAGGAATTGCTACAATGTCTATGCGTTGTTGTCATACAATGTTGGTGAAATGGTAGAGTGCTTATATATGGAGCGCGGCAGTGAACGACTAGAAAGGAGGATTTCTTAGTGTATGATTTAGAGGTACATCATTTAATTCTAGCGAAGGAAAGGCAGTCGGACTATAGATGTCCATGTTTGGTTGATGAAATAACAAGACTTGATATTTTCAAGCATGATGGAATTTTCAATATGATGCGGTGTCGTCTTCCTTGTTTGAACGCATTATGGTTCGTCGGTGTTACGGTC
Organism: Nicotiana obtusifolia; assembly: GCA_002018475.1. NCBI lineage: Eukaryota > Viridiplantae > Streptophyta > Magnoliopsida > Solanales > Solanaceae > Nicotiana > Nicotiana obtusifolia. Next base: position 33,308 of record MCJB01013758.1, on the reverse strand, counting down.
TTCTTGGATTTTGCCTTCGGGCATGGTGCTGTGAAATGGTTCCTGAGGGGTGGTTGCCAGGGATAGCTGTGTGCAGCGGTTCAAAAATTGAATTAGTATTTCTAATGTGGATGGCTCGAGAAAGATGATTTTCGAAGAGGCTTAGAGTCAGTAACATTTTATTGGTTCGGGTGCTACAGAGATGGATTTCGATTTGATGCAACACGTGAGCAGCGAAGTATGAGGAACGACATGGCAGGAAGTGTTTTGCGGTGGTTGAAGTACTAGCAGGCCAAGTATAAGAAGCAGAGGTTGAAAAGGTTCTTAAAGGAGATGGTTTAACCGAAATAAGAGTGACAGATTAGCATATGGATTCTGTGGTAGGATAGCCGCGTGCCTTGAGAAAGTGTAGAACAGTTCGAGAATATGATGGAAGGTGATTTGGCCTACGTATTTTATTTGGAGTGATGGTTGCTGTATGAAAAAAGAAAAAAAATAGATAGAATATGGCAGAAAGAAGTTTGTTTGAAATGAATAGGGGTATGAAGATCTGATTATCGTTTCAGGTGCAATATGACTTGAGTTCGTACAGTATTGTTGAACTTTCAGTTGATGTCAATAGGGAAGGAGCAGACTTATACAGCTGGTGGACGAGCATGAGCTCAGGAGAATTTGCTGATTACGGGGTAGTTTTACCTAGTGCAGCGTTGTTAGAAGATGTCGGTAAGGAATTCCACAGGTGGGTTATCTCCTGTGAGCAGGTTAGCGGTGGCGTGATGTTGATGAAGCTTCTGCGAGGTATATTACTTGCTACCCAGTAAGAGGTCGAGTGTGTGATTATGACTTGTGATCCAGGATGTTCATGAAAAGCTTAACAAATACTTCGAGAAGTCTGTCGGGTTAATGGTGCGAGATCATGGTAATTGAGAAGGAGGAATCGTCGTGGGCTCTACATTATGTAACGGTGGCTTAGAGCTAAGTGGGGGGAGCCCCACCGTTTACAATTGGATCGCGTGGTTGTCTGCTTGTCCGATTTCTGGTTATCGGTACGTTACCGGAGTATTTATGAGTAAGGAAAGGAAATATTAGGGGTAATTCAGCCAAGAACTAGATGGGCGTGTGCTATATTCAGTGTTAACAATGCATGTTCAAGTTTTTTTGGGAAGACTCGGAGCTTATGTTAATATGGACATGATGTACATGGAAAAGAGCGCAATCGGTTGCTTTTTTGAGAGGTTGTCATGTGCTAGTAGAGCGTTGGAGTTGGTTATCTTCGGGACTAGGTCAGAGTAATTGACTCTCGATAACGGTCCTAGTGGATTCAAGAATTAATGTTCCTAAGGATTTCGGGTCCGATGTGTGGTTAAGGGTCGAGTCTTCACAGTGGATTGCGAACGAAACTTGGAATATTCTATGTTACCATCAGGTATATGGTGCGGTATTGGAGGAATGGAATAAATAGCTTCGGATTCGCAGAAGGTCTTGCAGAATGGGTGTACCAGTCTGAGATAATATTGATCACATAAGGAGGGTATGAGATGGTTCGTGAGTATTGAGACGATGTGGTCTCGCGATTCGGGTCACTCGAGGTGAGTCCAATTGAGTTCGTTATGTTGTGAATGGAGCTATTATATTTCTAAGTCGGGTCAAGAGTAATTTGAAAGATGTTGGATCGGGTTACACAGCGCAACGGTATCATGTGTGAATCGGGTTGTATGCCGCAACAGTATTATGTTGAGTACGGTCCCCTATATCTATTCCTGCGTATTTTGTTTTTCATCCTCTGAGAAGGGTTCATAACATCTGTTCGACCGTTTTATTCGTTACGCGGGCTGGATAATTCTTTCTAGAGTTCATTCCTCTTTATGTGTCATGTTCAAATTGTAGTTTGTCGGAGCATTGATGGCGCCATATGAGAGCTGAGTCGGTGTTTGAGGCAGTTTATTGCATGAGCAGCTTGCACCGAGTGAGACGAGATTATCGGAGCTGAAATCTATGCAATCAAATTTATATAAGGCACATTAAAAAGGAAATATCGTTATTCAGTTCAGAATGAGGTAATGGTACTGGACAGGATGAGAGACTCCATGAATTACTAATTCCGTAGGTGGCTACGAGTTTCTACACCTCTCTTTCATCGTGACAATATTGCGAGATTTGGAACAGGATTTATATGAGTCATGAGATGTGTTGCGGGCACCAGATTCCTTAAATTTCAACTATTGTGGTCGGAGGATGTTATTATGGGCAATCGACTTATATGGTGAGTTTGTGAATTTGCACTCTACTACTGTGTTTATCCCTGTTGGGAGATTTTGATGGTCTTAGCCGTGTTTATCATTTTTGTTTTTTACACTATTGAGGGCTATGAGTCCAAAAGTGACTTTCTGTTACTCACTACAGTGGGTTTTCATGTAATTTCGGGATAATTGATTAAAGCATTATGAATTATATGCCCTACCGGTATGGGAGTTCATTATGTGCCGTGATTTCGAGTAAAGGAAATTATTTTGAAAGGAGAAATGGATAGATTTTGATTGGCACGAGTGCAAATTACTTGTGATTCAGAGTTGTGGACGAGATCCTCGCATTTTTAATATGATGTGAAAAGCGTAAACTGGGCTATGAGCCGCGGTGGAAGTTATATAAGGACGAGATCCTTGTGATGAAAATTTATGTGTTTTAAATTCTCCCTCTGTTAAATTAAATTTGTACTATAGTACTGATAGGGAGCCATGCCTGTTAGGCTTATTTGATAATTCTTCTATGTGTTTTTGTGTGTATCTTTCCATATTCGTGCTGTAGTTATTGAGTTTTAGCCTACAAGGGAAGTGTTCAGGTGGCGTTAAATGTGACTCGTTAATTCGAGTAAATAATTATGAGGTCTTCATGCCTTGTGAATTGCTGTCAGAGTGGTGAAAGTTTGAAATGAGGTTTTGGTTAATATGAGGTTAATTGACGATGCTGGAATTAATTATGAAAAACTATTATAACCAGAGACGTGGTTATGGGCATACATATGATGGGCGCGTAAGCACGAGTTGCTATAGCCGGTTGAGACTATCTAATTGGGCTGTGAGAAATTTGGCTTTGAAGTTTATAAATGTGGATAAAAGAAATAATCTTCAATTGAGATGGTGTTGTCGGATCTATGTTAAATTTAAGGTGACGTGGAATCACCCGCGAGTGCGTGTAATAATACACTTAGAAATTTAATGTCCTCGGAATAATTCTTGGCATGTTCGAGGACGAACGTTTGTTTAAGTGGGGGAGAATGTCACGACCCGGCTAGTCGTCTCGTGAGTTACCGCTCCGTTTCCCCCATTTCTGCTTCATTATACTTCGTTATCCATGTTCTATGCGATCGAGTTGAGTAGCTTGCGTTAGGAGTGAGTTTGGCAAGAAATGAGACACTTAGTCTCTTTTAAGAAGGTTTAAGTTGGAAAAGTCAACCGGATGTTGACTTATGAGTTAGAGGGCTCTGATGTGAGTTCCGATGGTTCGATTAGCTTCGGGAGGTGATTTATGACTTAGGAGTGTGATCGAAATTGGTTTGGGAGGTCCGGTGTAGAATTAGGCTTGAATTGGTGGAGTTAGTATTTTGGCGATTTCCGGTTGTTAGGCGAGATTTTGATCCGAGGGTCGGAATGGAATTCCGAGAGTTGCTATAGCTTCGTATGGTGATTTCGAACTTAGGCATATGTCCAGATTAGAAATTGGAAGTCCGTAGGAAAATTCAACGCATTTTGGCGGATGTTGGAAAATACAAGATTTTTGGAAAAGATTGACCGAGGAGTTGACTTTTTGATATCGGGGTCGGAATCGAGTTTTGAAAATCTTCATAGGTCCGTTATGTCATTTATGACTTGTGTGCAAAATTTGAGGTCAATCGGACTTGATTTGATAGGTTTCGGCATCGAATATAGAAGTTGGAATTTGTTAGTTTCATTAGGCTTGAATTGGGGTATGATTCGTGTATTTAGCGTTGTTTGATGTGATTTAAGGCCTCAACTAAGTCCATAATATGTTTTAGGACTTGTTGGTATATCCGAACGGGGTCCCGAATGGCTCGGGTGAGTTTTGGGTGGTTAAACGGAATATGTCATCATTAGAAAGGAAAATCTGCATAAATGTCAGAAATGCTTCCAAAATGCGGACAGCATATTGATTATGCTACGCCGAAATGCTATAGCAAAGTGTAACAGATTTCAATGTCAGAAATACTACCAAAACGCGGGCAGCATGTTGATTATTCTACGCCGAAATGCTATAGCAAAGTGTAACAGATTTCAATGTCAGAAATTCTACCAAAATGCGGACAACATGTTGATTATGCTACGCAGAAATGCTATAGCAAAGTATAGCAGATTTCAATGTCAGAAATGCTACCAAAATGCGGACAGCATGTTGATTATGCTACGCGATGCTGTCCAAAATGCGGACAGCATGTTGATTATGCTACGCGAAATGCTATAGCATTTTCAACACCTAAAAGTTTTATTTTGTTCCGATTTTTGTCCCCTTTATAAATAGAAATTATTGCCCATTTGCCATGCAAAACCCATTTTCGTTATCCACAAAGAAAAACACCTCCAAACACCATTAAATCACAACAAATCAACCTCAAAACTATATCAAAAAGAGATTTTCTTGAACAAATTCTTAAAGAAGGGGGTTTTGACCATCTTGAGCATAATTGGAGCTAGGGAACTCGGATTGAAGCGAAATCTTGAAGGATTTTTGGAAGATTTTCGAGAGAAACATTGGGGTAAGTGTTCTTAACTCAATCTTGGTCAAATTACCCAAACCTATTGCCATTCTAGTATGTAGTTGGTGATTTAAGTTGGAGAAAATTGTGGAAAACCCTTGAGTTTAGATTTTAAGACTTGGAGGTCGAACCGATGTCGGAATTCGATAAATCTTGTATGGTTGAACTCGTGGGAAGATAAGGAACCCGTTGAGGTGAAAAATTACTGAATTTCGAGAAGTGGGCCCGGGGCTCGGGTTTTGCTACTTTTGGGATTTCTTAGTATTTATTGATTGTTTTTGCGTGGGCTTTGTTCCCTCAACATATTGTGACGTAATTGTTCTAATTTGGATAGATTCAACGCACGTGGAGGCCAATTCGAAGGGCAAAGGCGTCGTGGGCTAGAAATTTAGCCGGTTCGAGGTGAGTAGTGATTGTAAATGATGTTCTGAGGGTTTGAAACCCAGGATTGCATATCGTAGTGCCATATTGAAGTGAGACACGTGCTCGATGATGAGCGTGGGGTCGTTTACTACTGGGGATTATGACTTGGTCCGTCCCGATTGATGATTTTAGTACATATTTAATTGAAACTTATTTGATACCATCATGATTTGGGATGATTGCCATATTTGGGCTTCGTGCCGGTTATTTGAACCCTTCAAGGGTATTTATCACTGTTTACTCACTGATTTGATTCATTACTTGAACACCGTCATGTTGTTTTCCACTATTTTACAAACAGCCATTTTTACGTAGTTTTGAGATTTAAATGACATTTTAAATGATATAAATGGATCAGGTGGCACGCCGCCACGAATATGATATAAATGGATCGGGTGGCACGCCGCCGCGGGAATTGATATGAATGGATCGGGTGGCACGCCACCACGGATATGATATAAATGGATCTGGTGGCACGCCGCTGTGGGAATTGATATGAATGGATTGGGTCGCACGCCACCACGGAATATAATATAAATGGATCGGGTGGCACGCCGCCACGGATATGATATAAATGGATCTGGTGGCACGCCGCCACAAGATATGATATTGCGCTTAGGCCGTAAGGGACCCCTCCCGGAGTCTGTACACCCCCAGTGAGCGCAGGGTACCTAGAGATATTACAGTTGGTAACAATGGCAACTATAGGTTATAGTTGGTAACAATGAAAACTGGTAACCAGAGCTGTGAGATTGACACTGAACCCAGAGATATTACAGTTGGTAACAATGACAACTGTAGGTTTACAATTGGTAACAATGACAACTGGTAACCAGAACTGTGAGATTGATACTAAGCCCAGGGATATTACAGTTGGTAACAATGACAACTGTAGGTTACAGTTGGTAACAATGACAACTGGTAACCAGAGCTGGGGAGATTTTACTGTTTTAAATGATACTGAGCCCAGGGATGTTACAGTTGGTAACAATGGCAACGTGTAACCAGAGCTGGGAAGATTTTTAAATGATTTCTTACTGATTTACTGTTTTCAAATAATGGTTTACTTCTTAATTATGCATTGCCTTGTGCTCTACGTCTTTCCTTACTTTCAGTCATTATTTATATATATTACTTACTGAGTTGGAAGTACTCACATTACTCCCTGCACCATGTGTGCAGATTCAGGCGTTATTGATTCCGCTCCGAGGCATTGACTACGACTGTCAAAGCGGTAATTCAGAGACTACGAGGTAGCTGTTGGCGTCCGCAGTCCCGTATCTGTTTTATCTTGTTGTTTCCACTATCTTCAAACAATTGTGCTAAAGATATTGTAATAGTAACCTTATTATTTGGATTTTCATTAGTTGCTCATGACTTTGTGACACCCCGATTTCGGGCTGTTGTCGGGATGGTTAGCTATGTTTTCCGCAAACTACTGTAGAGAATTTTGCTTATATGATTTTCGCGTTGTTTAGCTATTTAAAATGAGGTTTAATTTGAATTGGCTGGCCTTCTTTTCATGAAAGGCGCCATCACGACCGTGTTGGGATTTCGGGTCGTGACACCATGGAGTTTAATACTTAATATTAAAGCATTTATCGAATTATCATCGCTTAATGAAATCTGCAAATTAGGATAAGTATTAAAATATACAGGGCCATAAGCCAAACTAGTTTGCTCTGTCCCTATTAGGGATTTTTTCCAGTTTTGATTTCTGCCATCTCTGAGAGCTGCAATAAAGCTTTTAGGTAAGCCTCTTAATGTAAGTGGCTTGAACGCAACTTGTATTAAACCAATATGTAAGAATCTATGAGATTCTCTATAAGGAGCTAAATTATTTTCAGATAATAATCTAAAAGTAGCATGATCATTATGTACTGTGATAGTCTCTTATATAGTTTTGACTACTTGTTTTAAGCCTAATTTTTTAAAGGTACCTAACTGGTATATAACCTGAGGTTGAATTTTAGGGATCGTCTATTTATTAAGGAGATCTGATACCAATGGGATCTTGGAAAAACTTTATTAATTTTTCATTGCAGATATCAAAAAACCAGTTTCTAAAAAGTTCCCATCCGGGTTTTTAAAATTCTGCAGAAATTAATTTTCTTGCCGGTGATTCCGGAGTAAATTCTATTTGATGGCTACTGTCCATGTAAACCATTTGAAAAATACATTTCCGATTCGGTTGGGTCTGGCATAGCACTAGCAATATTATCTGTGCTAATTTTTATAACATCAATTCCATCATTTTCTCTAATCTGTGAGGTAGATGCCCTTGAAGGAAAATCTACCTTATAATCAACAGGAGAGATATATGAGGAATTTGATCTGGTTAATCTAGATGAATAACTGATATTATCAATTTGATCTGGTTCATTGAACCTGATCCTAACAGTTCCATCAGAAGCATGTTCAACTTCTGTGATTTCACTGTTAACACTATTTCGAGGAGCTATTGCTTCCTCAATGACCCATTCTTTAGGGAAATCTATCTCATCCCACTTAATAGGTCTTCTTGTAACAACTTTAGATTTACCAAAATTAGTTTCTATAAAAATAGTTTCATTTTTGAAATCCATCATTTTGCACGTAGGATTCAAAGTATATAAAGGCTTATAATAAATTATATAACAAATGCATATAACTTCAGTACCAGGCAGATAATCATAACCATGGAGTTTAATACTCAATATTAAAGCATTTAGCGAATTATCATCGCTTAATGAAATCTGCAAATTAGGATAAGTATTAAAATATACAGGGTCATAAGCCAAACTAGTTTGTATTATCCCTATTAGGGATTTTTTCTAGTTTTTATTTCTGCCATCTCTGAGAGCTACAATAAGGCTTTCAGTAAAGCCTCTTAATGTAAGTGGTTTGAACGCAACTTGTATTAAACCAATATGTAAGAATCTATGAGATTCTCCATAAGGAGCTAAATCACTTTCAGATAACAATCTAAAAGTAGCATGATCATTATCTACTGTGATAGTCTCTTCTGTAGTTTTGACTACTTGTTTTAAACCTAATTTTTCAAAGGTACCTAACTGGTATATAACCTTAGGTTGAATTTTAGGGATCGTCCACTTATTAAGGAGATCTAATTTGTGCAGCATATCATACTCTTCTTTTCTACTGTTTTTAACAGTAGACTGTTTCCTAATGATATTCATTAGAAAAAAAATGTGTTAAACTTAGTTTTCTATCCCTATTCTTCACATGGCTCTGATACCAACGGGACTACAGGATCGCTTCGACGTAGCTACAGGGAGAATTACTAAGGTAGAAACCCTGTAAAAATCCTAAGTCAGTTAATAAGCTCTAAACCACGGCCTCACCTGCTAACCCTTTTACAATGCCCAACCTTGGCTTAAAAACGGGTCTTGCGGAGGCCACCAATTATGCTGCCATAACCAGAGCTTACTATCTAACATATAACTGACTGGGCTTAAATCTTTAACCTAAGCAACATCGGAATGGATACAGTAATCAAATTAATACTAAAGCATGCTTCAAGAATAGTTCAAGAATCCTAAGTTTAACACAAATATTTAGCCTATCATTTAGGCTAAATCTGCAGACCAAGAAATTAAAATTAAAATTAAAAATAAACAAAAATTAAAAATACCTGAGACCTCTGAAGATGTAACCAAGTGGTTGATTTTATTGATATAAGTTGTTTAAAGAAGTTTTTACAAGTGGGAGAGTAGAGAGAGAAAGAGCCTCCAAAAAAAAAAATCTTGCCCTAAATCTGATAGCCTAAGGATCCTTATATAATGGATCAGTTGCACAAACGTTAAAATATACAATAAAATGGCCGACAAAATAATTACAATCGTGGCCGACAAAGAAAAAGGAAAAGAGAAAATGCCAAACTACTTTATAAAAGTAGATTCCGGATAATTCTTTATGGTAGGGTCGGGTGACTTTATTAAAGTCATTTTGTTTCTATTACCCCAATAATTTTGAAGTGGGGCCTTTCAATTATTTTCCAGCAACTCCTTTGCCTTTGTTATTTTTTGATGATGAAGATTCCTCCGCATTTTCTTTCATCTTTTGTAAAAATTCTTCAATTTCTTCGATATTGATTTGCTCTGTATTACCTTCTTGGGATTCTCCTGCCAAGCAAATATCTTCTTCGGTAGTATTACCGATTGATGCCATTGATATATTCTCTGACATCTCTGTATCAAAATTCTTGGTAAAATCTTTCCTAACTTCTTCAAGATATGAAGCTATAAGTTCTTTCTTTGAAATCGCACCCTTTTTCATCTGCAGTTTTCTGGTGATATGCTTGAAAGGGCTAAGTTCCTCTTCACTATTACTGGCTTTATGTGTGCTATATTTTTCTAGTGCTTTGTGGATATTATCCACAATTTCCTGCCCATGAATATGGCCTTCCTTGGTTATTTGGAGGAATTTACTCCAAAACTTTGTATAAAAAATTATGTTTAAGCAGGGAAATCCCCTACTCGTTTGACTAACTTCTATATCCCATTTCATAATCCATGGGATTGAAAATTCTATGAAGAAATACATAAGGGCCATACCCTCAAAAAATATATTATCCTTTTGTAAAGCTATTAATTTTGGCGATATTTCTAGCCATTGAGTATATAAACTCTTAAGAACTTCTGGTAATATTTCTATTGACGGACCATATAAAATCCACCAGTCAGAAAACCAATTAGGTAAATTCTGCTCAAACACATTTGGGAAAATCTTGAGAAACCTAGAATGTTTCCTATTAGCATTCTCATATAAAAAAGTTTTATGAGAACTTTGGATATAATACCAGTAATTAAACTTAACAGGTATCTTCTGTTCTGGATGGATATAATCCATTTGTTTCAACATACTGATGCCCCATTCATCTGAGGGAATAATCCTTTTGATTATTATTTATGAGAAGTTATAAACTTTTCTCGTAGTAGAAGGATAAAAGTGATGAATTTCAGCTGTTCCTGTTGATAATAAAATCAACTCATAATTCATCCTGTATTTATAAGCAGTTGAGGCATATGATGTTGTATCCAAGTACCAAGCCATTATTTGCCAGGGATTATCCTTCCATTTGAGGTCAGATTGATCCAAAAGAATTATCAATTCTTTTTATGAACCTTGGCTATAAACCTCATTTCCTTCGTGGCCTTCTTCTGTTAAGGCTGCTGAATACGAAGGTGGGTTATTACCCTCCTTTTTGGACTTTATGAATTCCATAAATTCTCTGTACATAGTGTGGTCAGAATTAATCCCCGAGCTTTCTGAGATATTAGCAGCTATTAGTTTTTGGTTGCCAATCGGGGCGAGGATATTACCTCTCCCTTTACCAGTTCCTCTTCCCCTTCCCCGAGGGGGGTACATACTATGGTCTCATCTGCATAATGAAACATAAGGAATTATGAATTCAAATATTCTTGAGTAAGAAAATCAGGGAGATTATTATCACTACCCTTTTTATAAATAATTTCGAAATCGAATGGAGCTAGTAGTGATTGCCATCTTGCAAACATCTGTTTCGAAACATCATCCTTAAAATCTTTATTAAAGATAAATCTAGCTGCATGACAATCAATTTTTATTAAAAACTTTTGATTATATAAATCAATCTGAAACATTAAAACACATTTAACTATAGCCAAGATTTCTTTAGCTACAGTTGCATAATTTTTTTGAGAATTATTCCATTCCCAGAATAAAATTGGACAAGATATTCCTGTTTATTACTAGGACATTTCTGCTTCAGTATTCCACCATAGCCTATATCAGAGGTGTCAATTTCAACCACTTTATCCCTATTTGGGTTAGCAAAGGTTAAACATGGAAGGTTATTAACTTTCTTCTTAATGATTTTAACAGCATCAGTATGACTGTTAGTCCAAGGATTTGGATTCTTTTTGAGTCTATCATAAAGAATACCAGTATCCCTTGGCTAAATCCTTTATAAAAGAAGAGATATAATTAAGACTGCCCAAAAATCTCTGCAATTGCATTTTGTCTGTTATAACTGTCACGACCATAACCCCGAACCCGGTCGTGATGGCGCCTCTCGTGAAGAGAAGGCCAGCCAATTCAAACCAAATCTCATTTTTTTTAATCAGTTAATTAACAAGAAAACAATACAAGCATAGTTTAAGAACAATCATTTGCGAAAATACATAGCTAACCATCCCAACTAAAGCCCAAACCGGGGTGTCACCAGTCATGAGCATCTATGAACCCGAATAACAAGTCTACTAAATACAACCTCTGGCACAATTGTTTGAAGAAAATAGAACTACAGGATAAAAGAGAATACGGGGCTGCAGACGCCAACAGCTACCTCGTAGTCTCTGAAACACCGCCTGGACGGGAAGAATCAGTACTCCGGAGCGGAACCAACAACGCCTGAATCTGCACACATGGTGCAGGGAGTAATGTGAGTACTCCAACTCAGTGAGTAATAAGCATAAATAACGACTTAAAGTAATAAAACACACAGAGCACAAGGCATTCTATAATGAAGCATTAAAACATCATTCGCAAACAGTAAATCAGTGAAAAATCAAGTAAAATCTCCTTTCAACGGGTAAAAACATGTAATCTTTTAGGTAAATAATGTGAAGTAAAACATCACCCCTCGGGCCATATATATATATCAACAAATCCGCCCCTTGGGCAATATCATAAAACCGTACTAGCCCCTCGGGCTCAAATCTCAGAACAATATCGGCCCCTCGGGCTATCACACGGAACAGTATCGGCCCCTCGGGCTATCACATAGTACAACATCAGCCCCTCGGGCTATCACATAATACAACATTAGCCCCTCGGGCTATCACATAATAAAATATCAACCCCTCGGGCTACCTTTCACATCACAATGGGTACCCGCGCTCACTGGGGGTGTACAGACTCCGGGAGGGGTCCTTTACAACCCAAGCGCAATATAAAGCCACCTCGTGGCACATATCTAGGCTATCGGCCTCATATCAATTAAGCCACCTCGTGGCGTCTATACAGTATCTCAGGCCCTCTACCTCATATCAGTCACAAGCCACCTCATGGCACATAAAGCATCTCAGGCCCTCGGCCTCATGTCAGTCACAAGCCACCTCGTGGCATATAAAGTATCTCAGGCCCTCGGCCTCATATCACTCAATAAAACCTCATATCTGGCCCTCGGCCGCACTCAGTCAGAAAATCATCACAAACCCCTCGGGCATAGTAAAAAGTAGTTCTTAGCAACTTCATTAAAGTATTATTTAAGTCTCAAAACTGAGTAAAAATAGCTGAGTTGTAAAAAAAGTGAAAGCGACATGACTGAGTTCAAGCAATAAGTCAAAATAGTGAGGAAATAGCGATGAAAATCCCCGAAGGGTTCAAATAATTGGCACGAAGCCCAAATATGGCAATTAGCCCAAATCATAATGATAACAAAAAGTTTCAGTCAAATACGCAGTAGAAATCATCATTCGGGACGGACCAATCCACAATCCCCAGAAGTAAACGACCCCGCGCTCATCATCGAGCGTGTGTCTCACCTCAATATAGCGCTACGATGTACTATCCGGGGTTTCAAACCCTCAGAACATCATTTACAATCACTACTCACTTCGAACTAGCTAAATCCCTAGCCCGCGACGCCCTTGCCCTTCGAATTGGCCTCCACGCGTGTCGAATCTATCCAAAATCAGAACTGATATGTCACGATATGCTGGGGAAACAAAGCCCAATCAAAAGAAATCAGAAAATACGAAGAAATTACGAAATTAGCAAAACTCGAGCCCCGCGCCCACTTCTCATAGCTCAAAATTTTCCACATCAACGGGTTCCTTATCTCCCGACGAGATCAACCATACAGAAATTATCGAATTCCGACATCGGATTGACCTCCAAATCTTAAATTCTAAACTTAAGGATTTTTCACAAATCTTCCAACTTAAATCACCAATTAGATACTAAATATAGCGATATACTGGAGTAAATTGACCAAAGTTGAGTTAAGAACACTTACCCCGATGTTTCCCTTGAAAGTCTCCCAAAAATTGCCTCGAAATTAGCTTCAATCCGAGCTCTATAGCTCTAATTATGTTTAAGATGGCCGAAATCCCCTCCTCTAAGAATTTGTCCAAGGAAGTCTCCTTTGGATAAAGTTTTGAGGTTGATTTTGTTGTGATTTAGGGTGTTTTGGAGGTGTTTCTCTTAGATGGTAACGATAGTGGGTTTTGCATGGCCAATGGGTACTGGTTTCTATTTATAAAGGGTCAAAAATTAGGACAAAAATGCCCCAGTCGGGTTTAAAATGTGACCGTATATCCGCCGCATATCCAACATGCGGTCTGCATCATCGCTATGGCCATCGCAGATCGTAACCCTAGCCTTCACCACAGTTCAGTGTGAAGCATGGCTTGCGGTCCGCACGTCAAAATACGACCGCATTTTTGACGTCGATTTTTGTCTAGAAATCTGTCTCGGTCTACGGTCTCAGTGTGGTGGATATGCGGTCCGCATTGTGCAAATGCGACCGCATTCCTGACCGCATTCTTGACGTCATTCTTTGCCCAGAAAACTGTCTGGGTCTGCGATATGGGTGTGTGGTTTACGGCTCGCATAATGGGTTTGCGATAGCATATCCCGCTTTGCGATGTCTCATTTACTATTTTACAAAATTGCAACTTCTAGTTTTTCTGCAACTTTTCCAAGGGCGGAACAGTCCATTTAGCCACCCTAAGCTCACCCGAGGCCACTAGGGACCCTAACCAACTATGCCAACATATCCCATAACGTTATTCGAGTTTGTTCTAACCTTCGGAACGCTCAAACAACCTCTTAGCACCAAATTCCCGTCTGATTCAGGCCTAAGAATTTCAAAATCTTCTAAGTTAAAAACCCAACAAGACCATGTCCGAATGACATGAAATTTCGCACATACACATCCCAATTAACATAACAAAACATAATAAGGTAGAAATGGGGAAAACGGAGCGGCAATGCATGAGACGACTGGCCGGGTCATCACATTCTCCCCCACTTAAACAAATGTTCGTCCTCGAACGAGTCAAGAAACGTACCTGAAGCTTCAAATAGGTGAGGATATCTGCTCCGCATCTCGCGCTCAGTCTCCCAGGTACTACCGGTCGACCTCTCCACTGCACTTTCACTGAAGCTATATCCTTTGACCTCAACTTCCGAACCTGACGACCCAAAATCGCCACTGGCTCCACATCGTAGGTTAAATCATCGTCCAAATGAATTGTGCTGAAGTCCAAGATATGAGACGGATCCCCAATATACTTCCGAAGCATAGAAACATGAAATATTGCGTGTACACTCGATAGGATGGGTGGCAAACAAGGCTTATAAGCCACCTCCCCAATCCTCCGAAGCACTTCAAATGGCCCAATGAACCGAGGACTCAATTTTCCTTTCTTCCCGAATCTTATAACACCCTTCATGGGCGAAACCTTCACCAAGACCTTCTCACCAACCATGTAGGACACATCTCGGACTTTCCTACCGGCATAACTCTTCTGCCTCGACTGTGCTATACGGAGCCTCTCCTGGATTATTTTCACCTTCTCTAGAGCATCCTGAACCAAGTCAGTCCCCAATAGCCTAGCCTCGCCAGACTCGAACCAACCAACCTGAGATCTACACTGCCTCCTATACAGAGCCTCATACGGAGCCATCTGAATACTCGACTGGTGGTTGTTGTTATAAGCAAACTCTGGAAGCGGTAGAAACTCATCCCATGAACCTCCAAAATCAATAGCACATGCACCTAACATGTCCTCCAGTATCTGAATGGTACGCTCGGACTGCCCATCCGTCTGAGGATGAAAAGCTGTGCTCAACTCCACCTGAGTACCCAACTCCCTCTGCCCGGCTCTCCAAAACTGCGAGGTAAACTGAGTACCTCTATCTGAAATAATAGAAACTAGAACACCATGCAGCCGAACAATCTCTCGGATATAAATCCTTGCCAACCGTTCTGAAGAATAGGTAGTACACACAGGAACGAAGTGCGCGAACTTGGTCAGCTGATCCACAATCACCCAAATGGCATCGAACTTCTTCAAGGTCCGTGGAAGTCCAACAACAAAGTCCATAGTAATCCCCTCCCACTTCCACTCGGGAATAGCCATCTGCTGAAGCAGGCCACCCGGTCTCTGATGCTCATATTTTACCTGTTGACAGTTGAGACACCGAGCTACGAATCCCACAATATCTTTCTTCATTCTTCTCCACCAATAGTGTTGCCTCAAGTCCTGATACATCTTCGCGGCACCCAGGTGAATGGAATACCACGAGCTATGGGCCTCCTCCAGAATCAACTCCCGAAGTCCATCCACATTGGGTACACAAATCCGGCCATGCATCCTCAACACCCCATCTTCGCGATGGTGACATCTCTAGCATCGTTATGCTAAACTCTATCCCTAAGGACAAGCAAATGCAGATCGTCATACTAGCGCCCCCTGATGCGATCATATAACGAAGACCGAGAAACCACACAAGCCAACACCCGACTAGGTTCCGAAATGTCTAATCTCACAAACCTATTGGCCAAGGCCTGAACATCAACTGCAAAGGGTCTCTCCTCATCTGGAATATATGCCAAACTCCCCATACTCACTGCCTTTCGGCTCAACGCATCGGCCACCACATTGGCCTTTCCCGGATGGTATAATATAGTGATGTCATAATCCTTAAGCAACTCCAACCATCTCCGCTGCCTCAAATTAAATTCCTTCTGCTTAAACAAATGTTGAAGGCTGCGATGATCAGTAAACACCTCACAAGACACGCCATACAAGTAATGCCTCCAAATCTTCAGTGCATAGACTATGGCAGCCAGGTCCAAATCATGCACGGGGTAGTTTTTCTCATGGGGCTTCAACTGACGAGAAGCATAAGCAATAACTCTACCCTCCTGCATCAATACACAACCAATCCCAACTCTTGAAGCATCACAATACATAGTATATGCACCTGAAGCTGATGGCAAAACCAATACTTGAGCTGTGGTCAAGGCTGTTTTGAGCTTCTGAAAGCTCTCTACGCACTCGTCCAACCATACAAAAGGAGCACCCTTTTGGGTCAATTTGGTCAAAGGCGATGCAATGGATGAAAACCCCCGAACAAACAGGTGATAATAGCCTGCCAACCCAAGGAAACTATGAATCTCTGTGGCTGAGGACAGTCTAGGACAACTCTGAACCGCCTCTATCTTCTTTGGATCAACCTGTATAACCTCGCTGGACACTACGTGCCCCAAGAAAGCCACTGAACCGAGCTAAAACTCACATTTAGAGAATTTTGCATACAGCTTCTCCTCCCTCAATCTTCGCAATACAACTCGCAAATGCTCCGCGTGCTCCTCCTGGCTGCGCGAGTACACCAGAATATCATCAATGCGAGGCAAAGGATACTTGTTCTTGATTTTTCCTTGTTCAATTGCCTGTAATCAATGCACATTCTCATCGTGCCATCCTTCTTCTTCACAAACAGAACCGGTGCACCCCAAGGTGACACACTAGGCCGAATGAACCCCTTGTCTAGGAGTTCCTAAAGTTGCTCCTTCAATTCTTTCAACTCTGCTGGTGCCATACGATACGGTGGAATAGAGCTGGGCTAAGTGCCCGGCACCACGTCAATACCAAAATTAATATCATGTCCGGTGGAATGCCCGGCAGGTCTGCGGGAAATATATCGGGTTAATCCCTCACAACTGGAACCGATTCAATGCTTGGAGTCTCAACTCAAACATCCCTCACAAATGCTAAATATGAAAGGCAACCCTTCCCAACCATACGCTGGGCCTTCAAGAATGATATCACTATACTAGGAATGTGCTCAGTCATGCTACGCCACTCGATTCGCGGCACATCCGGCACAGCGAAGGTGACTGTCTTAGCATGACAGTCTAGAATAGCACAACACGGAGATAACCAATCCATGCCTAAAATAACATCAAAAACCACCGTGTATCCAGACCCCCAATAGTCACTTCACATGACCGGTACATATGGTCTACAACAACAGTATCGCCCACCGGGGTCGACACATGAACAGGTAAAGCAAGAAACTCCCGGGGCGTACCCAAATAATGAGCAAAATATGAGGACACATATGAATAGGTGGAACCGGGATCAAATAATACAGATGCATCCTTGTGGCAGACTGAAACAATACCTGTAATAACGGCATCTGAAGCACTGGCATCTGTCCTGCCTGGAATAGCATAGAATCGAGCCTGGCCACCGCCTGATCGACCTCCCCCTCTAGGGCGACCCCTGGCTGCCTGACCTCCACCCCTAGCTGGCTGGGCGGGTGGTAAAGTAACTAGAGTAGAAGTCGAGGGCTGTCCCCTCTGCTGGGATGATCTAGCACCACGATGAGGGCACTGCCTCCACATGTGGCCCATCTCGCCACACTCATAACAGCTCCCTGGTGCTGGAGAAGAGTAAAGAAGGGAACCTCCCGCACCGGAGTGTTTCGCAAGTGCACTCGGCATAGAAGGACCCTAGGCTGACGGAGCACGAGCTGGAAGGGCGCTGAGTGATGACTGGCCCTACTGCAACCCATGATAACCACGACCTGTAGATGCCCCACGGTACTCTGGACGGGCTGGCTGAGCAGGCCTGAATGAACGACCTCTACCCTGCTGAAACTGGCCTCTCGAAGGAGCACCACTGTAACTACCTGATCCTCGAGGCCTCTTAGCCTCCCTCTCCTCTCGCTACTGACGGCGAATCGTTTCAATCTCGCGAGCTATATCAACCACCTCCTCGAAAGTAGCGCCCAACACTCTCTCTCTGGTCATAAGAATACATAGATGATGGTTAAAGCCATCCACAAACCTCCTGATCCTTTCACGATCAGTCGGAACCATCCAGACAGCATGACGAGCCAACTTAGAGAACCTCGACTCATACTGCGACACAGTCATATCCCCCTGTCACAGCCATTCAAACTGTCTACGTAGCTCCTCTTTGCGGGACTACGGTACATACTTCTCCAAGAAAAGAGCGGAGAACTGCTGCCAAGTAAGGGGAGCTGCATCAACTGGCCTACGCCTCTCATACGCCTCCCACCAAGTGAAAGCAGCTCCCGTCAACTGAAAGGTGGTGAATGCCACACCGCTAGACTCAAGGATCCTAGTTGTACGGAGCATCCGCTGACACTTCTCAAGAAAACCTTGGGCATCCTCACCCTCAGCACCACTGAATGACGGAGGTTGGAGTCTGCCAAACCTCTCAAGACGACGCTGCTCATCATCTGGCATAACTGGTACCATGAACTCCTGTGCTGGTGCAACCGGCTGGGCTGGAGGTGCCCCCGGTATCTGAGGTCCCTGCACTGCCTGCTCAAGTGCGCGAGCAGTGGGGGTCTGATTGCCTCCCCCGGCCTGTGAAGTAGCTGCTGCTGTGGTGGCTGAAACTGCTTGAGCCAAGCCCGTGCAAACAGATAGGATCTGAGCCAAGGACTCCTGAAGATCTGGAATAACGATAGACACAGTTGGTGCCTGAGCCGGTGCCACTGGAGCCTGATCCTGAGCTGCGGCAGCTGGTGGATCAGCAGGTGCTGCCCTCGCTGCTCTGCCTCTGCAAGGACCACGAGGTGGCCTCAGTGGGTGGCACTGGCGGTCGTCCACCTCGTTCGGTATCTCGCATCCTCACCATTTGTGAGAGGATAGGATAACAGAAGTTTTAGTACTCGGATCAACAAGTTCGCATGACAAGAATTTCAAGAATATGAAGTTTTCCTAAAAGGTTCTACAGCCTCTCGAAGATATATACAGACGTCTCCGTACCGATCTGTGAGACTCTACTAAACCCGCTCATGACTCGTGAGACCTATGTAACCTACGCTCTGATACCAACCTGTCACGACCCTAACCCCGAACCCGGTCGTGATGGCACCTCTCATGAAGACAAGGCCAGCCAATTCAAACCAAATCTCATTTTTTTAACCAGTTAATTAACAAGAAAACAATACAAGCATATTTTAAGAACAATCATTTGCGAAAATACATAGCTAACCATCCCAACTACAGCCCAAACCAGTGTGTCACCAGTCATGAGCAACTATGAACCCTAATAACAAGTCTACTAAGTACAACCTCTAGCACAATTGTTTGAAGAATATAGAAACAACAGGATAAAAGAGAATACGGGGCTGCGGACGCCAACAGCTATCTCGTAGTCTCTGAATCACCGCCTGGACGGGAGGAATCAGTACTCCGAAGCAGAACCAACAACGCCTGAATCTGCACACATGGTGCAGGGAGTAATGTGAGTACTCCATCTCAGTGAGTAATAAGCATAAATAACGACTGAAAGTAAGAAAACACACAGAGCACAAGGCAATCTATAATGAAGCATTAAAACATCATTCACAAATAGTAAATCAGTGAAAAATCAAGTAAAATCTCCTTTCAACGGGTAAAAACATGTAATCTTTTAGGTAAATAATGTGAAGTAAAACATCACCCCTCGGGCCATATATATATATATCAACAAATCCGCCCCTCGGGCAATATCATAAAACCGCACCAGCCCCTCGGGCTCAAATCTCAGAATAATATTGGCCCCTCGGGCTATGACATGGAACAGTATCGGCCCCTCAAGCTATCACATAGTACAACATCAGCCCCTCGGGCTATCACATAATACAACATCAACCCCACAGGCTATCACATAATACAATATCAGCCCCTCGAGCTACCTTTCACATCACAATGGGTACCCGCTCTCACAGGGGGTGTACAGACTCCGGGAGGGGCCCCTTACGGCCCAAGCACAATATTAAGCCACCTCGTGGCACATATCTAGGCCCTCGGCCTCATATCAATCAAGCCACCTCGTGGCGTATATACAGTATCTTAGGCCCTCGGCCTCATATCATTCACAAGCCACCTCGTGGAACATAAAGCATCTCAGGCCCTCGGTCTCATTTCAGTCACAAGCCACCTCGTGGCATATAAAGTATCTCAGGCCCTACGCCTCATATCACTCAGTAAAACCTCACATCTGGGCCTCGGCCGCACTCAGTAAAAAAATCATCACAAGCCCCTCGGGCATAGTAAAATAGTAGTTCTCAGCCCAAAACTTCATTAAAATATTATTTAAGTTTCAAAACTGAGTAAAAGTGGCTAAGTTGTAAAAACAGTGAAAGCGACATGACTGAGTTCAAGCAATAAGTCAAAATAGTGAGGAAACAGTGATAAAAATCCCCGAAGGGTTCAAATAATTGGCACGAAGCCCAAATATGGCAATTAGCCTAAATCATAATGATAACAAACAAGTTTCAGTCAAATACACGGTAGAAATCATCATTCGGGACGGACCAAGTCACAATCCCCAGAAGTAAATGACCCCACGCTTATCATCGAGTGTGTGTCTCACCTTAATATAGTGCTACGATGTACAATCCGGGGTTTCAAACCCTCAGAACATCATTTACAATCACTACTCACCTCGAACTAGCTAAATCCCTAGCCCGCGACGCCCTTGCCCTTCGAATTGGCCTCCACGCGTGTCGAATCTACCCAAAATCAGAACTGATATGTCACAATATGCTGGGGAAATAATGCCCAATTGAAACGAATCGAAAAATACCAAGAAATTACGAAATTAGCAAAACCCGAGCCCCGGGCCCACTTCTCGAAGCTCAGAAATTTCCACATCAACGGGTTCCTTATCTCCCAACGAGTTCAAACATACAAAAATTATTGAATTCCGACATCGGATTGACCTCCATATCTTAAATTCTAAACTTAAGGATTTTTCTTCAATTATGTTTAAGATGGCCGAAATCCCCTCCTCTAAATTCTTAGATCATGAAGAAGAGAACCACCAAGAATGAGGCGGTGAATATGCCTCACCAGGTTAGTTTTATCATTACTACAAATCCAATTCAGAAGAAAGAGGACCCGGAAGCATTTACTATTCCGTGCACTATTGGAGTGCGTGACTTTGCAAAAGCACTTTGTGATAATGGGGCCAGCATCAATCTAATGCCGCTTGCCATTTACAAACAAGCGGGATTAGGAATGCCAAGGCCGACGAGTATGAGGTTGCAATTGGCTAACCGTTCAATCAAGAGACCAGTGGGTATTATAGATGATGTGATCGTGAAAGTTGGGAAATTTCATATACCAACTGATTTTGTAATTCTTGACTGTGCTGTGGACAAGGAAATCCCTATTATATTGGGGAGACCATTCTTAGCTACTAGAAGAGCCCTTATGGATTCGGAGCATAATGAAATTAAAATTTCGAGTGAACAATGAAGAAGTTACCTTCTAAGCTAGTAAGGGCATGAAGTTACCAAACGAGTACGAGAGCATTTGAGTGATTGGTATTGTTGATGAAGTAGATGATGCTGTTGAGATGAAGATGGAAAGGCAATGCCTAGGTGAAACATTGGCAGCTATATTGGTAAACATCGATGGTGATGATATGGATGGCTTTATGGAGTCAGTGAATGCATTAGAGGGGCGTGGTTCTTACTCGTATACTCCACCAAAGCTTTCCCTTGATTTGGAGAATAGAGCTACACCTCCTGTAAAGCCGTCCATTATCAAACCACCTCAATTAGAGCTGAAACCACTTCCTTCGCATTTGAGGTATAAATTTCTTGGCTTAAATAATACTTTACTTGTAATTGTTTCTTCATTGTTGAATGATGTGCAGGTGGAACAGTTGCTAAAAGTTTTGAAGGAGCATAGATAAGCCATCAGTTGGACAATTGCGGACATTCGGGGGATCCTGTTGGAATTTGTGAGCATAAGATTCAATTAGAAAGTGGGACAAAATCGAGTGTAGAACATCAACGAAGGCTGAATCCGTCAATGCAGGAAGTGGTAAAGAAAGAAATAATCAAATGGTTGGACGCTGGGGTAGTGTACCCGATCGCTGATAGTTCATGGGTGAGCCCGGTGCAATGCGTGCCAAAGAAGGGAGGCATGACTGTGATAGAAAATGAGAAGAACGAGCTTATTCTAACAAGAACAGTAACAGGATGGAGGGTATGCATGGACTATAGGAAACTAAATAGTGCAACATGCAAGGACCATTTCCTTATGCCTTTTATTGATCAAATGCTTGATCGGCTAGCGGGAAAGTCCTTTTATTGTTTCCTTGATGGATACTCCGGTTATAATCAGATCAACAAAGCTTTGGAGGACTAGGAGAAGACAACGTTCACATGCCCATATGGAACATTTGCTTTTAGCCGGATGCCATTCGTCCTATGCAACGCTCCAGCTACCTTCCAGAGATGTATGATGTCTATCTTCTCCGATATGGTAGAGGATTTTCTTGAGGTTTTTATGGATGATTTTTCAGTAGTAGGTGAGACTTTTGAGCATTTCCTGAAGAATCTCAAACAAGTGCTCAAGCGATGCGAGGAAACAAACCTTGTACTAAATTGGGAGAAATGCCACTTCGTGGTGGATGAAGGTATTGTTCTGGGACATAAAATGTAGATAAAGCTAAAATAGAAATCATCTTTAAGCTTCCTCTACCCACGTCCGTCAAAGGTGTCCGTAGTTTTTTGGGGCATGCCGGATTCTACAGGCGTTTCATTAAGGACTTCTCAAAGATTACAAATCCAATGTGTAAACTCCTTGAGAAGGATGCAAAGTTCGTTTTTGATGAGAAATGCCTCAAAGCTATTGAGGAACTGAAGACAAAGCTCACCACGGCACCCATTATTGTCACACCTGATTGGTCTCTTCCTTTTGAACTTATGTGTGACGCCAGTGGTGTAGCCATTGGAGTTATGCTGGGACAAAGACACAATAAAGTTCTTCACCCAATATACTATGCTAGCAAAACACTTAATGGGGCGCAGATGAATTACACTGTAACTGAGCAAGAACTGTTGGCCATTGTGTATGCTTTGAAGAAGTTCCGTGCATATCTGCTGGGCTCCAAAGTAATTGTGTACACCGATCATGCAGCTCTCCGTTATCTGATGGCGAAGAAAGATGCAAAGCCGTGACTAATCCGTTGGGTTCTACTGCTGCAAGAGTTTGATTTTGAAGTGATGGATCGAAAGGGAACACAAAACCAAGTGGCAGATTACTTGTCTAGAATTGAAGAATCAGGGAGACAAAAAGGAGAGCAGGAAATCAATGATGCATTTCCAGATGAACAAATACTGGCCTTATCCAATTCCTTTGCACCGTGGTATGCAGACATCACTAACTACATAGTCAGCAATCTTATTCCGGAAGGGTTGGAATTTTACCAAAAGAAGAAGTTCTTGAGGGATTGTCGAAACTATTATTTGGAAGAACCCTTCTGGTTTCGTGTCTGTGCGGACAACATAATCAGGAGATGCATTCCTGAGGAAGAGATGCTACAAATTCTGAAAGCTTGTCATGACTGACCGGTTGGGGGTCATCATGGGGGGGATAGAACGGCAGCAAAGATCTTGGAATGTGGTTATTACTGGCTGACCATTTATCAGGACGCTAATCAGTTGGTAAAGTCTCGTGACCAATACCAACGACAGGGCCTAATTTCTAGGAGGCATGAGATGCCTATGAACTTTGATGGAAATCGAACTATTTGACGTTTGGGGTATTGACTTCATGGGCCCTTTTACAAGCTCATGTGGGATGAAATACATCTTAGTGGCTGTGGACTACGTGTCCAAATGGGTAGAAGCCATTTCTTTACCAAACAACGAGGCTCAGAGTGTGACCGCGTTTCTAAAGAAGAATATTTTCACCCGGTTTGGCACCCCAAGAGCCATTCTCAGTGATGGGGGTTCGCATTTCTGTAACAGAGTCTTTAAAGGCCTCCTTGACAAGTACGGTGTCAAGCATAAGGTTGCCACACCCTATCATCCACAGTCGAGGGGTCAAGTTGAGGTATCTAACAGGGAAATAAAGAGCATACTAGCAAAGACGGTGAATGCAAACAGGACCGACTGGTCAAAGAAGCTAGATGATGCTCTATGGGCATACCGTACAGCGTACAAAACCCCTATCGGTACATCCCCTTATCAGCTAGTTTTTGGAAAAGCTTGCCATTTACCTGTAGAACTTGAGCATAAGGCTATGTGGGCCTTAAAAAGATTAAACATGGACTGGGCAGAGGCTAGAGCTCTGAGGATCGTACAATTGAATGAAATGGAGGAGTTCCGTCTCCATGCATATGAAAGTGCAGCCGTATATAAGGAAAGAATGAAATTCGTCCATGACAAAAAGATCTTAAAAAGAGAGTTCAAGGCAGGGGATCTGGTATTGCTGTTCAACTCAAGACTAAACTATTTCCGGGGAAGCTGAAGTCTAAATGGTCTGGCCCTTTTAAAGTTGTTGATGTCTCTCCCTTTGGAGCTGTCGAACTAGCATCGGAGGATGGGCTCCGAACCTTCAAGGTGAACGGTCAAAGAATACGTGGGAGCAGATGGAGAGAAACATTTGGTAGAGTAGCTGGCTCTAAAGGATGGTCCATGCCCAACCATGGAATGATTTCAGAGGCATCCTAGCTTCGTCATGCTGCGATGTTAAATCAAGCGCTTCATGGGAGGCAACCATGTGTGGTAACATTTACTTTGGCTTGTTGTTGTACCTTTATTTAAGTTTCGAAATCATAGTTGTACTTAGGGCTATTTGAAGGTTGTTTTAGAAAGCAGGAGTTTGATAAAAGGGCACAAAATTGAAAAGGAGTTCTTGAAACTGAAGAAAAACAACAATGTGAAAAATGCTACACAAATGCAATCACATTATCAATATGCGAGCCGCATTTGTGCCGCAAACTGAAGCAGAAAGTTGAATAAACATAGCTATCATAAATGCAACGATGCATAGCATTTTTCGGATCGCATTTGCATTATGCGGTCCGCATTCTCATCGCAAACAGAGACAGAAGGTTTGGATCAAAACAATGACATAAATGCGGTGAGGTAGCCTACTTTGCAATTCGCATTTACAATATGCGATGACTTAATCATTGCATACTAACAGGTACTTATCTGCATTCCCTCCTCTTCTAAATCCTTCAATCTAGTATATAAAAAAAAAAAAGGGAACACAATAGAGAACGAACAACGATAGAAACTATCGGAGGAAATTGAATCTCAAGCTTACCAAACATCAAAGTGCTGATTAAAAGTTGCCCTAAATCCTCAAATCTTCTTCCTAGGTATGTTCGACCTTTGCTATATGTTTAATTTTAATTTTGCAAGTTAGGTTGGGTGTTTCAATGGAGTTTTTGCACTTTTTGAGGGATGAAGACAAGAATCTAGGGTTATAATTCTTGGGGGATGAACATACTTGTGTATCTAATGGTATTTGCGGTCCACAAAATCAAAATGTGGACCGCACTTTGACCGCATCCCTAAACCCTAGATATCCGAGGAAGATAACAAATGCGGTGCCTTTGCGATCACATAATGACTATGCGGACCGCAAAGGCACAGCAAACAAGGCCAGAACATCTTGATTAACACCAGCAATTTCTGCGGTAAGGTTGCGATCGCATATCTCACTTTGCGGTGATGCGATCGCATTTGTGGGTAACCAACGGGCCTGTGCACAAAAACATATTGCGATGGTTATGCGATGGTTATGCGATTCGCATAGTGGTTATGCGTTCGCATATTCCACCGTAGAATGAAAACTGGCTTGGCACACCTAAGAATGCGACGAGTTTGTGGTTCGCATAGTGGATATGCGACTGCAAACCACGCCGCATTTCTGTAAGTCTTTATTGATTCTTCCTGTTTTTCTTTTCTCTACTAATGATAATGTTGCTTACATTTTACCCTCATGCAGATATGGCACCTCAAAAGCACTCCACGAAGAAAAGGCCATCATCCACTCCTACCACAGCACAGCCCAATCGTGTAAGAATGGAATCGAAGTTGCCAAGCCCCTCCCAGTCTGATGAGGAGGACCGCTTGCCTGAAGTTGATCTAGTGGCTGAGGCTAGAAGGAAACGCGGAGATGACCTTCAGCTTCGATTCGGGGTTGAAGGTTCAAGGACATTGTTCAGGGAAGGGCTAACAAAAAGGAAAATCTTGGGGGAGAAAAAGTTGAGTTTGAATAGATTACAGGAACAGTACCCTCATATTCTTGACAACATCAAAACGAGAAAATGGGAGTACTTCACTAGGGACCCTAAAGAATATAATGAGTCAATGGTCTGGGAATTCTATGCATCTTACGGAGCTTCAAGAACGGGGTACCATAGACGGAACAGAATATTCACTGGCATCGTGCACGTTCGGGGAAAGAGTGTGTTCCGCGACAGTGAGTATATTAATGAACTCTACTTTCCCGATTGGGAATCTGGCACAGCTGAGTACGACTCCAAGTACTCCAATAGAAGAAAACGAACGTGGATGGATAGCGTTCGTGATTGCCAAGGGTACTTCGGCCTGGATTAACCCTGGAAAGAAAATTTATAAAGAGGACCTCACAAGGGAGGGAAAATTTTGGCTAAACTTCGTCACCTCCCATTTAATACTGTCCAAGAACGAAAAAGATATCAGCATTGAGAAAGCACTTCTCATTGCGTGTATTATGACCAGTATTAAAATTGATGTGGGAGTCTCATTTTCCAGGAGATTGGCATCCGGGCAACGCAGCGTGCCACATCACTTCGCTTTCCGAGTTTGATCACAACCCTTTGCCAAATGGTGAATGTTCCTTTCTTGCCACAAGCTGACAAACTCGAAAAGTCAATGAGGGATATCGATATCACTCGTATCAGTGATTCTGCTGCCCCAACAGAGACCCCAATCCAGGACATTGACTCCCAAAATCTCTTATCTCCCCAAGATCCAGAAGCCTCCACTGCTGCTGCAGAGACTGCACCCCCATCCACCATGGGTCCATCTTCTTCAACAATGCCAGCCCTTTCAAGACTTGGTCTGATTGCACATCACGCCAATGCCAAAGTTGACCAACTCTTGAAAACCATTCCCCACTTGATCAAACAGGCCCTGACTCCTATTCAAACGTCAGTGACCGCTTTCCAACAACAACAAACATTGTTCGGAGATCGTCTGCACAAACTTGAGTCTTGGGTTGAACAGATAGAAAGAAGTGAGGTTAGGAGTTTACCCCAGCTGAGGGAGGAAGTAAGATCCATGAAGACCGAACTCCAGAAAATGCAAAATATGGAGTTCGACATAGCATCTCTCCTCCCCAAAGAGGGTGACCAGAGTGCAGACATTGCTGCACCAGACTTGGGCTTGGACTTCACGGCTCTAATGGCAGACATTGCACCTTTGTCTGCCAAAGTGTCTCATCCTCCAGCTCCTCCGGTACCGGTAGATGTTACTGATGACGAGACATCGGGGCAATCATCAGAGTTAGAAGGGGAGGAGTTAGAGGATGCAAGTTCATTGTCCGATGAGGCTGATGACCCTAAGGAGAAGGGCAAAGCAATAGCGACGCCAACAGTGGAGGAAGAAGAGCACGCAGACATTTAGAGGACCATACAGCACTCGCTAGCGGATGTGGCCACCCTTGCTGACTCATCAGCGACACAGCCACCAGTGGGCGAAGCTAGTAGCTCAGCAGCCCAACCACCTGCTCTAGTTCAGTCTCACAGCCCTCCTGCAGCTCTAGAGGATTCCTAGGCTACTAAATCTCTTCGCGCAAATGCGCCCCAGGGAGCCCCTTGCACTCTATCTTCTTTTCTTATGCATTGGGGACAATGCATGATTTCAGTTGGGGGTGGTAGCCTTATTTCTGTATTTGATCTATTTTCTAGCATGTTTAGTGACATTGATAACTGTAAAATATGTAGTAATGATTAATGATTTATGTATATATGCTGTTCTAGTTAAATAGTTAGTGAAATGAAGTTTGTCAATAAAATCCCCTTTGTCAATAAAATCCCCTTGTTTTTTCTTTGCCGGGTTCTTTTTTAAGGGAGTAATAGTAGAACCGGGTTTAGTTAAATGAGATATATTGACCGGGATGGTGAAATTGTTTAGTATCAAGTATGTGAATTTGTGTGTAGAGTATACCCTCGTTAACAAATCAGCCATGTGAACTTGAGGCTCACTCTGTAACTCTAGGTCCACCTAGAGTCGTGTATGTATACATGAGGAAAGCCTCGAGTGACCAAATGTAAACTCTAAAGCTGTAAACTATGTTAACCGAACAGATTGTGTGCCAATGTGTATGAGCTCTTTGTTTGAATATCTCTTGTGTTGCTTCTGCCATCTAGAACTTACCCGGTTGGTTTTTTGACGCTTATTATAAGTACACTGAGTTGGAGAGAGCATCATAAGCATTCTTTGTTTATTTATGAAACCTTTCTAGCCATTTTAGCCTACCTGTGCATAAATAATATCACTAGTACCCTATTTGAGCCTTTTCCTTGGCCTCTGCATTACAAACTTTTCCCGTTCGTAAAACAATGACCTCTTTTGAACCCGTTCCTCCTTGAACATTGAGAACAGGGCTAAAAGCCTAAGTTGGGGGTGTGGGTCAAAATGGAAATGGATAAGGCTGTGAAGTGAGGGTGAGATCCTGCTAATGTGAATTTATGAAAGCTCCAAAGACAAAAAAAAGAGAAAGAAAGAGAAAGAAAGAGAAAAGAAAAAGAAAAGAAAAAGAAAATAGTTATATATGTATTTACAATAATGGAGCTCTGAAATAGATTTGAGAGGTATTTAAGGTGGGCCCACTTTGGAACTAAACGCCAGTGAGGCTATGGGTTGAAAAGAAGCGAAATATTAAAAGAAAGAAGAATGTAATTAGTGTTCAAGGAGGATATAGTCACTCACATCTAAATATATATCCTACCCTTCCTTAAACCTACATTACAATCTTACAAAGTCCTTATGTGATCTCCAACCGAGTGTTCTTAGAAGTAGGTGACGAATTAAAATAAGGGCAAGCATATGGTATGGCATGTGGTGACACTTGAAATTTTGTTCTGAGAGTGAGTGTATTTGCATTTGAGTCCCTTTGTATTGCTATGATAAATATTGTGAGAGTGGGACTTTCTTTCCAGTGAGGGCACATAAACTGCTAGGTTGATAGAAAGTTGAGTTTTGAGTAAAGCATAAGTGCATTCAGCTGAAGGTAGCCTTTAGTTACTTTGTTGAGGCTCAAAGTTCATAAGCTGATTGGTTGTCCTTGAATATACTGATGATTCAAGGAGGGTAAAGTATTCAAAGAGATATACTTCAGATACTAACAACAAACACCGTCCATAGTCAGTATTGTTTCATGTTTGATAAGTAGAGTCTAGACTATGACAGTATCGTTTTAGTTGCTTGAGGACAAGCAAGAGTTTAAGTTGGGGCTGTTGATGTGCCGGGTAAGTTCGGCACATTTTGATACTACTTGCTTAGAGTTTAACTTGTTTTATGTGCAAATTCTACCGATACTTATGTAATTATAGTGTATTTTCAGAACATCGAGTGTAAGGACCCAAAAGCACGGAAAAGAGCTAAAAAGGCCAACTAAAGACAAGAAAAGACTTCAAGAGCATCGCAGATGTGAGTATGCGATCGCAAACAGCACATGCGGACCGCATATTTTGCAAAAAAATCGCAAACAAGGACAGAACTCTGGGCACTTCTTCATGTCGAGAATGCGGTCGCATATGCGACTGCAAAACAAGAATGCGAATCGCAAATTTGCATTGTGAAATCGCAAACGCAAGCAGAGTTTCTAGGTGAAAATCAGGGTGAAGAATGCGATCGCATTTCGCAATCGCATAATCGATATGCGAACCGCAATTACAGTAGGCGACGAAGGCAAATCCTGGGGTTAGAAATGCGACGGAGGAAGAAGATTTGCGAACCACATTTATGTTTTGCGACAGAAATGCGGTCCGCATTATTACACCAGGGGCAAATTAGTCCGGATTTTGCCTCGGGTTTTGGGCCTTTATAAATAGGTTTAATAGGGTTTTGTGAGGGACATCTTGTCAGAATTGAGAGTACAAAGTACGGGCA
Organism: Nicotiana obtusifolia; assembly: GCA_002018475.1. NCBI lineage: Eukaryota > Viridiplantae > Streptophyta > Magnoliopsida > Solanales > Solanaceae > Nicotiana > Nicotiana obtusifolia. Next base: position 3,199 of record MCJB01013758.1, on the reverse strand, counting down.
ATTAACTAGTTTTAGTTCTTGGAAGCTTTTGGGATCAATTACCTGCTATTTTGTAAGATGATGACAATTACTATTCTTTTTTATTCAATTTTTAGCATGAGTAGCTAAGCCCAAACGCTAAGGTTGTGAACTCTAGATGGGTACAATGTTGTTGAGATTTTGATATTGAATATGATTTCAACGGATGATTGATATTTATTTACTTCTTATTCTTCAACAATTGTTACTGGTTGCAAACATTAACAAATGCCAATTAATTCTATCTTTGCTTGGGAAAGTGGGATAGAATTTGGTAGAAGTAAATAACAAAGACTCAAGGCTTTAAACCTTGTTTAATAAAATCGCTTAGGAATAAGTGGGTTTTAATTTGGCATTAATTGATTGTTCTTAAACACAACTCTTTTGTATTTGGGAAAATCATAAAGAGGATATATTATCCAACTATTGGAAAATATTGGATAGTAAATCAGGCATCAATTGCATATCAAGAAGGTTTTCCGTTGGAAATATTCAATATTAATATCAAGAGCATTATACTACATTAAGGGAGAACAACATTGGTTTCTTTAATTCATATTATTTACATTCACAATATTACAATCAGTTCTCGTTTATCCTCACGTTCAATATTTCTTTTTATTACAATTACTTGATAGAATTACGACTTAGTCGAGTATTACACTAATTAGATAAATGTTTCACACCTATTGCCTGTGGGATTCGACCCCAACCTTGTTGGGTTATTATATTTGACACCGACCGCTTACACTATTCTTGAGGTGTAATTTGAGCGTATCACAACCCAATTATCATTTCGTTGACTCTAGACACGACTCTAGTAATGTGACACTGGACCCTTTAAACTTCTAACGGACTCCTAAAACACCACCCACAATTTTGACACTGGACCTCTTCGACTACTAACAATTCTTACTCAACTAATGTAGTTGACCATCAACTTTATGCCGAATAGAAGAAACTTGGTGGTAGGTGGATCACCCGCCCTCAATTCACAACATCTTATGGCAGGCGTGCCACCCGCTCCCACATGCAACACATCATCACAATTCAAGGAAATTATTCAACAATTTGAAACAATAGTCACACAACGATTAACCATATACGACCCACGGTCATGCGTGACACCAACATATAGACACCCGTCACCATGCCTATACGTTGTTCTCAAGAAGGAGAAATTTAGCAAATAAGACACGATTTCTAATCCCTCAAGCTACGGTTAGAACGAACACTTACTTTGATTTGCAACAACTTCCTAGACTTCCAACAATTCATCAAGCCCAACCTTTTATGGGCACTCACGAACTTTAGGTGGACAAAATTGAGGCTAACGAGCTGCAACTTGGTAGGGTGCCTTAACTCAGCTGAAATCTTGGTACGATTTGCAGCAATTGTGGGTTGGGTCTTTGGTGTTAGAGGGTGGGGTTTCTTGTAATAGATGTTGGGGTTTGTTTTGAAGGTGATTTGAGGTTGATTTGCTGGGGTTTGAGGGTGTTTTAGTGAGTTTTTCTGAGGTGACTGACGAAATAAGGGGGTTTTTGCATGTTAGGGTTCATAGTTCCTATTTATAGTGGGTCAAAATTCGGGACAAAAATAAAATTTCAGGTGTCCAGAATGCGATCGCATTCTGGTCACAAACCCAACATGCGGTCCGCATTTGGACCGCATTTCTGACACAACATTTGACCCAAGACTCTGCCTCACTCTGTGATTTCACTATGAGATTTGCGGTTCGCATTTTAGAAATGCGGTCCGCATTTCTCACCGCATTTTTGACATAAAACTTGTCCAATTCTCTGTTCCACTCTACGATCTAGGCAGCCACATTTGCAGTCCGCATTTCGGATAGCATTTCTGCCATGAACCTTTGCCCAGAAATCTGCCTAAGTATGCGACGCCCATGTAAGATATGCGGTATGCATGTCTGTAATGCGACCGCATATCCTGCATTACTTACCTTTTTGAACTCTTTTCCTAATTATTGAATTCTTATACCTCATACCCTGAAAAAACGTTAAAATTGCATATTACAAAGAGGAATTTGCACTTAAAACAAGCCAAATCTGAACGATTAGTATCATATGTGTTTCTACGACACATCGGGTCGTTACACTTTCAGGTAAGCCTCTTAATGTAAGTGGCTTGAACACAACTTGTATTAAACCAATATGTAAGAATCTATGAGATTCCCTATAAGGAGCTAAATCATTTTCAGATAATAATCTAAAAGCAGCGTGATCATCATCTACTGTGATAGTCTCTTCTGTAGTTTTGACTATTTGTTTTAAACCTAATTTTTCAAAGGTACCTAACTGGTATATTAACTTAGGTTGAATTTCAGGGATCGTCCACTTATTAAGGAGATCTAATTGTTGTGGCATATCATACTCTTCTTTTCTACTGTTTTTAACTGTAGACTGTTTCCTAATGATATTCATTAGAAAAAAATTTGTTAAACTTAGTTTTCTATCCCTATTCTTTCACATGGTTCTGATACCAACGGGATCTTGGAAAAACTTTATTAATTTTTCAGTGAAGTTATCAAAAATCCAGTTTCTAAAAAGTTCCCATCTGGGTTTTTTAAATTCTGCAGAAATTAATTTTCTTGTCGGTCATCCGAGACTAAAATCTATTTGATGGCTACTGTCCATGTAAACCATTTCAAAAATCCATTTCCGATTCGGTTGGGTCTGGCATAGCACTAGCAGTATTATCTGTGCTAATTTTTATAACATGAATTATATCATTTTTTTCTAATCTGTGAGGTAGATGCCCTTGAAGGAAAATCTACCTTATCATCAACAGGAGAGATATATGAGGAATTGGATCTAGTTAATCTAGATGAATAACTGATATTATCAATTTGATCTGGTTCATTGAACCTTATCCTACCAGTTCCATCAGAAGCTTGTTCAACTTCTGCGATTTCACTGTTAATATTATTTCGAGGAGCTATTGCTTCCTCAATGACCCATTATTTGGGGAAATCTATCTCGTCCCATTTAATAGGTCTTCTTGTAACAACTTTAGATTTACCAAAATTAGTTTCTATCAAAATAGTTTCATTTTTGAAATCCATCATTTTGCACATAGGATTCAAAGTATATAAAGGCTTATAATAATGTAATACCCCGTAAATTTACCTATGTGATTACGCCGTAACGTGGAGAGTGTATAT
>MCJB01013747.1:264888-276531 GCA_002018475.1 Nicotiana obtusifolia | reverse complement strand
GAACAACTAATATTGTTATTTTATCAAGCAATGAGCAAGTTTAGTATATGATTTAGTCTAAATTATAATTCTAATTTAACCTATCAATAGCAAAAGAACAATATTGTATTTTGATATCAATAAAACAAAGATTCCAGGGTTGTGATTATATTCCCAATCCTATTGCGTTCTAATTGACTTATCGTTTATATAGTTAATGTAAGATTGCTAATTAATCGATAATGATTCTCATAGCCTTCTTCCGAAGTACTATTCGCCTATTCCTAACAAGATTAATGCCTATATTCCTATGGAATTAATCTAGCAAGAATGCATGAAGAACACGATTTATGTAATTAAGCATGACAATTAAGTATATTTCTATCTTAATCGCGAATCCGCTCTTTTTAACAAAGTTAAGAACATGCTTTCTTCAATTCTCATTCTAATCTAAACATAGTTTTCCCAAACATAGCATAGATATTTGATAGAACTTAATCGATGGCCAAAACAATTAAGCAATTAAACATAGAATTGAAGAAACAATCTTATCCACATTAACTATTTAAAACAAATCCGTCAACTTAGAAACACAATATTCATGGCTAATCACAACCCCAGAACAAGGGGTGATTAGCCACTCATGTTCAACAAAAACAATTAACTAAAGAAGAAAACTAAAATAGAGATACTAGTTTTGATTGATGAACTGAGAATTTGATGATGTTGTTGATGTTTCTAGCCTTCCTTTTGCTCCCAAATTGTGTTGTCTACCTCCTAGATGGGTTTAGGTATGTTTATATAGGAGTTGGGAAGGTTTTGGGGCGGTTTTGGGCCTTCTAGATCTCAAAGGAAACAAAATCCCGTAACCAGTCCCCTGGGGGGCGCTGGGCGCTGTCCAGGGGACTGGAGGCAGTGTGTTTTTGCCTTGCTTCTGTCTCCAGCGCCACAGGCAGCGCCCTGGTTCCCTCTTTTGTGCTTCTTTCTTCTTGTTTTGGCTTGCCTTCTCTCCCGATTTCGTCCCCGATTGTTTTAATCTTATTCCTACACATAAAACACATTATATTAGCATGAATCGATATAATTTAACATTCAAATCCAAACAATCAAGAGTTAAAATATGGGATAAGTTACATTAATTTAGTACTTTTATACCCATTATCAACAGGTCCAACAGGCTCTCTTTTATTTGTTCTTTTCGAGAAATAGATTGTAGCAATTGCAGATATCCGACAACAATCTCCGGTAAGAACACCAAATGTTTATATGTACTGTTCTGAATTTTTAATTGCTTTTTCTAATCACGGAAAATAAATATGTGGCATTCTTGAATTTTCTTAGGCCAAAAATTTCAAATGGAATCTGAACTCGCACTACAACATGAGAACCAACACAGTTCTGTATCTTAGCCTGTTCAGACTGCTAATAGCACTTCACAACAACTTTTCATACAGAAAATTCTACTGCACTGACAGTCATCAAACTACCTGTTTCCAAGATTCTCCCACACAACTGTTTACAATTTAGTATTATCTATTTTTCATGTATTAAACTAAGCATTTTTCTATTTTATAGTAGATGCCAAATGAAGTCACTGTCGCAGGCAAGAGCTGTTCTGCAACAACAAATAAATCGCTCGAGCCTGCAGAAAAAATATTACTTGTTACTTCGGAAGAGATTTATGATATCAAGGTACATATCATATTACTGTTAACTTGGAAAAGTCACCAATAGGCACCTGTTGCGAGATGATTCTTCTAATATATAAATAACCAATCTTATCCTTCCAGAAGCTACTATTGCCCTTTGTGAACATGCAAAAGCAACTGACTAGCAAGTTATTCAACATTCAAATGAAAATGTTGTTTACAAAAAACCATAATGCAATGCCAGGGAAGTTAGTTATTTTGTCTCTCATAAACATCGTTCACCTCACAAATGTCATCCACCATCATGGACGTTGCACAAGGAAGCAAACAGACAATTTAACAAATTGGCACCTTGGCACAGAGGAAGGAAAACACCTACACACAACCAGCAAAAGCAATACTTCTTACAATAAAGATGAGATGGAAATGAAAAATCTTCCTTTGAGAAAGTGTTGAATGATATTTGAAATATCAATCTCTGGTAGATTATTAGGTCTGAAAGATAACCAATCCCCACTATTTGCTGGATGCTCCTTCAGTCGGAATATGCTGCTGTGATATTAGGTCAGTTTAGCTGATTACAAATCAAACTCTTAATTACTTTTGACCTCTAAACCAACATCTACAAAAAGCTATCTTGTGCATCCCATTTCCTCCTAAAAAATTGACTGCTATTTCCTAATGTTTGGATATGATTACAATTGATTTAGTTCCAACTTTAAACATAAAACTTCTGCTGAGCTAGAAAGGTTAGGTGCTGACAAATTTGGATGTTTATTTTTTTTTACTGAAGAAATCATGAATATACAGTAGTAATCCAGAGAATTTGGTTGAATTAGTGTGTCGCGTTAGTGCCTATATTTACATAGGAATCACAACGAGGGAAAATTCATCTCTGATAGATTATTTTTTAGCTTGGCTGTTTGAGGGCTGCGATATGTTAAAAAACGGAACTAATTACAAATTAGGTTGTATTTCCTTCTCTTGTGGGGATGGAATAATGCTTTTGAAAACCGGCCGATTTAGTTGTTGTTGTTGTATTATTTCATATGCGGTTCTATCTTTAAGCAATTTTGATCCGTCAGTGCTACCTTGACCTCTAAAAGGTTTTTGGGTTCAGATTTTGAATTGAATTGATGGACAATATTAATTGCATGGTAAAAGAATGCAGATACCTCCATGTTAGTTTATTTGAATAAGTTTACATTTTCCTTACATAATCTCACATGGTATTTGCCTTGAAGATATGTTGGCTTTCTCATTTGACTGTCAAATGTTAACATCTTTACTTATTTGTACGGATTATTGACTAATAGTAACTGATGATTTGTTTGGAGTTAGAAGAGAAAATATTGTGTAACTGGCTTTTTGCTTTGTTTACAGGTGTTTTTTGTCAAGAAATGCTAAGAAGAAGACCAGAAAGAAGACCAAACACAGCATGCACACAATATGCTATAACTACTGTGACACTTTAAGCATCCCCTATTGTGATGCTTTCATGGATGTAAAGAAAATATATTTTGATAAAAAAAAATATATGTAAATACGATTCCACACTTCCGACATCAATTTTTATCATCTGCAATTACAAATCATACAAAGTTAAATAAATAATAATAGTTTCAAGTCTCACAATATTGGGCCCTGGTGGCACGGGCTTACTCCACCTAGTTTAGAAGAAAAGAAACTCACTCTCTCTTATATTTCGTTGGAGATTAGAGGAGATTTGGTGGTATGTCTTTCTTCTTCAAGTTCCTAAAAATACAAATACATATTTAGCATTTATAATTCTTTTCATGCATGGGTGTTGGCCAAGAACTTGAACCAACATTAAGCAAACCATGGCTATTGACAAATTGAACTCATTGGCCTCTTCTTTAATATTAGGCTGCTATTCTGCTTTCATACTTCTCTTTTTCTCATCCCTTTCATCGTCGATAGCTTTTGATTTTCACACAAAATAAAAATCATCACGTGAATCCAAATTAACATCGGAACCATGATCAGCAACAAAAATGTCAAGACAAAGAAGAATGGCTAGTGAGTCACGAATCATTTAACGGACAACAAAAATTAGATTGTCAAAACACTAAGACAGCTTGCCCATACAACTCAAAGTCACCTAGAATAGTAAATTGAAGAAAGCATAACAAAATCCACAAATGTCTCTTTGTTTTGGAAAAAATATCATACCAAAAAATAAAAGTAGAGTTGTATAGTGAAATACTCAAATTGCCAAATACATGTGAAATACTTAAAATACCATATATCGAAATAATTAGAAATGGAAAAATATATGTGAAAGGTTTCTAAACTCTTCATCGGTCAAGAGGGATTCTCCCATTAGAAGTCTACATGATTGTCTAAACTAAATTAGAAGATGTTGTGCACTAGCTTGTTCAGTTAGAGGATTGAAGCGTAGTTACCAACTGGTGTACGAGACATGTAAATTTAGTTTTCAAAATCCATCTACTATATTGTATATATGTATTTAAATGGGATCGCTTCAAGTAATAAGGTCTTAACTCTACAATCAACAATCTAGAAGTCATTTGAGATAGCCTATTAAACTACTTTCATCAAAACAAATATATTTTTTAGGTTTGTCCTATTTGCTTTTGTTTTACATTTAAGCAAGCTGCAGGGTAGTTTAACTATTGATGTATCCTCCTCCTGTTCGCCAAAGTTCAGTCTGCAATTTCTATTTTATTATATAGAACTTCTTTTCTTATTCATTTTTTCCTCTCATTTTTCCCCCAAAAACCTAAATGGGTTAGCTAGATATCTTTACTATGTTGTTTGCATGAATCTCTAAAACATCAAGGTCTTTAGATTAAAAGAACTATACTCACGCAATGAAGAAAGAAAAAAACTATTAGTGTTATACTGGCCATCCCTTGTGAGTTGCCCCTCTTTCTATTGGATTGAATAAAAGGAACTTTATTTTATTTCACATTAATACATTGAACTTAATTATTTAACTTTATATAACTTGTAAAAGAAACACAACTATTACTTCTTCTTCTTTTTGTTAAGAAAAACACAGTATAAAAAATTTCAATTGTTTTAAGCATATTAACAAACAGCTTGGATGCATTGCTAAGCATAATGCTAACACAACCTCATTTTCAGTCTCTATACCAAATAACAAACCATTGCAGAAGCTAGAAAAGGAAACCCAGCACAACAGGTCATCATGCAGAGGAATTTAATTGCATAAGGATTATATATGGAGTAAGAGAAAATTCACATAAATCAATTTAAGTTTCAGAAATTAGACTTGTCCCAAGCTTATTGAGACGTATTGAGGAACTGAACTTGATCTTAAATTCAATTTAAAATATGCTACATTTTTGTATACCAAGCTTGTAATTAAACCCTAAACATGAAATTGAACCAACGGAAGAAGGGAAGAATATTACTTTGAGATGACAGATACGTGAGGTGATTAAAAAAGGATACCTCAGGCCGTAAACAACATTATTATTTGAAAGAGTGAACGAACGTAGAAAAGCGTTGAAGAAGGTTGAGGAACTCACCGGTTAAAAACTTGAGCGAAAGTAATGAAAATAAGTCCTTGTTAACTACCGCATTCACGAAAACTTAACAAATGATTCCTTGAAGGGATTTGGTAATTTGAAACCACAAAACTTACCCAGTGACTCGCATTCCACAATTTTGTTTATCCCATGTGACTCGGTAATATCTTAGGACAATGCCTCCACCAAAATAGCATCAGAATTGTCATCCCGATATCAACTATCAAGCTGCATGTGTGCTGATGCTCAAAATATTACAAATACATGAGTCGAACCACCAAAACAAACCCCCAAAGAAAAACAGGATCAGTCGCGATTACGTACCGATGGGCAACAAATCAAAGAAATTGGAGATGAACAATTTGGTATTGGAGAATGAACGGAGGAAAAAATGAATGAAGAATTGAAAGGAAACACAGAGTTAAGAAGCAAACGAACGGCCACTCACCCAAAGAGAATGAGAAATGGAGAGGAGAATTAAAATCCGAGAAAGATGGGAAAGTTCCTTTCAAATTGCAGAGAAGAAGCGATATAGGGAAATGAACACGTGAAATGCTAAAAGAAGAGTATTATCATTCCCAACTTTCTCTGATTTTAATTCCCCTCTCCATTTCTTCTCGTTTGGTGAATGGTGTGCTTCTTAACTCTGTGTTTCCTTTCAATTCTTCGTTCATTTTTTCCTCCGTTCATTCTTCAATACACGTGTATTGGAGTATTATCCGTTCATTCCTCCGTTCATTCTTCAATACTTCATTCATTTTTTCATTCTCCGTTCCTCCGTTCGTTCTCCAATAAAAGAAGAGTATTTTATTATCATTTTGCCTATACACGTGTTTACCAGTGATGATCGAGAGCACATGAAATACATCATTTAGAAGTTAAGTCTATTTACCGTTTTACCCTTCGCCGTATAAAGGACTTTTGCTTATTATATAGTAAGTAGTTAAAAGTGCTCTAGCTAGGTACTGTTGTAGCCAAAAATTGTCCTGACCTACTTCAGGGCGGATTTAGGGCCAAAGGGGTTTACTTGATCCTTTTTGTCGGAATTACAGTGTGTATATATCAAAAAAAGTTTTTGTGTCTCTACTATTTTATTTTGAGTTCCCTCTCCTCAGCCTAAAAGTATAATTTAATGGTCTTTAATTCTCACTAGTCATAACCCCTTTTAATTTTTTAATTTTTTTTTTTATGAACTCCAAAGCAGAGATCTTGCCTACTTAAATTGAGAATTTTTTTTCTTGGGGTGGTTTGTCAGAACTAGCTAGCAGTAAAAGGTTCTGCTAGTTTGCAGCGGTTGATCATTAAAGTTTATTCCGTCATAGGCGCGACAAGTGACGACGAAACTCAGACTGAATTAGGACAGCTTCTTAGTTTGCCCATTACTCTTCGATTCTACTTTGTGACTTTTCAGCTCGTACTTCTCAGTATGAGTATTGATTCGCTTTGATTTGTTTTTTACGTTACCTAGAAACCCAAATTAATTAAGTGGTTTTCAAACAAACAATTAAACTAAATCAAACCAAACTTAACAGAAATTTTATCCGTTCAGTTTTATTATTCTTGTAAGTTTTTTAAAGTGTAACATACACTGTTCAAAAATTGTCTAAAACTGTCTAAAAATACCGATCGAAATCGATCGGAAAATTGGAAAAATGGATCGATTTCTGACCGACTTTAATCCGTCGAAATTAGGCTGGTCGGTAATAAATAGCGACCGAAATCGGTCGCAATTCGGTCAATTAAATTTCACAAACGACACCGACCGAATACGATTCTCACACCTCCTTTTTCTCGAGGGATAGGGAGTTTTTCCAATTAAAGTGACATTATTTGAAATGAGATTATTTATTTAATTTAAAGTTGCCACTTGGAATAATTATTATGGTGTCCAAAGTCACTGATTTATTTTAAAATCCCAAATTCGAGGAAATTGACTCTATTTTATGGTTCACGAACATAGAGGACCGAGTAAGGAATTTTGTTAATCCGAGATAAGGTGTGAGGCACTCCTAAGTTCCGTGATTTTAGCACGGTCGCTCAACAATTAAGACTTGGCTTAATTATCTGAGTTGGTACATGTTTAAAACCTTTTATGCGTTACCATTTCTATGCCTCTTTTAATAATTTTTAAACAATTATGGAGTTTATTTAAACAAGCCGCAGTGTCGTGCACTTGTTATTTTTGTACACATTACAAATCACGCCACGTGAAACATACCCCGTGATGCACAACGTGTTTATTTTAATTATTTGAAGTTGGGGTCAAGTCGCGTGAAACGCGCACTTAAGTTTGGAATTATGTATCATGACTATGCCACGGGAACTGTACCCATAATCATGATGATTTATTAATAGCGCCTAAAGCAAGCTATGATATTCATGAGTTGTTTGTTTCTATGTTTGAGATTATTGCAAAGTCAAGAATTATGGAATCATTGTGTAAAGAATAGACTAATTATGGAAAAGTAGGCCCGCTTTGTTATTAAAGAATAAATGGGCCAGCAGTGTGTTTATTACGTTGGGCCATAGCGAAGTTAAAATTAATCAGCCCATAATTATGATGGAGCCCTTTAGTCCAAATAAAATTGTACACCCAACATATCCTAACCCATCTCACAAAAATTACTGCTTGACTAATACTTGAGACTAGACCAAAATCCAAGCATGGATATATAGATACGGATAGAACAAATTGATCACTAAGATGAAAGATTAAAATGAAACCAAGGCATGATGAGACGGAAAGCCCATTTATTCATTGAGGAAAACTCTCGTAACTTAAGTCCCTATATCATTATTTCACAAGACAAATTGATTACTAAAGAAATGATTCAATAAGAAAAGTTGGATTACAAATGAGATTAACCATATGATTTGCTAAGAGAAAAATAGAAAGAATGAACTAAGCAGGAAACTTACTTAATAGAGTAGTGAACCAAACAGAGAGCACTAAGAAACAAAGTCATCCATATCACACAAATTAGATCAAAACAAAAGTGATCCAAACTTTAGCGAGAAGAACAAAATAGAAAAAGGAAAATGAATTTTTGTATAGATGATTTTACAGCAATTTAATATTCGGACAGCTCGCATAGAAGAAACCTCAAGCGATCAACCAAAGCTCTTGTGAAACCCACTTGTCGCGCCGAACTCGAACCCGACTCAAGAAAATCGACCAAGCTCCAGTAGTTTCGGAGGTGGCTTGAGGTGTTTTCCGGACTGATTTTTCAGCAGTTTTGCAGCTGACTTTGTTGCTCTTTGGGGCTGGATTTTGAGGTATTTTGCAATTGATTTTTGGCTGGAGCTGAGCAGCCTTTTTGGCTACTAATTCGGGTGATTTTGGGGCTGTTCGGGGATGATTTGAGAATGGTTTGGAGTTGATTTTCGGGGTAATTTTGAGCTGGAATATAAGGTATATGGGGGGTGAATTTCCAGCTTGTTTTGGGGGGTTTTGTGTGGTCGTTCTGAGCAGCTTTTCTATGACTTTTTAATGGTGGAGGGTGCTGGATTTTGGAGGTGATTTAATGGTGGTGTGAGTGGGGGATAAGGCTTTCTAGTGGTCCGGTCCGGTCCTGTCCGGTACAGGAGGTGCGCTAAAATCGGACCAAACTGGTATTTTCCGGTCCGGTTCGCCGGTTGGAAATGATGCAGCCGGATCGTGACCGGCACCGGCTACCGGTAGACCGGTTTTTCCGGGCCGGTCCGTCGGTTTTCTTATTATTTTTTTTATTTGTCTTTTATTTAACTTTGTAAATAAATATTTAGTATGTTTCAAAATTAAAACTTTTTAAAAAACTTATAATAATATTCTTTTAAACTTTGAATTAGTTTCAAAGTTTATAATTAGAAACTAGTAATTAATTGTAGTATTTTTGCGCAAGGAATAAATTTAAAAAATAAAAAATAAGAAGACATAAACTTTGTAGAAGAAGGAAATTTTAAGTTTTTGAAAATATTACTAATTTTGTATATATATTTGAAATGTTTAGTATGTTTCAAAGTTAAAACTTAGAATTAAAAAACTTATAATAATATTCTTTCAAATTTTGAATTAGTTTCAAAGTTTATAACTAGATTCAAACCTTGAAATTTGAATCAATTAGAAACTAGTAATTAATTGTAGTATTTTTGCGCAACGAATAAATTTCAAAAATAAAAAATAAGAAGACATAAACTTTGTAGAAGAAGTAAATTTTAAGTTTTTGAAAATATAACAACAAAATATTACTAAATTTGTATATATATTTGAAATGTTTAGTATGTTTCAAAGTTAAAACTTCTAATAATATTCTTGCAAACTTTGAATTAGTTTCAAAGTTTATAATTAGATTCAAACCTTGAAATTTGATCACTTAGAAACTAGTAATTAATTGTAGTATTTTTGCGCAAGAAATAAATTTAAAAAATAAAAAATAAGAAGACAAGAGTTGCGAAGTTGGAGCAATTTTAATATGTATTCTGATATAGAAAATTACATTCTTTTAAACATACTGGCTAATTTTTTTAAGATAGCCGTACGCTTTTTCTTAGGAACTAGTTGTTGTTGTTCCGGTTCATCGTCTTCGTCTTCGTCTTGTTCTTCTTCATCTTCCACTTCATTGGCTGTTTGACTCTCTTCTTCACTTGTTCCGTCGCTCAAAATTTGATCCAGATACGCTCTGTCTTTTTTCTGCGAAAGTTCTAGTATTCCAAAGTTTCTTCGCTCTGCTCTGATCCAATCCCTGAATAGAACTCCTGTCTCCATTGCCTCTTCTCTCAATGAATGTCTCTGATCTCCAATTTGAAATCTTCCTTGGCTGAAAGCACTCTCCGACGCAACTGATGAAGCTTGAATTGTTAATATATCGCGGGCCATTTTTGCAAGTATGGGAAATTGCGCTTCTTGACTCTTCCAATAATCCAATAAATCGTGAGTTCCAAAACTTGTAAGTTTCTTCGGATATTGGATTAAGTAGACTTGGAACTCGCTGCATTCCTCCCCGTACTCGTCTTGTTCTGAAAGCAACTTTTGATCAAGTCCTCCAAAAGTGCTCATCCCCGCATGCCTTTTGCCTATTTGAGAAGAAAAACTTTCACCTGTTGACAGTATCGGTGCAATTGGTGTAGCAGTCTCTGCCCAAGCTCTATACTTTGCGAAAACAGCCACAGTGTCTGTATAAACTTTAGCACAAGCATGTTCTACACTAGGGTAGTTATTAGTCGCAATTTTAACAGGTGTAATATCTAAATTTGCATATATTTCCCGAACAAGTCGTTCAGTTAACTTAATTTTAAATGCAGGATGCAACAGAAGCAATGTAAAAAAAGTTGGGGAATTGGGAAAAAATATTTTTCAGTTAACTTAATTTTAAATGCAGGATGCAACAGAAGCAATGTAAAAAAGTTGGGGAATTGGGAAAAAATATATTTTAAATTTTTCAAACATAGCCTCTACAACCATTTTATACTCTTTGTATTGCCTATATAATCTTAATAATTCAGATATTTCAGCTATATAATATAACATGGTAGGAGTAGTTGGATAATATTGTCCAGAAAATTCTAAAGTAGCATGATAGAATTTTTCTAAAAACTGGAGGAGATGTTGAACAAGGTTCCAATCTTCCTCCTTAAGGTGATAAAGTTCCATAAAATATTTATTATACATTTGAGTAATAGGCTCTCTATATTCATAATAACAGTTAATGCTTCATATAAAGTGTTCCACCTAGTACAAACTTCTTTTGGGACTCTCCTAATCGCCATTCCTAATTCTATACATTTTCTTTCCCATTCTCTTTTTCTTTCTTGATTTTTATTTCTAAATATAAAGGTAACAGCTACTTTAAACTTTTCAATAATGTGGTTAAATAAGTCAAGACCATCTTTGACTACTAAATTGTAAATATGACATGCACATCTAACATGAAAAAATTCCTCAAAAGGGGGGTTTAAAATAGGTCTCAAGTTCCTAAGTGCTTCTGCGTTGTTTGTAGCATTATCTACTGTAATACTAAAAACTTTGTTAGTTAAACAATATGCAAGACAAGTTGATGAAACTGTTTTGGAAATATAATTACCCGTGTATGGTTCATCAACAACTTTATATGCAATAATACATTTTTGAAATACTCAATCAGGATCTATCCAATGAACAGTAACTGTAATATAATCACAATTATTTGTAGAACGACCCATATCCGTAGTAAGGCATACTCTAGTGTCAAAGTTATCAAATAAATATCGCAAATAATCTCTATATTCATTTTAAAATTTAATAATATCATTTTTAACGGTTGTTCTTGGAAAACCTTTAAAAGAAGGATTATATGTAGCTTGAATATAACGAACAAAACCGGTAGAAGAAAGAAACCTATAAGGTAAACCCTCTATCGCAACTAGTTTAGCAATATTTTCCATATCCCTTTGTTTATCATAACTAAGAATCCCTCCTGTTGTTTGGTTAAGTTTAGTTTGGATACCCGAGGACTCTTCAT
>MCJB01013747.1:223436-261974 GCA_002018475.1 Nicotiana obtusifolia | reverse complement strand
CCCCCTTTGAGGAATTTTTTCATGTTAGATGTGCATGTCATTTTACAATTTAGTAGTAAAAGATGGTCTTGACTTGTTTAACCACATTATTGAAAAGGTGAAAGTAGCTATTGCTTTTATATTTAGAAATAAAAATCAAGAAAGAAAAAGAGAATGGGAAAGAAAATGTATAGAATTAGGAATGCCGATTAGGAGAGTCCCAAAGGAAGTTTGTACTAGATGGAACACTTTATATGAAGCATTGACTGTCGCTTATGAATATAGAGAGCCTATAACTCAAATTTATAATAAGCATTTTATGGAACTTTATCACCTTAAAGAGGATGGTTGGAACCTTGTTCAACATCTCCTTCAGTTTTTAGAAAAATTCTATCATGCTACTTTAGAATTTTCCGGACAATATTATCCAACTACTCCTACCATGTTATATTATATAGCTGGAATATCTGAACTATTGAAATTATATAGGCAATACGAAGCATATAAAATGGTTGTAGAGGCTATGATTGAAAAATTTTAAAAATATTTTTTTCCAATTTCCCAGATTTTTTACATTGCTTCTATGTTGCATCTTGCTTTTAAACTTAAGTTAACTGAACGACTAGTTAGAGAAATATATGCAAATTTAGAGATTAAACCTGTTGAAATTGCGACTAATACATATCCAAGTGTAGAACATGTTTGTGCTAAAGTTCTTTCACATACCGTGGCTGTTTTCGCAAAGTATAGAGCTTGGGCAGACAGTGCTACACCAACTGCACCAATACAGTCAACCGGTGAAAGTTCTTCTCAAATAGGCAAAAGGCATGCGGGGATGAGCACTTTTGGAGGACTTGATCAAAAGTTTCTTTCAGAATAAGACGAGTACGGGGAGGAATATAGCGAGTTCCAAGTCTATTTAATTTAATATCCAAAGAAACTTACAAGTTTTGGAACTCATAATTTATTGGATTATTGGAAGAATCAAGAATCGCAGTTTTCAATACTTACAAAAATGGCCCGGGATATATTAACAATTCAAGCATCATCAGTTGCATCGGAGAGCGATTTTAGCCAAGGAAGATTTCAAATTGGAGATCACAGACATTCGTTGAGAGAAGAGGCAATGGAGACAGGAGTTTTATTCAGGGATTGGATCAGAGCAGAGCGAAGAAACTTTAGAATACCAGAACTTTCTCAGAAAAAATATAAAGCATATCTCGATCAAATTTTGGGCGATGGAACAAGTGAAGAAGGGAGTTAAACAGGCAATGAAGAAGAAGATGAAGAAGAACAAGACGAAGATGATGAACCGGAACAACAACAACCAGTTCCTAAAGAAAAGCCTACGGCTATCTTAAAAAAATTAACCAATATGTTTAAAAGAATGTAATTTTCTACATTAGAATACACTACAATAAAATTGCTCCAAATCTTGAAATTCCATCACAAGTTCACAGTCTTCTTTTTTTTTTTTTAAATTTATTCTTTGCGCAAAAATACTACAGTTAATTACTAGTTTCTAATTGATTCAAATTTCAAGGTTTGAATCTAATTTTAAACTTTGAAACTAATCCAAAGTTTGAAAAAATATTACAAGTATTTTAATTCTAAGTTTGAACTTTGAAACAAACTAAACATTTCAACTATATGTACAAAGTTAGAAATATTTTGTTGTTATATTTTCAAAAACTAAAAATTATCCATCACTTTAAATGAAAGACAAATAAAAAATAAATAAACAAAAACTTACCGACCGGACCGGAAAAACCGGGCTACCGGTAGCCGGTAGCCGGTGCCGGTCACGGACCGGCTTGTATCATATAGGACCGGTAAGACCGGTTTGGTCCGGTCTTGAGGCCT
Source organism: Nicotiana obtusifolia (assembly GCA_002018475.1). Taxonomy (NCBI): domain Eukaryota; kingdom Viridiplantae; phylum Streptophyta; class Magnoliopsida; order Solanales; family Solanaceae; genus Nicotiana; species Nicotiana obtusifolia. The sequence goes on along the minus strand of MCJB01013747.1, from coordinate 260,132 downwards.
TCCGGTACCGGACCGGATCGGAACCGAAAAAAATTCCGGTCAGATCACGGACTGGACCACTAACCACCCTTAGTCTGTACTATGGGAGGATACTATTCTACCACTAGACTATTGGTATATTTTAGTTTAAGACTTTATTTATTTCATTTGTACTCTTTAATTACATTTTCGCGCGAAAATAACTGACGATTTTGGTCGATTTTATTAAAAATATAAAATTACCAATCGAAGTCGGTCGGTTTTTTAAAATGATTGACTGAAATAACCAACCGATTTGGGTCGGTTTTTTAATATTAATTTTAATTTATTTTATATGAAAAACCGACTGAAATTTCATGAGACGCTAAAATAATTTTTCGTATTTTTACGCCAAAAAAAAAAAAATCAATCGAAGTTGGTCGACTTTGTAAAAAAAATTAAAAAATAAAATATTTTGAAGGTTGATTTTTTGACCGATCAAAATCGATCGGTTGGCCACGATGATTTTGACCGTATTTCTAGCAGTGATATAGCATTGCCCTGGAGATGGACGTACAACATTTATACGTGTAATTGCTATACAAAATATACATTAAGACGGCAAGTGGTTGACACCCAGGTGTTACTTTCATGCACTGTAGTGGAATCATTTAGTGGAACAGAAAAGAACTAACACATTCATTCCTACAATATTGAGTTTTTTGTATCTTTCTATATCAAGCTCCTTTAGTCGTCATTTTGTCCTACACACATTGGCGAAATTAAAAAAAATTTCAAGGATGTTCAAATTAGAAACAATAAAAAAAATTTAATAAAATAAATTCAATATATATTATATACCTCTAAAACGTAATATACGGTGCAATTTATGACCATATGGCTTTGTCACTACCTACGCGAGTTCACCTCTGATAGAGAATACATGTGCTTTCCTATGCATCCTTTTGGGTTGTGCAGTACTACGACAACAACGTTTCAGCAATGGGTGTGTGGGATGGTTTCGTTATCTATAGAGTCAGAGGTGAATCCTAGATTTATAGCTTATGGATTTAAAAATTTTATCCGTTTAGGTTATTTGGTTTTAAGTTAATAATTTGTATAAATTCAATAAAGTTTTTAAGATAAATATATAATTTGAACCTAAGCTACTGACCGAGTTAGGCCGAACCAATATTTTGCTTCTAGCTCTGGCCCGTATAGAATAATATAAAATTAAGCATCATTAAAAGGTGTGATGAAATGATCGGGTTCCTTCACTTTTAACTAGAGGTCACGGGTTTGAGCTCTGTGAATAAAGAACTACTTCTTAAGTAGTTAAGTGAGCATGTTTTATCCCACTTAGTGAGCCTACTCTTGGCTATGGTTAGGGAAGGACATGTTTTTTCGAGAGCTTTATTTACCCTCAAAAACGGATAACAATTAAATTTGTAGGTGGTTTTAAGGATACGCGGATTAATTCAATACAAATGATGAATTGTGTTAGATTAAACAGATAAATGACGTAATAAATTGTCAAACCAATTAAGAAGAGTGATCCCGGACTTAGTAACAACTTAATGAAATGCCTGCCTTCGATCCTGGGCTCATGTTATTGATGAATTGATGAACAAAATAAAAACTCTGAATAACAGAGAAAAAATAGGAATATATTGCCTTTATATGCGTGTTACAGTGTGTCTAATGAATAATCAGACCTCCCTTTATATAGTAGTGGAGTTTTACCCTAAGTGCAATTCCACAAAAGGTAAAAATATTTCGTTTAACTAATCACTGACTTTCTGCCGATACGTGCCGAGATTCACGCCGTGATATCCAGCCAGTCATGGATATCACAGCCTTTTGTTGGTCATGCTCGATTTTCTGGTAATGCTCTCCGAGATTTTTGGGATTCGAATCAGTCCTGGGTGTCGTGACCCCAATAGTCCCAAGGGCAGACGTTTTGCCCGGATCCCGGCTCGAGGAGCTCCTTGCCTCGATTCCGGTCCCTTGCAGTCACGTCTCTTCCTCCGTTTACTTCATCGAAAACCGAGGCGTCCCATGGGCTCGATTTTACCCGTACACAGATAGTCCCCTCGTTTCTCGGAGAGTAAGTTTATAAGAAACGATATGTGCACTTCGATTCCTTCTTCAATACGCCATGACAGAAATGACAAAGAATTCGAAACATCCCGTCAGTCGCGTCATTATGACTTTAAACGCTTGTCAGCCATCGACAGTTCATCCCCGGATGTGTAACGACGCGAAGCCTCTATATATACTCCCCTTCTTTGTTCACTTTTTACTTTTTACTTTTTATCAAGCTTTTACCTTCGAGTCTTCATGATATCACTGCCCTTCTTCATACTCTAGTTATTTTACCTCCATTATTCGAGATTCCTCAGTAAATTGCAAGCTTCTACTTATTTTCTATCTAAACCAGCGTACTTGACTTTCTCAGTAAAGCTTTTACCTTTCATCTCCGAACCTTTCTTCATATTTTTTCAAACTTTTTTCAGATAGCAATGGCTAAAACTTCCAAAACTGTTCCTCAAAAAGTTGGGCGTATGCCCGAAATTGAATTCGAAAATCCCTAACTTGATTTAACATGATTTGTTAAAAACTAGTAGTTGGAAGGTTTAAAGAATTCATAAGTTTGACCGTAGGTTGATTTTGTTATTACCGGATCCGGATTTTGATTTCGGAACTTGGCATAGGTCTATTTCACTATTTATAATTCGTCTGCAAAATTTGGTGTAAAACGAAGTTGATTTGGTATGATTCGGACGCTCGGTTGTAAATTTGCAAGTTCTTGAATTTCATTGAAAATTTCATACATTTTGATGTCCGGTTTGTAGTTCTAGGTGTTAGTTTGGTATTCTGATCGCGGGAGCAAGTTCGTATGATGTTATTACACTTGTTTGCACGTTTGGTTTGGAACCTGAGGGGCTTGGGTGAGTTTCGGATAGGCTACAGATTGATTTTGGCTTAGAAGGTTTGTTAGTTTTCACTGTTTCTGATATATGGTGCTTTGTTCTTCTTAATCGCGAAGGGTAACTGGGGACAGGGGAGGTTTTCTTCTTCGCGAATGCAGAGAAGAGCTCGCGAACGTGAAGAATCAAAGGGATTACCTTACACGAACGTCGCTCTTCACTCGCGAACGCAATGGGTAAGGGATTCTGGGGGAGGCTGGGGTTTGTTCTACGTGAACGCGAGCCCAGGCTCGCGAACGCGATGGCCGGGGGGACAGACCATCGCGTACACGTGAAGCTCCTCGCGAACGCGAAGGCCATTTTGGCCGCTGCTCTACGTGATCGCATCAAGCCATTAGCGAATGCGAAGAAAGCCTGACGCCCAGTGACTTAAATATCCCAAAGTTAGGATTTAACCCATTTTTCAACATTTCCAAGTTGGAGCTCGGCCTAGAAGCGATTTTGAAAAGAAATTTCATTCCAACTTCATAGGTTAGTAGATTTTAACTCGTTTTATTTCTATTTCCATAAACGCCTATTGATTTCTAACCTTTAATCTATGCTTTTTCATGGTAGAAATTAGGGATTTAGATAGAAATTGAAATTTTGAATAATTGAGATTTAGACCTCAAACTGAGGTCGGATGTCGAAATTAATCACATAATCAGACTCGGAAGTGAATGGATAATTGGATTTTGGTCCTAATCTCGGTTTTTAACCAAGTAAGTCCCGGGTTGACTTTTTTCCAAAATCATTAAAGAATGAATCTTTTTCACTCGTGCGTAGTTTCTAAAGCTTATTTTGAATTGTTTGAACTATATTTGGTTAGATTCGATTGGTTTGGAGACGAATTTTTTAGGAAAGGCACCGGTTGAGCTTTGATTTGATTGCGGAGCGAGGTAAGTGTTGGATCTAACCTTGACTTGAGGGAGTTAGGAATTTGTGAACTATGTATCGTGTGGATTATTTGAGAAAACGGCATATATGCGATGTAACGAGTGTATATAAGCTGTGAAAATATTTGTTTCTCCATTTTTTCTCGTTATTTCATGAATTGTCTTGTTCCATGCCTTAATTGTAACATGCTTTAATTGCTTTCTATGCTGTAATTTGTTATTCGTCATTTAATTATTCTTGTATTGGATTGTTCGTCCCTTCTATGGTTCTGTGCTTATTTTCTACTTACCTTAACTGTATTACTTGCACACCCTAATTGTCACGTGCCTTACTTGTCCTATTGTATCTTGTAATATTCGTTGCATCCTTTGATTATTACGGGTTTCCTTTATTGCCTTGCACTCATACTCTTTGATTGTAGAAATCCTGGTAAATTGAGTTATTGGATTGTTTATGTTATCTGAAATTGATCAGGGATCGGGTTGTACGATGTAACGTAAATTTGAAAGATGATGAATTGAAACGATGGAATAAGGGAAGATACTTGATATTGATAAATGATGATATGGTGGGAGTCGGGTTGCGGGCCACAACGGATTATGTACGTGATACTTGATATTGATTATTGACGCTACGGTGGAATAAGGGAGGATACTTGATATTGATAAATGATGATAAGATGGGATCGGGTTGCGCACCGCAACAGATTGTAAACATGATACTAAATATTGACAAAGGATGTTAAGGTGCGATTGGGTTGCGCGCCCAAACGGATTGTGTGTGTTGTACTTGTTGTTGTTGTGTTAGTTTCAGTATTTTCATATGAGATTACGAGGTTGTTATTTTGAGCTTTCTGTTATGAGGTTTGAATTCATTTTCATAAACTAACTGCTTTACTTTTATTTCCTATTATTTTCCCTATTATTACCTTTCATCTCTGAACCTTTCTTCATATTTTTCAAACTTTTTCCAGATACCAATGTCTAAAACTTCCAAAATTGTTCCCCAAACAGTTGCTTCCTCTTCTTCATAGCTGACTGTCGAAGTTGAGGAGACCACTCCTGATGTGGTTGTCCTCGAGAGAACAGCTCCGGGCACAGCTACCGATGAACCGGCTCCCGAGCCTCCCTTGAAAATGTTCATCCCGGGGGGTGCTCGATCGTGAATGATTTTAAGGTCGAAAAGCCCTCATTGGTGCATGGCCGATGTGAGGCGGTATCTCGGTACATATGCTCCATCACCGAAGAGGTCCTTCCTGCGGTTCGAAAGGACTGTGTGTGGCAGATAAGGACATAGTAATCCCCGGCCCCAAGGGCGCTATTACTACTCATATGGAGAGGTATCTGAGTGTTTACACTTATTCCTTCACACTAGGCTTGGTGGACCCAGTTATTCTAGACTTCTGTAAGAGGTATAAAGTATGCCTCGGTCAGATCCACCTGTCCTTATGGAGGATCGTAATCCTCCTTCGATACTTTGTGAACAAAATCGACTCCTGTCGGTTCACCATCGATCATCTCCTCCGTCTGTACAGTCCTCGAATCTTTCGAGGGGGACTGATAAAGCTCGTACGCCGGGCTAGCAAAGCCCCATTCTCAAGCATCGATGAGGACCGGGACCGAGGCTGGCAGGGACGCTTTGTCCAGGTGAGGACCGCAAACTTGATCCCTGCCGAGTTTAGGCCATTCCCCGTGAAGTGGAATGTATCACGTCAGCATAACTTTTCTTTAAATGTTGATTTTACATTCATCTCATTTCTCCTCACTAGTATTTGCGGTGGTGCAGATGTTTCTCGAGTCCCAAACGCCATTCCTCGGCTCAAGGAGTGAATTGAGGGCATTTGTTCGCAGATGCCTTATTCTGAGCGCACATGGCGCGAACTCTCGAAGGGCCGTTAAGAGGCCCATTCTCACGGTAAGATCTCTTTCCCGAATAAGTAACATTAGGCCCCTTTTTCAGCACCATATTCTCATTCCCTCTCTTTTCTTTTCGCAGGCTTGCCTAAGACCATTGGGCTTAGGCCTTTAGTAGGGGACGAGGACCTGTCTGTTGATCCCTCCACTTAGAGGTAGCTCGGGGCCGTAGCAGGAGAGAAGAAGAAAATGAAGGCTCCGAGTCCCCCGAGCTCAGAGAAGAATAAGCCAAGAAGAAGGTTGGCCCATAAGCCAAATGAGAGTTCTAGCTCCTGAGCACCCGACTCGTACTCGCTTTTCCGGCTCAGGGACGAGCCCGAGGAAGGTAATATTTTTGCGGCCTGTGAGCCAACCATCCTCGAAGAGCAGGCGGCAGCCGAGGGGGGAAAAACAGGGGCTGATCCCCCTCAGGTTCGGGAAATCGATGTAGAGATGAGGGATGAGACCTCTCGAGACGCCAGCTCCGGTCCGCCCGGTGTCATAGATATTCCAGGGTCTCCTTCATTCACCAAATCCATGTTTGACGAAGCCCGAGCTGTGAAGGAGCGATCCAACGAAGGGGCCCATGGAGCGGACGATCCCCTTCGTTCTTTTTCCGAAGGTGTGGATTCGGCCGCTCTGGAAGACTCTCCAGTTGAGTGACTTGGAGGTGCCTGATGTGCCGGGGAATTTTGGCACATATTAATACTATTTGATTAGAAATTGCTTGTTCTACTTGATAATTATCACGTTATTTACTTAGTTTTTGTTTAGTTTCAGTACAGGGATGCAAGAAACCCAAAAGCGCGAAAAGAAGGCCAAAAGTTGTGCCAAGGCAAGAAAAGAGGACAACAATACAACAAGAGTAATTCTGCGACCGTATAGTGGATCTGCGAGTCGCAGAATTGGAATGTTGATCGCAGAGTCAGGCAGAAACTCAAGCCGAAGTTAGCAGAAGAAAGTTGTCGACAATGCGATCGCAGAATGAAAATGCGCATCGCATTATCGCCGCAGATGCAGACAGAGTCTTAGGTGAAAAATCGAAGGGAATAGCAATCGCATTCTGCGATCGCAGAATCAATCTGCGGTTCGCATTCTGAAATGCGATAGGAAGGATAAGTACTGGGGCAGTCTGCGATACGAGATGCATATTCTGCGGACCGCATTCCTGATATGCGCCAGGAATGCGATCGCAGAAGACAAGTCGGCCCAGCAGTTATTTAAATTTGCCTCGGGTTTTGGGCCTCTATAAATAGCCTTTCTAGGGTTATGTGTAGGGGACTGGTCAGATTTTAGATTGAAAACATAGTGCTTTTGGTTAATTTCAACTTGGGAGAGATATTTGGGTGATCAAAACTTGGAAATCCTTATTTTTTGTAAGATGAATTCAATTTCTGTTATTTGTTCCTTAGTTCTAAATATGTGTAGCTAAATTTCAATACTAAAGTTGTGAACCCTAGATGGGTAGAATGTTATTGAACAATTAATTTTGATTCCAATTTCGTAAGAAGCTTGATGTTTATTTATTTCTCGTTTTTAATTGAATCGTTAGTGGTTGCAAACATTAACGGGTGCCAATTTATACTATTGAACCTTGGAAAAGGGAGATAGGGTTTGGTAGAAATAAGTAACGACGATTCAAGGTTTTAACCCTTGTCTAATAAAATCACTTAGGAATAAGAAGATTTTAAGTTAGCAAATAATTGGGTACTTGTAATTTCGACTTTAATGTATTCGGGAGAATCATGAAAGGATACGTTGTCTGGATATTGGAAAATATTGGATAGCACACTATTAAGACCCAATTGGATATCAAGAGCGGGAATTAATATCAATATCAATACATTCTACTACATTAGGGGGAGCACAACCTTAGTATCTTGACTTCATAAATTTATTCAATTAATCTTTTCAATCTGCACTTAGTAGTTTAATCATAGTTACGTATTCAACATCAATATATTTTATTCTGTTACTTGATCGAATTAAGACTAAGCGAAATACTACGTTAATCAGATATTCGTTTCACGCCTATTCCCTGTGGGATTCGACCCCAACCTAGTTGGGTTACTATATTTGACATTGATCGCTTACACTATTCTTAAGGTGTAATTTGAGTGGATCAGTGCCGAGGAAAGACCCATCTTCATAGGTCGAGGGATGAACTCGAGCCCAAAATTAATCAACCAGTTCCCCGCCCCGAGCATGGATCCCGGCCGTAAGAGATCAATAATCATCACCATCCCGGAGGATGCCCGATTTCTTTCTGCCCCTGTTGGAGTAGCGAGCTACCTCCGCTGCCTGGTAACCGAAAAGACCAGGCAAAAATGAACGAGGTGAATCTGTCGTTCTTGTTCAACGAAGCGCAGCAGGCTTTGAACCGGGTAAGGCATCATTACGTTCTTCCATCTTCTGACTTAGTCTTTGATGTTTCTCACGTCTTCTATCTTTTATCTTTTTGCAGGTCTCAGTACTCCATCATGAAAGTTTTTTCGGTACCGGGCTGAGGTTAATCAGCTCGAAGCTGAGGCCAGGGAGCTCACCGAGAACAGGGACACGTATAAGCTTCTCAGCGAGCAACACGAAGAAGTTGTCAAGAGTCTCCGGGCCGAGCTAGATGCGGCTCAGAAGGAGTTTGCTGTACTGGTGGAACAGGTAAAGATTTTCGAAGTTAGTGATGACGAATTAGCCATGGCGAAAAACGATCAAACCTCGCAGGTCCAGTAGAAGGTTGACCGGATCGACCAGCTCAAGGATGAAATGAATGAGGTACAGGCCTTGGCTGATGTCTGGAAGGGAAAAATGGACAGACTGGCTTCACAGAAAGAGACCACTCTAGAGCAACTGGCATCAGTAAAGGTCCATCTCCGAGTGGCGAAAGAAAAGGCCGATACACGGGCTCGGTAAATCGAGGACCTCCAAGCTCAACTGGGCTCGGCCATTACTGAACGGGATGCCCTTGGCTAGGAGCTCGAAATAACAAGATCGGAGTCGAAAATATCCAGGACCGATGCTGAAGAGATGGTGGCCCAGCACAGGGCTAATATTGAGGCAGCCGAGGCCCGCCTGAAAGTTACTGTTGAGTACGTGAAGCGGTTATCTCGAAAGGAGACCCTCGAGGAGATCCATGCCCGAGGTTTCGACCTATCGGCCGAGATCGAAGAGGCGAAGAGGTAGAGGCCAAAAAGCTGGCTGAACCCGAGGGTAAAGAAGGCTCAGAGGGCTCCGGCGAACCCGAAGATAGAGAAGACCCCGACGGCTCTGGTGATGAGGCGGGTTCCGATGGAGATCAGGCATAGATTCCTTAGAAATTTTTGCCTTTTTTTTTGCATTTTATACATTTATTTTGTCGAGGCCGTTTTTATCGACTTTCGTAAAGACATTTTGGAATGTATATATAAGGTTTATTCCCTTTTGGCAATTTTCAAGTCTATTACTTTTAGCATATCTTTTTACAATAGCAAAGATTTCAAATGCCTTAGCACGGAGTAAAATGTAGTAATAAGTTGTAGTTCGAAGGTCTGAACAAAACTTGTTCTCGATGTAAATTTTGTTGGAAACTTGTGGGGGCTCGGTATGACCGGAAGCTTTTTCCCAAAGTGTTTGTTTAAATGTTCTTAGATTATAATTTTGTCGTGTGTAACCTTTGAACCAATTTGAAATTTTAAAGGCCTTATGTCCTAATTACGGGCTTTGTACGTCTCTGAGCTATTCTTTTTAGGGATGGCCGTAGCATTTTAAGTTTAGGCACTGCCTAATAGGCTCTATACCTCTGGGCTTTGATCGCCCAAGCCATCCGAATTTGTCTTGGACGACAGTCCCCGAGTGGTGGTGGTTGTAGCCATTTAAGTTTAGGCACTGCCTAAGAGGCTCAGTACCTCCGGGCTTTAATAGCCAAAGCTGTCTGAATTTGTCTTGGACGACAGTTCCCGAGTGGGGGTAATTTTATCGAATCCGGATAGAGGCGGCCCTTGGGCTTGATATCATTAAGGAACAAAATGCAATAGTCTTAAGGGACAAAATATGTATCTGCAAGGTAGAAACTTTCTTTCATTCTTGTGCCTAATATACAAGATCGTAAGTGTGTACAAGTTTAGTGTTATGGCTTAGGTGGTCTATGCATGCACGGTTTATTTGATCGTTTGGCCCTTACAATAAATTCTATCCACCGAGCCTAGACCGTTCAAGCACAAAGTTTCCTTCCTTGCTAAAAATCATTACCCTAGGGTGATGGTCCCTAGTATTCGAGGTTGATCGTAGAGAGGGCTCGGATATTGTTGAGGTGACCATCGATTCTGATTCAAGACGGAACTTCGATTCTAAGTTAGCACGACCTATTATTGCCTCGTTAAAAATCTTGCCAAAAAAACCCATTTGGGAAAAAACCAGTTCAAGGGAAAAAGAGTGCAATACGTGCTTTCAACCTAACAAATGCATCATCCTTTGGTTGTTGCCTGCAAGTGTTAGTCCACTCGCAATATATATCAAGAAATAATGAACGGGGTCATACCTTAGCAGTAATATCGTTTTAATTGGTCCAGGTTCCAGCTGTTCGGTAGCCGCTCACCGTCCCTGCTTCTAGTTTGTACGGAACTCTATCGGTAATCTCGACAATTCGATATGGACCTTCCCAATTCGGTTCCAACTTCCCTTCGTTTAGATTTCGGGTGTTCAGTGACCTTTCTTAACACCAAGTCCCTGACATTGAAGGGCCAGAGGTTGGCTCTCTGGTTGTAATACCTTTCGATCCGCTGTTTCTGGGCGGCCAATCGAACGAGGGCGGCCTCGTGCCACTCATCCAATAGTTCTAGGCTTGTGCTCATGGACTCACCGTTTGACTCTTCGATCGCATATCGGAACCTAAAACTCAGTCCTCCTACCTCGACCGATATTAATGCTTCGACACCGTAGACCAACGAAAACGAGGTGGCCCTAGTACTAGACTTTGAGGTCGTACAGTATGCCCATAGGACTTCGGAAAAAATTTCTTTCCATCTTCCTTTGGCATCGGTCAACCTTTTCTTATGGTTTTAGATTATTGTTTTGTTTGTAGACTCTGTTTGCCCGTTCCCACTAGGGTGATAGGGTGTTGACAGGATCCTTTTGATCTTATGGTCCTCGAAAAATTTGCTTACCTTACTGCCGATGAACTGCTTTCCGTTGTCACATACGATCTCGGCCGGCATTCCGAACTGACATATTATGTGTTCCAAAATAAAATCAATGACTTCTTTTTCTCTAACTTTCTCAAATTCCTGAGCTTCAACCTATTTAGAAAAATAGTCAGTCATAAATAATATAAGTTGAGCCTTACTGGGTGCCCATAGCAGGGGACCGACGAAGTCCATTCCCCATTTCATGAATGTCTAAGGTGACAAAAACCAAATGCAGTAGCTCCCCGGGCTGATAGATCATCGGTACGTGCCTCTGACAGCCGTCGCATTTCCGTACAAACTTCTTCACATCTTTGTCCATGTCAATCCAGTAATAGCCGGCTCTAATTATCTTATGAACCAACGATTCAGCCCACGAATGGTTCCCACAGGTGTCTTCGTGAACTTCCCTCAAAACGTATTCAGTGTCTCCCGGTCCTAGACATATGGCGAGTGGGTCATCGAACGTTCTTCTTAACAGGGTGTTATCCTTGGACAGGCTGAACCTGGCCGCCTTCTTGTGCAGAACTCTCGAGTCGTTAGGATCCGAAGGCAGCTTCCCGGTCTTCAGGTTAAGCTTGTAGAGTTTATCTCGGAGTGGCCTTCTTCTACTACTGATTTCATGAGTTGTACGGCCGTTCCCAGCTGAATTCATCATCATCAACCGACGACCCCAAGTTAGCTAGAGCGTCGGCTTCATTGTTTTGATCCGGGGGTACATGTTGCAGGGTCCACTCCTTGAATCGATGTAGTGTTACCTGTACTTTATCCAGGTATTTTCACATTCGTTCCTCTTTCAATTCGAACGTCCCATTGACTTGATTCACCACAAGGAGGAAATCATATTTAGCTTTGATCACCTCGGCCCCCAGGCTTTTAGCCAGTTCTAGACCTGCAATCATGGCCTCACACTCGGCCTCATTGTTAGTCAATTTCACAATTCTAATAGATTGCCTAACTACGTTACCCGTGGGCGGTTTCAACACGATGGCGAGCTCGGACCCTTTTGCGTTCGAAGCACCATCTGTAAAGAGGGTCTAGATCCCAAGGAGGTACTCGAGGTAAACAACAATTCCTTTTTGACTTTGGGTATTAAGGCCGGCGTGAAATCGACCACGAAGTCTGTGAAAATTGTAGATTGATTGCGGTTCGGGGTCGATATTCAATATCGTACCCATTAATTTCCACGGCCCATTTGGCCAATCGTCCCAAGAGCTGGGATTTGTACATTATGTTCCTCAATGGGTAAGTAGTCACGACACATATGGATGGCATTGAAAATGTGGCCTTAACTTCCTGGAGGCGCTTAGCAAAGCGAGCGCCAATTTCTCTACGTGAGGATACCTCGTTTCAGCCTTGCCTAGAGTCCTGCTAACATAATATATAGGGAATTGCGTACCTTCTTCTTCCTGGGCTAAGACTCCACTTACCGCTATCTCGGATACCGCTAAGTACAGGTACAACTGCTCGCCTGCCTTCGGAGTATGAAGTGAAGGCGGACTCAAAAGGTACCGTTTGAGTTCTTCTAAAGCTTGCTGGCATTTCGGGGTCCACAAGAAGTTATTCTTCTTCTTCAATAACGAGAAGAACCGATGGCTCTTATCCGAGGACCTTGAAATGAATCGGCCCAAAGGCGGCTATGCGCCCGGTTAGTCTTTGAACGGTCTTAACATTGTCCACCACGGTGATGTCTTCTATGGCCTTGATCTTGTCGGGATTGATCTCGATTCCCCGGTTGGACACCATGAATCTAAGGAACTTCCCCGACCCGACTCTGAATGCGCATTTCTCGGGGTTCAACTTCATATTGTACTTTTTCAGTATGTTGAAAATTTCCTGAAAATGTTTCAAATGGTCATCTGCTCGCAGGGACTTAACTAACATGTCGTCAATGTAAACCTCCCTTGATTTTCCTATTTTCTCTTCGAACATCCGATTTACTAGGCGTTGGTAAGTAGCACCAGAGGTTTTTAGTCTGAATGGCATTATGTTATAACAATAGGTGCCTTATTTAGTGATGAAGGAAGTCTTTTCGTGGTCGACCGGATCCATCCGCATCTGGTTTTACACGGAATAGGCGTCTAGAAAGCTGAGTACCTCGAGGACGGCCGTCGCATCGATCATGCGATCGATGCTAGGCAAAGGAAAAGAGTCCTTAGGGCATGCGTTGTTCAAGTCTTTGTAGTTTACAAACATTCTTAATTTATTTCCCTTTATAGGCACTACCACTACGTTTGCTAACCAGTCCGGGTACTTAACTTCCAGAATGGAACCTATTTAAGGAGTTTGGATACGTCATCTTTGATGAATGCGTGCTTGACTTCGGACTGAGGCCTCATCTTCTGTTTAACCGGGTGAAACTTCGGATCTAAGCTCAACTTGTGAGTAGTTATTTCTGGCAGGATCCCTGTCATGTCAAGATGGGACCAAGCGAAACAATCTATGTTAGCTATAAGAAATTCAATGAGTTTTTTCCTAAGCTCGGGAGTAAGCCCCGTGCCCAGGTATACCTTTCGATCGGGCAGGTGCTCGATCAATATGACTTGCTCCAGCTCCTCAACCGTCGACTTGGTGGCATCGAAATCGTCAGAGGCCGTGAGTGCAGTGATACTTACACATTAGGTTGGGGTCCCTTTGGGCAGGATCAGATTGTAACGGTCGAGGCCACTTAGTACCTTTGATGCATCTAATGGCTGATAAGATGCCGGCAGTATTGACGTTGAAGGTGCACTCCAATAACCTTGGTGCTTCCTTAGACCTGATGGGTCTGCCAAAACCATTTTTGCTCATGAGTCCACGGTTATTATGACCTCGGTCACTTCTTCTTTCACTTCTCACAGTATTGCGTCTGGACCCATTTCCCCTTCGATCTCCATGGTATGGTTGATAACGGTCTCTATTCGATCTCAGTTCATGATCGATGGCCCTTTTGGATCTGTCACTAGTCCTGACAGGATAAACGGACCCGGAAGGGGCTCCGAGCTGATCGTCTTCGACCTTGATTTTGGATTGGTACCGAATATGGACGTCAGCCCGAATTACTGCTGGGTATTCTATTAAATTTTGCTAAGACTGCTGTGAAGCCAATGAGCTTTGGGGATTGAGTCCCCGAGTGAAGGCCTGAATATCCAAATCATCTGCGATCGAAGGCAGATCCATCCGTTCCATTTGAAACCTCGATACGAATTCCCTGAGCATCTCGTTATCTCTTCGCTTTACCATGAAAAGGTCTGATTTCCTGGTCTCGACCTTGATGACCCCGGCATGCGCCTTTACAAAAGCATATGTAAGCATAGCAAACGAGTCAAAAGAATTTGGGGGTAAGTTGTGATACCATATCATAACTCCTTTCGACAAGGTCTCTCCGAACTTTTTCAGCAGAACGGATTCGATTCCATCATCTTCCAAGTCATTTCCCTTGATGGCGCACGTATAAGAGGTCACATGTTCGTTTGGATCGGTTGTCCCATTATACTTTGAAATTTTGGGCATACGGAACTTCTTTGGGATCGGCTTCGGAGCTGCGCTCGGAGGGAAAGGCTTTTGGACAAATTTTTTGGAATCCAGGCCCTTCAGTATCGATGGTGCTCCCGAGATTTGGTAGACCCTGGAGTTATAGGTCTCCACTTTTTGGTCATTGGCTTCGATTTTCTTTTCTTCCGATTCCACCCGTTTTGTTAGTTCTTCAAGGATCTTTATTATCTTGGGGTTGGTCGCGGGTTCTGCTTCACTCGGCCTTTCTGTGGCCGGTTCATTTCCCAGGCGTTTTCCCGGGACGATTCGGGTTCAACTCTACTGGGGGCTCGGCTTTGGTTCTGCAACTGGGATATCGCTGCTTGTTGAGTCTGTAACATTTCGAAGATGACGCACAAGTTGATCCTATCACCTACGCCGTCGTGTGTGCTCGGGGCTATCGATCGGGCTCCCTTGCGAATGCTGTTTTCGGGGTAGTAGGCAAGTTTGCTTCGATAGCCACGTGTGAGTTAGCAGGGGCACCTCATTGCTGGGTACCACGTTGTTGTTTTCGCCATGGTGGCCGGTCTCAGCATCCATATTCAAATGGGCAGATTGGGAGTTCGACTTTTTTAATTTGACCTGAAATTAAAAGCTCAAAGAACAAGTGTAAAATAGAGTGTATTATGAAAATTTGTATCAAACTGCCACTATTATCCTTAGCCACAAAGTGGGCGCCAAACTGTTTACCCTAAAAAACGGATAACAATTAAATTTGTAGGTGATTTTAAGGCTACGCAGATTAATTCAATATAAATGATGAATTGCGTTAGATTAAACAGATAAAGGACGTAATAAATTGTTAAACCAATTAATAGGAGTGATCTTGGACTTAGTAACAGCTTAATGAAATGTCTGTCTTCGATCCCGGGCTCACGTTATTGATGAATTGATGAACAAAAGTAAGAACTTAGAATAACAGAGAAAATAAGAATATATTGCCTTGATATGCATGTTACAGTGTGTCTAATGAATAATCAGAACCCCCTTTATATAATAGGGGAGTTTTACCCTAAGTGCAATTCCACAAAAGGTAAAAATCTTCCCTTTTAAGTAATCACTGATTTATAGTTGATATGTGTCGGATTCACGCCATAATATCCGGCCGGTCACGGATATCATGGCCTTTTGTTGGTCATGTTCGATTATCTGGTAATGCTCTCCGAGATTTTTGGGATTCGAACCGATCCTGAGAGTCGTGGCCCCGATACTCTCGAGGGCATACTTTTTGTCCGGACCCCAGCTCGAAGGGCTCCTTGTCTCGATTTCGGTACCTTACAGTCGCGTTTCTTCCTCCGTTTACATCATCGAGAACCGAGGCATCCCTTGAGCTCGATTTTATCCGTACACAAACTTCTGGACTCACAAAAATGAGCTTTGTGACAGATTTCTTTTTAATTCATATGACTATGACACAACATCATTAATTTGCGTCTCTTTTAACGGGAAATTGGAATTTGACTCCCTACTTGAACCCCCTCATTTCAACTATCCCGACTGATTTTCGAAAAGAAATAGTTTAGAATATTAATTTAAAAACAAATTTGCGTGCCTATGTGTCAATAAAATTGTAAAAATAAAAATAAAATTAAAATTGTACGTATGCATGTGTTGCCAAATTGTTTTTCAAAAAAGTGTTTTTAACAAATAAAAATGGACATTAAACTAATGTGATTTGCTACGTATCTTTGAGTTCGAGGATTTGAAGTACCACTACACCAGTGAAGGTAATCTGTTCTATCCTGGAGAAAATAATTTTAAACATCGGGTATTGGGAGGGGATTTATTTCTTAAGAAAACACTGTGAATTTAACGGGGTTGGATTAATTTCTGTTTTCTTCTACATTTCTATTTCTGTTTTGTTACAGGTTGAATTTATTTTTGAATACAAATTACGAACAATTTTGTGGTGGTTTTTGAATCAAAAGAATGGCTATTAAGGGGAAGTAATTATAATAGACGCATGAGGTTGCCTGTTAAATTGCACTGATCAAACTGGTGAAATACATACAACTCTTTTCAGGCCTGTCCGAGCAGCATCCTCAATAAAAATAGAAAAACTTTATAGTCAAACATGGAGCAATAAATGAAAAAAGGAATACTTAGTTTGCAAACTTACTCTTATAGACGTAAAAGTATGCCCGTGTTTTATTGAAGAGCAATTTTTTCTTCTGCAACTACACTTATTTCAAAACCTTTCCCCAGCAAGTCATACAACGACCGAACTTATCATTAGGGAAAAGATCGTAAAAGAAAAACAGATGATGTGTTGCAAACTAGAAAATGATACATAGGAGTACGTAAATTTTGAAATTTTGCAAGGTGCTCGAACAGGACACTACTGCACCACTTCGCACCTTTTAGAACACAGAACAAATGTACCCGTCAAGTTGCCTGAAAGTATCATAATCTGCCGCACATTTACAGCAAATCCAACAATCAGAGCAATCACTATCAGACGTCCAAGTAGAGAGTTGTGGGAGTAATCTTCTTTTGAGTGCCAAGTGATCATGATCAACATCTTCGGCAGCCATAACTAGTTTATTTGAGAACCATAATACATTAACTGCAATATTTTACCATCTCGTATTGATCAGAATCAAATCATAATTGCCAAACATTAAAAAAACAAAAATACTCAAAAGCATACAAATATATGCAAATCATTGTACTGAAGATGCATAGTGACAAGAACAGTAATGTAGAATTACAATATAAAATTAAGTGAGAAAGATACTAACAAGTAGCTACCATGAGAAGAATATAGTGACAAAAGAAAACTTAAATATTGACTTGTTAAAAATAGTATAATACGCTTTTTGTTTGAACATCGTATTGCTTTTCAAAGATGTAATTTATAGACCTTATCCTGTAATAATATAATCTGTAGCGCTTTCTTTTGTTTTCAATATTATTAATTGACTTCATATAGTGCTACCTAGGCTGGTCTTTCTTTTCAAATAATGCAAGTTGTAAATAGAATTCCACTTTCTTCCGCACCTCTGGTAAAAAAAAAGTCAACTACACTTAAATCAAGTGTAGTACAATAAGATTATGACAGTTAGAAATTATCCAACAAATATTATATGCAGGTTTTAACTTTTCACATTCGGCAAACTTTTACATTGTATTGTTTTTATCTTTACGAGTGTCGGTACTGAATTCGCACTTCAACTGATCCATCTACAGATTAATTTATATTTTGAAAATAAAGTTTAGATATCTGGAAAATAAATAATTGTATTTATAGATGACTCTTCTGAAAATTCAAATCAAATATATATATATATATATATATATATTGTAGCTTATAATTGATCTTTCTATATATCTTCAGCTACGTATTATGAGAATTCTTAAAGATATTTTATTTCTTCATAGTGGCGCTAATTAATATTCTCTTCTAATGTTGGCACCTGCGCTTTACATGAGATGTTTAATTATTGTAGTTGCACTAATACACATTGATTACTTAGTCTACAAATTGGATAACAAATTACAAGGTTTGATTACATGTGCATGTGACACGTCGTATTCGGAAAAGCATGTGAGAATTGATGCACTTGTTTCTCATTCGTTGTACAATAGTACGTTAATCCATGTGATTATTATTTTTTCAGTGATTTGAATTAAAATTTGGAATATATTTTAAATTCCACCAATAATGCACAGTGAATGGTGGATATATAACATTTTTACAATTTAATATGCCAAAATGAGAGATGCTATTAAACTAATTATCCACTTAATTAAAGAACATTAATTGCACCCTATCAGTATGAACTTCAGTTAAGGAATAATTAGAAGCTCTAACTAAAGTTTCAATAATCTTTTTATAATTGATTCTCTGTTTCGAAAAAGTATTGGAGAGCTTCGAATGAATACAACGGTTAAAACACCTAATTGTGCAGGTTTTCATCTTTCACACTGTAATTTCATTATGTTGCTTTTTTGCTTTACGTATGTCGGTCTGTATACACGTATATTATGTATATTATACCATTACACTAGAAAAACAGTTGTCATGACAAAGAGCCGTTCGATCTTAAGCTACATATGTTGAGAGTAATAGTTGAAATTCTGAAGATAATATATTTCTTTGCCAACAGAAATGTGTTGATGCTAGTTAGCATTTTGCTTCTCGTTAATTATATTGTTCATTGGGTCACAGGACGGCTCAACGAATATTGTAACCTACAGTTAAAATATATTAAAAGGCTCTAAAATTTCTTTTGTATAATTCATATAATAATGAGATACAAAGCAAACTACTAGGACTTGGCCTAGTGATAAGTGTATAACGCGTGAAGTGTGAATTAGGTACACGTCACGGTTTGGAACCCTATCGTAAATGAAATATGTCATTAATTAAGTGGAAGAAGGTAAAGGGGATACATCGATAATCTGTCAACTTTCGAACCTTGTGACCCATTGCAATTAGGGATTTCTCTTCAAAGGATAAACAAAAGAAAATTACTTTCTAATGGATGGATAAATAAAATATGGTGAAAAGAAATAGCCAATACATGAGTTTCCTTTTAGGAAAATAAATTAGATTTGATAATGTAGACAAATATATCATTTAATTAAATAAGAGAGAAATTTATTGTTATTTATCACTCAACTTTATAATTTTAATTAAAACTTTTAAAATATTTTATTAAGAATAATTACATAAAAAATATATGTGATACATAATACTTAAAATTGAGCCCTTAATATTTTAGGGGCCTAAGGCAATGGCTTCATTTGCCTTACCTTAGGCCGCCCCTATGGTTCACTTTTGTATGTTTTTGAAAAAATAATACTGTATAGCCGCTCTCTGAATGATAGCCAAAGAAATATATGCTTTTAGTATATATCTTTTGTGTGTGTGTGTGTATAACAATTTTGTATGTTATATACAAAAAATATACAAATTTTATATACTTTAACGGCTACCGGATATAAATAGTTTCTGCCGCAGGCTAAAAGTCATCTTTGCCCTAAATTTTCCATTTGGGGAAAAGGCTAAAATTGTCTCTATACTATCGAAAATTAGTCATGTTTATACTCGTTTCTACTTTCTGTCCAAAATCATATCTATCGTCAATATAGTACTCCCTCCGTTTTAATTTATGTGAACCTATTTTCTTTTTAGTCCGTCCCAAAAAGAATGACCTTTTTCCATATTTGGAAACAATTTACCTTTATGCATTGATTTATAGCCACACAAAATATATGTGCCTCATTTTACACTACAAGTTCAAAAAATTTCTCTTTTTTCTTGAACTCCGTACCTAGTCAAATAGGTTCACATAAATTAAAACAAAGGGAGTACATAATTTTGTCCCTAACCCTAATAGATGTCCAACATGGCACCGGGACCCCATAATAATTTACCAACTAGTCAAATCTTGACCCATTCTTTTATAAACTCACCCCGCTCTTATATACTGTTAATTAGTCTCCTTCAGCAATTAAATAAGACCCTATTCAGTCGTTGAAAAACTAGGGTTCAGGCACAAAATTTCCTTTCCTCTTGTTTGCTCTCCTATGTACTATGTCCTCTCAGGTGAGATTCAATGTCGCAAAGTAGTACTTCCTCTCAGAGAAGGTGTCGATGTGGTATCATTGCCAACCATTTTACATCAACCATTCCAGCTAACCCCGATAGAAAATTTTATAAATGTCCACAGCCTAAGGTAAGTGTTTTATGTGGTTTGTCTAATCTTTATACTATATCTAGTTGTTTTGATTTGAACATTGAATCTTTTAAATGATTCTTTGGCAGAATAATTCATGTGGTTATTTTGATTGGGAAGATGAAATATCTGCAGATGGTTCCCAGCTTGAAATAAGAGAATTAACATCGTCTTTGAATGAGGTTACGATTGAAAGAGATAAGTTGAGGGAAAAAATAATTGCCATGGAAGCCTTGAACAAATTTGAAGCTACTAAAGTCAAAAAGTTGGAAGAAAGAGTTATACAATTGATAATGGTGATAATTGCTTCTTGGGCACCGTTTGTTGGATTCTTTGCTGCCTGGATAATGAAGTAGATTGCATTATAATTCTTCCTTGTTTAGTTGATTATCATTGTGTTAGTTCAGTCTTCTCTTTGTGTAGTGAATTGACATGTATTGCTTAGTGAAGTAGGAAACTAGTTTTTTAAGAATCTGGAGATGTATGTTTTATTGCATACATTGGTTTAGGCCCTTACAATGATACGCCAATTGGAGATGTAATAGTATGATGCTCCTGTTTTGGCCTAAAATGGTGAATGAATATGAGGCCTCGATTTTAAGCATTCTCCACTTTGAATTAGTAGGTGTTACCCTGCACAAATACCTGGTATAGCAGCAGTTACATCTTTACCATATCCTTATGTGTTCAATCTATATTAACAAGAAGACAATGAATAAGATAATGAATATCAAAAAAAAAAAGGAACATGATGAACTTGAAAATCCATGCCACAAATTGTTCAGAATTTACTAACATTATTTATTAACATTTACAGAAATTCATAACAACTATCATTGTACATCACCAACTTTATAACGCCAACTGTCATAACATTCACATAATGGCTTCGTAGAAGTCCATGCCACCAAGCACAAAATAAATATACTGTCATAGCAGTAATTACATCCACCAGCAAATTAACAAATGTACTGTCGTAGCAGTAATTACAAGCCTTCTAAAGTTAAAATTCACAAAAACTTCTACTACTTAACTGACTTTCCACCTTTAGTTCAAGTCACATTATTTTTCTGACTTGCCATTACCCTTTCTTGTCTTCATCTTGACCATCTTTTTAAGCTTATTTCCTGTTATAGCTTTATTACCATTTCAGGTGAGATTCTTAGCTGAGTATGCTAGGTTTGAGGGAACACTCACACCAGATGAGTCACCAACAAAGTTAATGGTCCTTGTTATAGCTAGTATGTGTTCCTTGTTGTCTCATAAGCAGTCTTGTCCTTTCTTCAGAGAAACTCCTTGGCCTAATATCTAGGGCAGAATCTGAATCAAAATCAGAAAATTCAAAATCTGGAAGGACATTGTTGTTGGAAAGTTTCCTTTGCACTGAAGGAGTTGGCATAAACTGAAAGTTTGTATCTTGAACTGGATGACTTGACTGACTTCCTTGACTGAGCTGTGGTGCTGAAAGTTGTAATTTTCCCCCAGCTGGTATATTTGCAGTAAGTGGTGACATGGGCTATTCATCATTACTGTCTTCATCTCTTAAACATCTTTGTCTCTTTACATGTTTGCCTTTTTTCTTACTTGCCATTGGTTGCTTTTCCTTAGAATGCTATTTAACAAAAGAAACAGAATAGACATAGTTAGAGTAAATCAGTAGACATAATTAAAAATAAAGAATGTTACCCTTGCACAGCCCCTAGCATTGTGTCCAGGCTGACTACATGTGGAACACTTCATTATCCTCCCTTTCCTGGATTGCATCATTCACCTTGTTTGTTGACTGTTTTATTTTTTTCCTTGTTCTCTTGACTTTAAGTCTGCCAGTCATCTGCATAAATTCTGGTGGATCCATTGCATGAGATACTTCTACTTTTCAAAAAAATTTCCCCCTTACTGGTTGTAGCTTATGTGAATAGGCTAGGAGAAAATTCATCTTGCTGTGTTGTATTGCTTCGATTGCATGAGGTCATGGGATTCCATTAAGGTCACATGTCCTACATGTGCATCTCTTCAGCACCATATTCACTCACTTCATATCCTTCTTGATCATTGGAATGAACATGACACTTATTTGCAGTCTTCAAGTATTGGCTATACAATTGCATGGTTTGGGGCTGAAGTTATTACTCCATGTGATTACAGTAGATTCATGTTCCCTTAGCATGTTCCTAAATTTTACTCTAATGTCCTCAAGCATCTTGATATTTGGCTTGAATCTTGCTTCTTTGATCCATGAATTGAAGGACTCTGTTAGGTTGTTGTCCACTGAGTAGTTCTTGCAACAGTGTCAAAGTATGCTTTACTCCTACTTTAGGGTGGGTACCTCATCAAATCTTCAGCAACATCATTACCATCTTCATTCACTTGTCCCATATTCCTTAATTGGTCTTTAAAATCTTCTTCATATATGCTACATGCAGCCCACCCGAGGTACTTCTTATATTCTCTATGTCCCCATCTTTTTTACCAATTTACCTCTATGTGTCTTACACAATATATGTGGTGTGCCTCAAGAAGGACCAACTGGACTGAATCAATCAAACCCTGAAAATGAGAAAACAAAAAAGATATGCATCAGTAAATACATAAATATATTACAAACAAAATTAGATTAAACCGTTTGGTTCATACCTTCTGCATATCTAATATAAGTGTGATCCCTTATTCCGTTTTGAGGTCTAATGAATGTTATAGCAGTCTTAAGAACCAACTCCATGTAACTTTGGTTTTGTTATCAACAACAGCCTAAGCTAGAGGATAAAAGTGCCTCATGGAGTCTTGACCAATAGCTATTAACAGTAGACCTTGCATTTTCCTTTCAAAAAGGTTCCGTCCAACCAATAAATAGTCTCAACCCACTCTAAACCCCATTTTCAATGCATGAAAACATATATACATTCTTAAAAATTTTCTTTTCCTTCACTAAGTGCATCCTTTAATATGTTAATCACCACGTCAGTTCCTGGATTACTGGACCTTAATTCATTAGCATAAGCCTCAAGTTTGTTGTAATCATCTGCAAAACTACCCTCCATTTTCTCCAGGATCATTCTCTTGGCTCTCTACATTTTGAATGACTAACATTAATGTTAAATACAGCTTTTGCACTTGCCATCATCTCATTAATTTCAATTTTAGGATTATCTTGCAACCCTCTCTTAAAGTAAGCAGCTATAGTTTTTGCATCTACCCTGTGGTTATCATATGCAGTACTATACTTGTGTTATTCCCTTGAAGTCTTGAATTCAACACCAGGACCTTTAGAGTCTTTAGAAATATGACAAATAAAGGGACAGTCTTCATCTAAACATCTGCACCTAAGCTTTTGGGGGGGCAACTCTTAAGTTGTTTTAACTGATAACCATTAGCAAGGGAATACACGTTGATGAATTTTCTAGCTTGCGGAATGTCTTTGAATGTCATGGACTTGTGTAACTCCTTATAATCAGTCAATTTATCAGATATTTTCCTCTCTTTTTGTGCATGAAGTCTTTCTAATGAATCAGAATCACTATCTGAACAATCTGAAGAATCAGAAGAATGAGATACATGTTATTCATTGTCATCTGAACTACAGTCAGTAGTAGCCTCAAACTCTGATGTGTATGACTCAATGTGATGGACTATATTATGAACATTAATACTTAACTCACACAGTAAGAAGTCAATAACATTAAACTGATCACAGACCAAAGACAGTAGACTCCTAACACCTTGATCACTCTTTATTTCATAATATCTACCAGAAATCCCATTAACAATTACTTGTTGAAAACCAATAAACCCTAACTTAGAAGTAAATTCATTTACTAAATAGTTGTAAGACAATAGGTCAGAGTCGTAACCTTTAACAGTGTGCACAAGCTTCCTTGAGTATAACACTTGTGGACTATATATCCAATCACCACCATATAAAAGATCAGATCCAATAAGACCATTGCATATAAGCTGTAGAATAAGCAAGGGAAAAAGAACTAATAGAAAGTAATTACACTATACAAATAAAAAGTACAAATACAAGTACAAAAGAACTATACAAACTATATAATAACCTGACAAAGTGGATAACCATAAATAAAAATAATAACCAAATTTAGACCATACAATAAAGACAGAAGAACCACATAAAGTTGAGACAAAAGATACATAAAGAAAAAAAAAGGTAGTGGGCAGCCACACATGAAGGAGTCAGTCAAGACACAACTACAATAAACAAAGGGATGATGGGGGACCCCAAAATAAGTATGAAACTAATGTCCCAATTCTATAAAAAAAAATAAAAAAAAATAATTAAATTCTGACCCACTTGTCTCTCAATTCAATGCATGTGTATAAGAAATAGGGGACTAAACACCCAAAAATTAGAGCAAAAGAAATAGATCCAACATAAAAGGGACCTATCTTTTGTTAAAGACCATATATGTAAGACCACCAAAATTGAAACCCTAAGTCGAAATAAGGAATCAATATACCAGATAGGGATCATTCCACTACAAAATCATAACCCACAAACTACCTCCAGTAATAAAGAATAAAAGAGGAAAACAAATTTAGGATTTAAAATTGAGTATGAACGGACTACATGCAAACAAAAACAACAACAAACAGACACACCTCGTAACTAAAATAATACATATCTAAACGAATCATTCAAAACCCTAGTCAAAGAAACAAAAAGACGAAAATCCTATGTTACGTTTAGCTCTAGCTTGAAACAATGAGACGATATGCTTCAGTTGATACCAAAAACAAAGCAAAGGAATGATGATTTATAATTTTTAAGACGAAAATTGGTACCTTCTTATACATCCAACGATGAAGACAAACGTACAGTGAAGAGAGTAGGTGAGAGATCTTTCCCTTTTTTCTATCGGCAACCGAAGGTTTTGATTAAAACAGGTTGAGACTATTTTAATGAGACTAATTAACGGGTTATAAGGGTCGGGCCGGTTTCTAAAAGAATGGGTCAAGATTTACCTAGTTGACAAATTATTATGGGGGTCCTGGTGCCATGTTGGACATCTGTTAGGGTTAGGGACAAAATTATATACTATATTACAGAAAGTATAAACAGGTATAAACGTGATTAATTTTCAATTGTAGAGGGACAATTTTAGCCTTTTTCCCTTTTCATTTTCAAGATACGGCCTGGCCCAATTGTATAGAACAGTTCTTTTCATTTAGGTCAGCGTATTGTTTGAGCCGAGTATAAATACCTCAGTTCCTTGTTTGGTTGGGTGGTTCATTGGCCGGGAAAACAAAAAGTCTGCCTTCCTCTCATTTCTGTCTCTTCATTTAACATTTGCAGTGTCTTCCCTTCACCTTGACTGCTTGACAAGTTTGAATCGATTGCCAGTGAACAAATATTCTTCTCCCTAATAATTATAAAGACACTATAGTCATATGAAAGTAAGACTTGAATTCAATTCTTATGGATAATTATTACTTGGAATAAGCGAATTAATTCCATCAACGAGTCTAATTATTATTTCCTCGTTAAGAGAGATATTCATGGTACAATCACATGCGATTCTGGTTTCATTCAGATCCTTAATTTCTTTTCCATGTTGCGTTTTCCCTTTTTCTTGAGGACAGTGACAATGAATTCAAGAAAAAATTATAGGGAATATACTTACCTTTGTCCTTTCCATTCCCATTTCAAGATAAATATGCAGGTTTCCAGCTTGGTAGGTCATGAGAATATCTCTAAGGCAGAGTAATGCTGAAATACTAAGCTACGTACAAATCATCCTCTATTTTAAGTATTAACACAATTGAGCGCGCAGCCGTCACTATTAATTAAATTAATATGCATAGATCGTTAACTCTTCAACTAAGTGTTCCAAATCTTCAATTAAATCCAATTATGTCATGCTATTGATCGTATTATGCATATTGAATAGTAGTTTTCTCGTGCAACAGTGACGTTTTTCGTAGTTATTAGTTCAACTAGCGCAAGTAAATCCAAACTCATGACTATACATAATCTCAATTATAGACACCTCTTCATTTTAGTTAAAATGATTTTATGAAAGTAGGCTAAAATGTCCAATAAGAACTATTTTCTTGATCCTTCGAACCAGTGAATGGCCACAAGTGAAGATAGGATAATTATTCAATGAGATATATATAGGTTTTTTTAATCTCTGCTTAGAGGTCATTTTGATATTTGAATAGTGTATATCTTCGGTTCGTGGTTCTCTAATGACTTTTCTTTTATTTCCCATTTTTAGGAGTGAATATTCAGCACGCACGCCCAATCATTATAAATATTTTATGTTTTCCCTAGATAAAGTATTTTATATTTTGCACTTCTTAAAGTCAAATTTAAAAACTCGTACCATATCACGTTAAACTGAGACAAATAATCTATTAATTCAGTATTATTGAGTAGTTGTGACTTATGATCTTTGGCTTTACACCTGGTTGTTTGGTTTAATCGTGGGATAGACAAGGATATCTCATGAAATAGGATATCCTATGAATTAGCTGTCACTATTTATATGAGATAGCTAACCCCGTTATTTTATTACAAAATGTATTCTACCATTAGCTAATATTTATAATCAAAGATGGATAAATACAATTTTATTTAATATCTTTATCCTGGTAATCAGACGAGAGAGTTCATAATAACCAGAAGACCGAAGCTTAAAGTCAGAATTACAAGTCCGTTGACAGGTGATTCCTTAGTTTTCATCTTCATGTTGCAACTATGCATTATTGTTAAAGAGTGATGTGTTATCTGTCTCGATTAAGATTGTTATACTCGGAACTAAACACGACATCTTTTAAATAGAAGTAAAGACTTTGACATTGACATGAAAATCTAAATCTGTCTGCCAATTAGCCAAATGACTCCTTCACCTTCATGAATATCTATTTTAGCCCCCGTTTGTCCATAAAAAAAATTTCTTATTTAAAAATGTGTTTGTCCATAATATTTTGCAAGTTTTTAAAAAAAATTTAAAACTGAGTTTTTCAAAAATCACCACTTTTTTAAAATTTTCAGTAAAAATTTTTCCTCCACTCGCAAACCTGAAATATTTTTTTCAAGTGAAATGCATGTTCAAACATAATTTCAAATTCCAAATACCATTTTTCAACTTACTCCAAATACTTTTTTTTTTCAAAAATTATAATTTTTATGCCCAAACACCTACTTTTAGTGTTTCCAAAGGAACCATCGTGTCATTTCCTAAGTACTAATACTACTCCCTCCGTTCCTCGATTCTAGTACATGTGCTATTATTTTTCTTATTAGTTAGTTTTGAAAAGAATGTCACATTTTTTATATTTAGAGATAATAAATTTTACATATTTTATTTGTTCTTAATGAAAATTTTTTATAGTCACAAAAATTATAACATGTTTAAGACCACAACTTTTAAAGTTTTATAATTATAAAAATGTTATATCATGTTAAAGATAGTTTCAAAAGTCTTTATTTTTCAGTATTATTAAATTTGGTACATATTTAAATTAAATTATATTGCATAAATTGAAACATATGGTGTGAAACACTTGCATTTTTTTGAAGAAACGAATACATGAACATCTGAATTCTAAAAATTGATAAAATCTTTAAGTACACAGAACCTGATATCCAAGTAAGCAAATTGCCAAATGTAAGTAGATTGAAAACGCTGGAGGCCCACTACTTTGTACAAATGAACTTATGGAAAGTCACTCATCAGTTTTCAATTATTAGACATGGATGGGTACACCACATTCGAGCTTTTTAACAGTTTGCTCCATCAAATCCCATATTCAAAATACATAAAGTTGTTGGAATGTAAAACGTCGACTCTTACAACTTTTAATATTCAGAACCAGATCTTCTCTCGCAAATATACTTTGAATGTTTTTTAGATCACGCAATATTGACATTAATTGACACCTATGCAAAATGCATGATGCCAATTAATCGCCTAAAGTTTCTTTATCAAAAGAGAAAAGACAAAACATGATTTATTTTATTATTTATTAAAAAGAAAACTTATATGCAGAGATGAAATCAGGAAAACAAATCTTCCAGACTAAGGGTGTGTTTGGTATGCCGGAAAACGGAAAATATTTTTTCATTTTTCACTGTTTGGTTGCATAAAATAATTTCCTGAAATTGGAGAAAAATGACTTCCCTAAAAAAAGTTAGGAAAACATTTTTCAAAAACTCTGAAATTTTTCTAAAATTTCCAAAAAGTTAGGAAAACATTTTCCTGAATTTTTTTTTTTTATATTTTTAGTTCTGATTTTGTCATTTTTTATTTTTCAGTTTAAAGTTCGAAATTTTACGAGTTCCAAAGTTATGAGTTCGGAGATTTATGTGTTTGGAAGTTTGTGGGTTTAGTAATTATAGAGTTTACGGGTTCGAAAGTTCGCGGTTCGAAAGTTTATGAAATTTATGGGTTCGGAAGATTGTTGGTTCGAAAATTTATGGCTTCATGTTTATTGTTCTAAATTATTTATGAATACTCTTGAGAAATTATTTCTTTAATTTACGCATTAAACACCGAAACATTTTGCACAGAAAATATTTTCCGTTATACCAAACACACCCTAAAACCTGAAGGTAATTCTTCTCGCATATTTGAGAGATCACTTAACCAAAACAGAGAGGTAAGACTCAAATATGCAACGATGAACAACAATAGACTTTAAAGAAGAAAAAAGGAATTGCTGACGAACCTAAACATTATATATATGCGAAAATATACTTAAATATTATTGTTATAAAAGAAGAAGAAAACCTATCCTCTTCAATACTGGCGTTTTTAGAAAAACAATTGGAAAAAAAAAAAAAAAATCTGCACATTTTTTTTTTTCAAAGCTGTCGGCACGTTTATTTTTAAGTAAAGCGCAAATATGATTTGTATGAGTTTTGAAAAGAATAACCTTTTTTTTAAATTTAAAAAGAATGTACCTTTAAACGTTTTATTTTATTCTTAATAAGATAATTTATAGTCACAAAATTATATATATATTATTTTAGATTACAAATTTTAATTATTTTTTTTAACTTTCGTACTCAGTCAAATCGATTTTAAGAAAGAAAGAAGTTGAGAAGAATCTAAAAGAGACGAGACCGAATACCCGTCTGTCTCCCAGCATTATTGGACCTTTGAAACAATTTCACCATAATGATTCGCTATCAGATGCTGACTGCAGATGCCAAGTGTCGACTGTCCGAAAAACCAAACGTGCCGCTACTTTGACAAGAAAACTAATAATTTGGCGAGTCACATAGAAGAAAAATGCAAATTAAAGGTGAAACTGAAAAGAGTAGTATAATTTGTTGGCAGAAATTAAATTAAATATTGGTCGTTCAACTTTTAACGCATTTTTTATTTTTGCAAGCTAATCAATTGCTAAACGAATTGCCTTCAAACTCTGAAGAAAATTCCAAAATGGAACAAGCGCATGCACTTATAATTTATTGTTCTTCCAGAGGCAAAACTGATCTTTGGCTTTTTCCACAATCACTAGAGAATAGCACAATAAGAATTTCAATTAAAGGGTAAAAAATGCTTTTAGTCTGCATATTGTGACTGAAGGAACCAATGGGAAAGAGGTAAGGAGGTTCTCCAAAACCAGAATCTGTAAAAGCCAGGGGCGGATGCAAAGTAAAAAAATCGGGTTCAACTGAACGCATAATTTTTGATGCGGAGTATAAATATATATGTAAAAATTCATTAAAATTGAAATAAATAATAGATCTAACTCCATAATTTTTAAAATATAATGGGTTCAATACTAAAAATCTTAAAGTTGAACCCATAAATTTTGAATCCTGGAACAGCCTCCTACTAAAAGCGACAGCTTCTCTTTAGTCTTCAGAATCAGACCATTACGGAAACATAATGGAAACTAATATGAAACCTCTTTTAGTTATACCAAGTGCTAATCAAGCATCTTGCAAAATTATGCAAATTAAAGGAGCATGCCTACCAGTCATAGTATTTTATTATATCATATTTTTCCGTGACAGACTCCTAATCGTTCTATAACTAAAGAATAGATGTAGTGGTAATTATGAATTCTGAAAATTCAAACGTGGTGTACTAAACTAATTGAGGGAAATCAAAACTAAAGATACTTGAGCACAACAATATATAAATTGGTTTATATTATTGTTATTGTTATGTTACTATTATTATCAACTTATAATTGGTTGGTAGACTCTTAACACTTCTAAAACTTAAAAACAAGACAAAACCGAAGAGTCCAAAAGCTATTACAATACAGACATTCCAGCAATTCCCATGCCTAGTTCAACTCTCCAACTAATCTCCTTATAAAACTTGTCTCCTTATTTTTTTCTTTTGCCTACCCTCCCGCTTTATTCTCTTCTCCTTCCCGCCGGCTCAATTATGGCCACCGCTACACCACCATCTTCTGCTTCTAATATCAGAAAAACAAACAGCGCTGATGGTGGTGGAAGCGGGTCGATAATTCTCGGCAAATATCGATTAAATCACCTTCTTGGCCGTGGCAGCTTCGCAAAAGTTTATCATGCACGTTGTTTAAACGATGGCACAGACGTTGCCATCAAAGTTATGAACAAAGACACAACCGTGAATGCCTCTCTGGAACAAATAATCATCCGTGAAGTCTCCGCCATGCATCGACTTAACCATCATCCCAACATTATCAAACTCCATGAAGTGATGGCCACAAAGACCAAAATCTACCTTGTCATGGAACTCGCACCTGGTGGCGATCTCTTCTCCAAGCTCAGCCGCCGCGGAAAATTCTCTTACTCCACTGCAAGATTTTACTTCCACCAACTTGTCTCAGCTCTACACTTTTGCCATCAAAATGGCGTGGCTCACCGTGACATTAAACCACAGAACATTCTCCTGGACAAAGAAGGCCAACTTAAGGTCTCTGATTTTGGATTAGCCGCTCTTTCGGAACAGTTCAGTAACAGCCTACTCCAAACGGCTTGTGGTACTCCAGCTTACGCGGCTCCAGAGGTTGTATACAGAAAAGGATATGATGGTGCTAAGGCCGATGCATGGTCTTGTGGGGTAATTCTCTTTTCACTCCTTGCAGGAAAACTTCCATTCGACGACAGCAGCTTAACCCACTTGCATCTGGCAAAATATCGTCGTGACTTTCAATTCCCTGATTGTGTTCAAAAGCCTGCACGGAGTATAATAAACCGGCTGCTCGATCCTAATCCAAATACAAGGTTAAGCATTGAGGACTTAATGGAGCTTCCATGGTTTAAGAAATCTGCAATGAAAGGCGAAGAGTCAAATCAGAAACAATTTAGTCAAGGTATATCTGAAATTAAGGATTGTAAAAAAGAGGGGAGAATGAATGCGTTTGATATAATATCAATGTCAGCTGGGTTGGATTTATCAGGGTTATTTGAAGCAAGGTTGAATAAGAAAGAGATGAGGTTTACAGCGACTGCTCAAGTAGGGAGTATTGAAGAGAAGGTGATGAAAATTGGGAAAGAAAAAGGATATAGAGTTGAGAGAACAAAGGGTGGGGGAATTGGTTTGGTAAAAGGGAGAGTGGCATTATTGGTGGAAATATGGGAAGTGGCAGCAGAGCTGTGGTTGGTGGAGATTAAAGTTGTCAATGGAGGAGTAGAATTTGATGAATCTCATTTGGAGGTACTGAAAGTTGGGCTGAAAGATATTGTTGTTTCATGGTATGATGATGGGTCTTAAGGGAAGAAGTTAAGCATGGTTGTTGCCTTGTACACTGTGGGACAACTCAGACACTTTTAGGATTGTACTTTGAACTGATATATTCCTAGCAGTCTTCAAATTTTGCAATGAAAATCCTGTCAACTCTTTTTCAGTTGCAGATACTTGAGTTGTACTTTTTCTTGATACAAAGCATCAGGAGTACTAATTATAGTGTTAATATTCTAGAATCTCTCCCCTCCTGTCTCACTGCAATTCTTGCTCGGTTTGAAACTCGTCCTCCATCTGAATATAACAAATACTATGTAGTAAGCAGCTGCTATCTAATATTGCTAAAAGAAACTGAATGAGTCAATTTCATGATTTCTTATGTTGTGTTCACAATAAGTGAAGTAAAGCATGCAACAATGATTTCCTAATAACCAGCTATAGAAGTGGTGACACATGACCATATTATTTCGCATATCTCACAAATCCGAAAAAGTTTGAATGCTCATTCATGCAAACCTAAATAGTTTTCCAAAAGAACCACCACCAAAGTTTCCCAGGCTACAAAAATATGTATGTTCACATGCAGTCAAGATAAACATGAGATCAGTCCAAAGCGTCAAATAGTTTTGAGTCATTTGACTCACGGATGATACTTACCTGCACTGATGTTTGCACCAAACCAAACAGTTTAATCTTACAAGTCGCAAATTAAGAGAAAACACATATAGTTTAACCACGGATTTTGTTTCCGATTTTGACAAAAGTTGAATGTAAGAAACCAGCTGATTAAGTAGAGTATGATTCATCTTTTCAAGGGGCAGGTATTGAATTGAGTTACAAATGGCTTAATCTTCTTTTCTGATTGGGGGACATGTTCAAGGAGTACCAGCATAAAGGAATCGGGAAATTCCTGCTGAAGAGCTGAATAGATATCTATCCACTTGCAGTAATTCTTAAACCACGTACCAATATTCAGGAAGTTCTCGAAGTCAGACTGTGGTCTGCAACAGAAACACATATAAGGTTCCAAATATGTAGTGAGGCTATCATAAAAGTCAAGTACAAAAAAGAAAAGAAGCACATTCATAGATTTGGGACCAACTTACCTATCAATTGCATGAGTGTCCTCGGAAAACACCATGACTTTGACCTCAACTCCTTTCTCCTTCAATGCCCGTGCATACTGCACACAAGAAGAGTAAAAGCATATTTCCTTTCTGATATTATACACTTTAGGAATAGAAACAAGAAAAAGTTAAACAGTACTAAACTTTGCATCAGAGATCACATCAAGCTAAAAATGGCTTATAAACGCTTAGTTACCCAGCTTTTATTCCACTTATTTACAATTTTCACTTGTTAATACAGTGACTGGTCGTTTGCAGACATGAAACTGCTGGTCCTCATACGTTGTTAGTAGTTGATCAGTGAATATGATATTTGATGCATATTTGGCTTAAAGTAGAGCCAGACACTAGATTCCACAGGATTTGATCGTATTATGAATGGATATGTAGTTGAACGAAAAATGAGAAGGGGCATGAAAGAAATAACATTTCTGGTAGACAGGCAAAAACGCATAAGCTTCACATGAATACATATATTCTCAGACCCTTGATATAATATTAGAATGAATATTTATGTGCAACCAATAAAATTTGGAACCAGAAAGATGATATAAAATCTTACTTGCAACCCATTAGATACTGGAACATAGAGGTCTTTGGCACCTAGCAAGAGGATTGTAGGAGTCTTAACCTGCAATACAAGTAGCACAAGGATGTAGGAAATGCATTCAGAAAAACAGGATCGGCTAATATAATCCGATTCTTGAACAACTTTACTTCAATCCTTGAGATATCTAGCAAAACTTTAAGTTTCAACATTGATGTGAAGGCCTCACAGATATGTGACGTAACACAAAATGCATATCATGGAAGCCTTTTTTTCCAAATCTAGATTCAGCTGATGAAACCAGACCTTGGAGATGCGTGAGATTGGTGATTTGCTGTAAAAGAAGGCAAACTTATCTGGCACCTAGAAATAGTATCGGGACTCTTGATCAATTCCATTAGAAGAAAGAAACAAAAACCTCGTCCAGTACAAAGATAACAAGGACCAAGACAAAGACCGTAATAACACGTGACAGAAACCATAAAGACAATACAGCATAGGAGAACTAGCTAACCTGGCCAATCAAGTGTGTAACCAAAAATCCACCATGGGAACCACCAAGCACAGCGATTCTAGATGGATCTAAAAGTCCGATATCAATTACATGATCTACAGCAGCAAGCACATGATTAACATCCTGCACAGGCATAGATATCAGCATTAGGGATAAACAGGAAGAACCCTTTTATCCAAATCTTTAAGGGTTTCTTTTTGGTTGCCCGTAGTATTGAAAATATTCCCAATATCAAATTCCATAGTGATAATCAGTTTTTGTTTTTTGTTTTCTTTTCTGGTTTTTCGAATTAATAATCCCTGAGCTATCTTTGAACAGTAGGTCTACTGATGCATCTATATCATATTAAGCTTCCAAAATAGGAAAATCCAGAAAAATCTTGCTTAAGACACAAACTAAAAATCTTTCTTTATAATGTTATCAGAAAAGAAGGGGAGCCTTGGCGTAACCGGTAAAGTTGCTGCCATGTGACCAGGAGGTCACAGGTTCAAACCGTGAAAACAGCCTCTTGCAGAAATGAAGGGTAAGGCTGCGTACAATAGACCCTTGTGGTCCGGCCCTTCCCCGGACACTGCGCATAGCGCGAGCTTAGTGTACCGGGCTGCCCTTCTTCTTTATAATGTTATCAGAACAGCAGAATTTTCGTTAGTAGGGTGCTGGAATGACCGCTAAAATGGATGAGGCATAACTTTAAGTATTCAGAGGCTTGAGTCCGGTAGCTCCTCAGAATTATGAGTTAGAGACTGAATTACTCTACAAACAGTAAGAATAGATGTACAGTTGAAAACTCAAATATTTTATGTTTTCCAAGTCATATACTAGAACTGGTCCTCCTCTCCACTAGGAGATTTAGATTTTCTACAAACAAAATGATCACCAGAAGCATGTGTTTTAACTTTAGTATTCAAATCTCACTATGAGTACCAGATATAGATCAGAGAACAGTAAACATGAGTGCATAAGTTTATGGTAAGAAGTTGGCCTCTTCAACAAAGTACATAGATTCTCATCATACTTGAAAGTTAAAACACCAACTTTTACTCAGGTTCTCAGAGAGATCCCTGCCAGGTATCTTCATGATACGAAATTGGCGGTGGATTACAGCAAAGATACAACCTGTAAGCAGCAAAGATGGACAGTTAAATATCAGAAATGTAATTTTAACAAATATACACTGAGCAGAAAAGATGATACAATCAGTAATTGAACTAACAAGTAGATGAACCTTTTCAGAGCATCTAGATATGGGGCTTGAGATATCAAGCCAACTCCAGGATGCCTCAGCAGCTGCCTTTCCAACAAGGAAACCGTACTTGATTGCAGGAACATCGACAGAACTGCTAGAGACTTTAGAGGGAAAAACACCAGATTTATCTAGGTTGGATAACCAGGGAAAAAAACTTATTGCAATATGGAACCGGTTCAACAAAAAGTATGCGTTGACTCTTACCACTAACGATGTTGTCACCATCTAGTGTAAAGCAAGTTCCTAGAAAAGCAAGAGTTTCGAGGACTGATTCGTGACACTTTGCCACTATTAAGAAACAAGAAATCTTAAGTACAATGCGCAATCAAAGACTTCAGTTCAGATTGAGAAGCAAAACACATAGTACCTTCACACATCCACTGTAAGTATTACTAGAGTGCTAACCCAGGCAGAAGATAAAATCATTGTATATCCATCAGAAAGCCAAGGTTTACTAACAACATCGAAACACTAAAGGCCAGGGAAGCATCCATCTTCAGGACACATCACAACAGGAACCTGCAATCATCAAGTTAATGTTTGCTGACTATTGGATGAACATGTAATACATAAAAAATATGGTACGAAAAATCAGTAATTTGTGATTAGCCTCAAAGTGCTTATATAAATTAGCAGAATTACAAAATGAGCTGTACCGCATTAACAATTTTAGCATCTGAACTAGCTTTGCATCAATGGACCAATCAATTCTATGAAGTGAATTTGTTGCATTATGTGCCCGGAATCAATAGAACTTTTAACTGACCAG
Source organism: Nicotiana obtusifolia (assembly GCA_002018475.1). NCBI lineage: Eukaryota > Viridiplantae > Streptophyta > Magnoliopsida > Solanales > Solanaceae > Nicotiana > Nicotiana obtusifolia. The sequence goes on along the minus strand of MCJB01013747.1, from coordinate 224,206 downwards.
AGTACAAGATACTTGCCATCTGGACTGCAAAATTTAGTAAAAGAATCATCTCTTCTATTCAACAATAACAACAACATACCCGGGTGTGTTCCCACAAGTGCGGTCTGGGGAGGGTGGGTTGTACGCAGACCTTACCTCTACCTTGTGAGAGGTAGAGAGGCTGTGTCATCTGTTCTATTATATCAGGTAAATACGATGCAGAAATTAAATAATACAAGAAATAGAAAAAAACTTTAAATTGCTCCTAGAGATGCTTCTCTATAGTTTTATAAAAAGAGGAACATATCATGGAATTAGTAGGGAAGTGTTTCCACCAATTTCATATTGACTTATAAATAACTGTATGAGTAAACAACACACCTAAAACGAGGAAAGACTGCACTACAACTGCTTTGTGTCAGCTTAACTGGAAGTGCATCTTCGGTTGCATTATTTCTGTAAGTGATAATAAGTCAACTAATAGTGAAAACTACCCAGAAAAAGGAAAAGAAAAAAAAGAGACTCAGGTATATACGGAGTCACTATTACTCTAGCCCCTCTACTATATTCAAACAGAAACAGATGTGTTAGTCAACAACAATATCATCTATAGCAGCAAGTAGGTACGTACTCAGGTTGATGAAATTCTGATATTGAAAAAGGAGCCCTAACAGCATATAAGGCACAAGGCCTGTTATAGCAAAATTTGATGCCAACTTTCTAGTATGTGATGGCCATCAACAAGAACAAGATACTGCTGCAGGTTTTCAGTGGATGCCCCCACCCCCCCA
>MCJB01013747.1:205859-223416 GCA_002018475.1 Nicotiana obtusifolia | reverse complement strand
CCCCCCCAAACAAAAAACTTGTCCAACACTCAACATCTTTGACATTCCTTCAACCGGATATACTTCTCCACTGCACAAATTTGTAGACCCATCCACAGAAATCAAATTAACACCCTTTGATAAAACAAATGTAAGCCAAATATTATGATACATTACCTGTTAACACTGATTACAAAAAGATCTGGATTTCTTTTCCAGGATAGTTAGTCCTCTTCCAATCCCCTTGACTGCTCCAGCTACCAGATTCCTTATCCGTAGAATTCCCTTTCTTGTAACCAGAATTAGTAAATGTAGGCTTTGAGAAAACCGGCTCCTCAGGGACATAAGCAATAAGAGTATCATCATTATTTCATGAAATTCCCTCAAACCTGCATTATCAAATACTAGCTAACACCATGTAATTGTGAAGTGAAGAAATAGTGATGTTTATTTGCTACCATAAGTTACCATCTGTCGACATATACAGAATCATGAACAGAGAGACAGACACAAAACTCCTTTTTGACTAGAGATCGACCCCATATCTCAAATTTGGTTGGAGAATCATTTTCAGGATTTCGAACAGCAAGAAGCTTTGAACCTGAAGGTGATGGCACCATTGTAGACACACTAGACATCTCAAAAGGGAACAAGACCCATTCAAAGCTCACAGAATTTGAACTTTCTTTAGAAATATGACTGGACAGTATGTATCTTCTTTTCTTGTTGGCAAGAAGATTTGGTTGGCTAATTGAGAATATAACCTGTAGCCTCCTACAGTAGTAAAAGTAAAAGATGGTCATAAGTCGGCAGCATTGAGAGAACAAAAGATAATTTTTGAAATTAATTTGCAAAGACGAGAGGCATAAATAGAACATTTCATTCTTAATCCTCAATGTTATGTACTACCATTCTTTATTTTCAACCTCAACTGCTATTCATACATAAAAAAGAGAACAATGACCAGTGCAGCAACAACAACAATAAACCCAATGAAATCCGACAAGTGGGGCCTAGGAGAACAATGACCACTAGTAGATGTGAAAGTCCAGGCTTCGTCAATGGTAGGGATACTGGTAAATCTTGGAGCAAATAGACTGAGAAGAGTATTCTACCTCAAAAGTTGCATCAAAAGCCAGAGGTAATTCCTAGGAGGAGCTAGCTCCAGAATTTTCCATTGCTGAAAAAACTGATAAGGTTCTACTAAACACGTAGAAGGACCAATTAAAAAACAGAAAATTGTATTCTGGTTTATGGAGTTAATGGCTCTTTTAGTTTCAAATCATGAATAATTATGCAGAATATATTGGAGGAACTCCACCTACAATAAACACAAATATAGGGAGACATGTAGATATCAGAATATTTTTCTCCTGGAAAGTATAGAAAGTATCATGAGAGAAGGAAAAGGAAGACCTAGTATCAATTGTTGATAAAAGGGAGTTTAAACGACAAAAAGTATGCAAGTTTTAAGGTCAGTTTTAGAAGAATCACATACAAATGATTACTAATTAGCACACTATTAATGAATCAACGGATAGATGGTCTATTCTTTTTCTCCCTCTACTTTATCTGGTAGGAATCACTTGCTTCCATAAAAAAGCATCTCATTTAATCATTCACAAAAAGCAAAATGTTCCTCTGAGTAACTCCCTTCTTGGCTGCTTGGTTTGGAATGTAGCTATTAACTAATACATGATCATTAAACAAATAATTCGAAAATACGCACGATAGAAAACAGGATTTTTTTTTCTCGCACACGCTCATTTAAAGTATGCAAATTACTTGCTTTTCCACATTAGTGCACCATCTGAAGACAAATATCATGCAACTCATAAGATTACACTTCTTGGTAGTATCACTATGTGTACTATAACGGCACCAAACAAACCAAAGCACATTATGATTCAATCAGATTAAATTAACAATTGAAAACAAAGTATTCAGAAATGCATGATTAAGAGACAACAGGAAGAGAACAGTTAATAAGATGATGAAAAAGAGACAAAATCAGATCAGTTAAGCAAGCTTTTGAAATTAATAAATTTAATAGCATCAGTGACAAAGTTAGTCCAATCCACAGTGATGTCCAATTATTATTACGCACATTTGCATGTGAAGACACACGGAGAAAGAAGGTGAACCTGAAGAGGCAAAAAGGTCTGGTGCGGTAGAGAGGCTTGGAGTGCTTGAAATACCGAATTTGAGGAGAGAGAAGAAGGAATGGATGAGCGAACAAGCAACACTGCCGCCACCGAGATTCGGTTCCTTTTGCTGTTAAGTGCTGCACTATCCCAAACTTTGGGGGCAATGACACGGGTAGCCACCTTTAAGCATTCTCAAATATTATTATGCGTAACTACAGTTTCAGCAAATTTATCATTTGTAATTATATTTAAATTTTCAAACAAATTCATGAAATAAGTAATTAATTATTGTGAATAGAGATTAATTATTTTAAACTAATATTAATTAGTTGGTTAAAGTGTCTCCTTAGTTAGCAGAGGTCTTGAATTCGACTCTCAACAAAAATATTTTACTTTTTGTATTTCGTCTTAGTTGTATTTGTTGTGCGAACAAATACAGTCAGTACATGTTATATCTTTTCTATACACCCATGTATACAATCAATAACTGATATGAAATTGTATTTGTTGCACGAACAAATATAATTGACATAAGATATATTTGCTGCGTATTTGAATATAAATAATATAAGTCGTGAAACTTTTTACAAAATAATCACGCGAAGCGCGACAAATAACTTGGCCAACCTTTTCGTTGGTGTTGAAAAGAGAAAAATATAAAAACCTGTAGAATAGAGGAGTTACATTATGTAAATTAATGCTGGTTAATTTTGTTAATAAATATGTGAAAGGAAAGCCAAAAGAAGCTAAATAATTTAATTTTATACTTTCGTTTTCCATCTTTTTCCCTTTCTTTTTTTTTCTTAGAGGAAAATTTATAGAAAATTAAACATATTGCGAGCTGTGGAATAATATAGTTTCTGACGGATTTCAACTCCGACTACTTTCAACTTCACGGATGATGAAGACCACCTATAATGCTAGCGGAGATTCATGAGATATGGGAGGTTGGCTTCTCAAGAAGGTTGGTCTAGGATTGACACTAATTGATTCTTTCTTTGAAGTATATTATGACTATAATTTTTTGAGATGAAAGGATTGTTAGCAATAATAATTTGTATACGTTTTAAATAACTTATAAATAAAATTTGGTAAACACTTAGTAAAAACAGTATAGAAACAGTAAACTGCAGAAACTGGAGAATGAACAAAAACAGTATAGAATTATTTTCAGAATATAATCGAACCCACTTAGTTTAAAGTGTGTCCTTAAAAAAATTATTCCCCTAACAGTACTCAAGGTTGATGGAATATTCCCACCCATGATAGAACGATTATCTTACCAGAATAGTAGTACTCCAAATTCCGGTAGTGGCGAACCACTCAACAGCAGTATATCACACAGAATAAAGAAGAGGGTTTTGAGAAAGTTAGATTGCAGAAAAATACTCTGGAAAAAATTTGGAATTTATAGCCGTTGGATTTACTGATTCTGAATGTTTGCAACCATCCAGATCAGTCACCAGGTTTGGAGGTACTTATTCTGAATGTTTGCAACCATCCAGATCAGTCACCAGGTTTGGAGGTACTGATTCTGAATGTTTGCAACCATTCAGATCAATCACCAGGTTTGGAGGAAAATTCGAAAAAATCCGAGAAGAGAGAAAACGGACTGGTTGGTCACAAGTCGCGGGTCGCGCGGGGGTCAGGGTCGATCCGCGTTGGATGGTTTCCTATTTATTAAATAATTAATTAAATAAATAAATAAATAAATAATTAAATAATTAAGAAAAAGTTTGTCCAAAACCCGTTCAACCCTTTTAGCAACTAGAGAAGGTGTAATGCAATATATACACCTCTCTTTTTCTTTCTTTTTCCTATGTGGGACAAATGCTTTAACCAAAGCAAAAGGGACCTTTTACATTCCCTTCACTTTTCATCCCATCATTTCCCATTCACCAATATCAAAATCCAACAATCCCCCACATGAATGGGGAACGGCCATAATATAAAAGAATGCGCGGACGAGTGTGATATACAAGCGAAGATTGACTGCATCTGGATAAGTAGGTTTCCCTTTGAACTTTCCGTAGTGAACTTATATCGGATATACTCGATCAATCGATAGAATTGATATCTTTGAACCGTCGAACTTTGTTGTATACCTAGACAACGTAAGTCACACAATCAAACCTTAACCGTTTATGGTTCTCACAGTTGTGTTCGTTTCAGCCATGAACACCGCCTGGTTTCACGAGTGCATAGAGAATGGGCCTTTACTTGTCATTCTCCTTTAAAGCGGCTTACACTTAACACTCACATAGGTGATTTCTAAACATGTGGTCCTATAGCCATATTATCTGGTCATACACTGCCAGATTTAGATAATCATTAAAAAATCTTAATGCTTTATTAACTCATTAACAAGCCATAAAGTTTTATCCTTATTTTTGAACATTGTCTTCATCCAAGAAGGGGTTGAGTTATTTGACAATGTTGAACCGTCAGTCACAACTTTGTTTGATCTCTTTAAACTTAGCTCTTGGGATCTCTAGTCTGCTAGGTAGAGTTACCGCCATGATGACTTGTCCTCGGCCTTAACCCCATTCTCATTGATGATCTACTAACTCCCTCTCTAGATAAGCCTTTTGTAAGCGGATCCGCTATGTTATCTATTGACTTTACATAGTCAATCGTGATAACGCCACTAGAGAGGAGTTGTCTAACGGTATTCTGTCTCCGTCATATGTGACGAGATTTTCCGTTATACATTATGCTCCTTGCCCTACCTATGCTTCTTGACTGTCATAATGTATACATATAGGAGTCAAAGGTTTGGGCCATAATGGAATATCTTTTAGGAAATTCCGGAGCCATTCAGCTTCTTCACCGGCCTAGTCTAAAAGCTATGAATTCAGATTCCATAGTGGAACCGGCGATGCAAGTCTGTTTGGATGATTTCTAAGACACTGCTCCACTCCCAATTGTGAAAACATATCCACTCGTGGATTTAACTTCAGACGATCCAGTGATCCAATTTGCATCACTATATCCTTCAATCACTTCGGGATATTTATTGTAATGCAAAGCATAGTCTTGAGTATGTTTCGGATAACCCAAAACTCGTTTCATTGCCATCCAATGAGTGTGATTGGGATTGCTTGTGAACCGACTCGGTTTGCTAATAGCACATGCTATATCTGGTCGTGTACAATTCATGATATACATTAGACTTCCCAACACTCTCGCATAGTCCCCTTGTGATTTACTTTCACCTTCATTCTTTTGAAGTGTGTAACTCACATCAATTGGAGTTCTGGCAATCTTGAAATCCAAGTACTTGAATTTGTCAAGTATTTTCTCTATGTAGTGAGACTGTGATGATGCTAAACCTTGTGGAGTTCTATGAATTCTGATTCCTAAGATTACATCAGCAACTCCTAAGTCTTTCATGTCAAATTTGCTAACCAGCATGCGCTTTGTAGCATTTATATCTGCCATATCTTTGCTCATTATCAGCATGTCATCAACATACAAACAAACAATGACTTCATGGCCTGGAGTGTTTTTAATGTGAACACATTTGCCACACTCATTAATTTTAAAGCCATTTGCCAACATGGTTTGGTCAAATTTAGCATGCCATTGTTTGGGTGCTTGTTTAAGCCCATAAAGCGACTTTACAAGTTTGCACACTTTCTTTTCTTTACCAGGAACCACAAAACCTTCGGGTTGTTCCATGTAAATTTCTTCCTCCAAATCACCATTTAAGAAAGTTGTTTTAACATCCATTTGGTGAATTTTAAGACCATACAAGGCTGCCAGAGCCACTAACACCCGAATGGACGTTATTCTTGTTACAGGCGAGTATATGTCAAAATAATCAAGACCTTCCTTTTGTCTATAACCTTTGACCACAAGCCTTGCCTTATATTTGTCAATAGTGCCATCAGCTTTCATTTTCCTTTTAAAAATCCATTTAGAACCTAAAGGGTTGTTTCCAGGAGGAAGATCAACCACTTCCGATATGTGGTTATCTAAGATTGATCGAATCTCACTATGGACTACTTCTTCCCAAAATGCTGAATCAGGAGATGACATAGCCGCCTTGAAAGTTTGAGGCTCATTTTCAAGCAAGAATATCACAAAATCTGGACTGAAGGAAGTAGATGTCCTTTGATGTTTGCTAAGCCTTGGATCTTCTTCGCTAGGGGCATTCTCCTTTGGTTCTTCCCGTGGTCGTTTAAATTTTTAATTCAACGACTCGCATTCAATTTTATACGGATAGATGTTTTCAAAGAATTTAGCATTACCAGATTCAATTACCGTATTATTATGAATTTCGAGATTGTCATAATCATGAACCAAAAAATCTACATGCTTTACTGTTTGTTGCATATCCAATGAAAACACAGTCCACAGTTTTTGATCCTATTTTCACCCTTTTGGGTAAAGGTACTTATACCTTTGCTAGACACCCCCATACTTTAAAATATTTCAAGTTAGGTTTTCTTCCTTTTCATTTTTCATAAAGAATAGAGTGTTCTTTGTTGTGGGGTACTTTGTTGAGTATTCGATTAGCTGTAAGGATAGCTTCCCCCCACAAATTCTGCGGTAAACCGGAACTGATTAGTGAAGCATTCATCATTTCTTTCAATGTCCGATTTTTCCTTTCCGCAACTCCATTAGATTGTGGTGTGTAGGGTGTAATAGTTTGATGGATGATTCCATATTCTAAACATATTTCTGCAAAAGGAGATTCATATTCTCCACCCCTATCACTTCTAATCATTTTAATCTTTTTATTCAATTGATTTTCGACTTCATTCTTATATTGCTTAAATGCTTCTATTGCTTCATCCTTACTATTTAGCAAATAAACATAACAATATCGAGTGCAATCATCAATAAAAGTTATGAAATATTTTTTCCCACCGCGAGATGGTATTGACTTCATATCACAAATGTCAGTGTGGATTAAGTCTAAAAGATTTGAATCCTTTTGAACTGACTTATACGAATGCTTAACAAACTTTGATTCAACACATATTTGACATTTAGATATATTACACTCAAATTTAGGCAATATTTCATTGATTAATCATTTTTCGCAAGGTTTTGTAATTAACATGTCCTAAACGAACATGCCATAAATTATTTGACTCCAATAAGTAAGAAGAAGAAGATTTTCCATTAATACTTTCCTAAAAACATGTCATTCTTACTAAGTACAACATTATCACTAACTAACACGCATTTAAACCCATTTTTCACGAGTAGTGCGGTTGAAACTAGATTCTTCCTAATTGTTGGAACGTGCATGACCTTGTTGAGAGTAGCACTTTTCCGGATGTCATCTTCAACAGAACCTTTCCATATCCTTCAACTTTGGCTGTTGCAGTATTTCCCAAGTATAGCTCCTCTTGGGGCCCAGCAGGAGTGTAGGTTGCAAATGCTTCCTTAACGGCACACACATGTCGAGTGGCGCCAGAATCAAGCCACCACTCCTTTGGGTTACCAACCAGGTTGCACTCAAATAGCATTGCACGCAAGTCATCAACATCTACCAGCATATTTGCTTGACCCTTGTTTTCCTCTTTGTCCTTCTTGGGGGCACGACAGTCGGGAGCTTTATGGCCTGCTTTACCACAATTATAACAGTTTTCCTTGAATTTTTTCTTGTTAGGATACTTCTTCTTTCCAGAAGGCCTCTTCCTTTTCTTGTTCTTTTTCAGAGCAACATCTTCAACGACGTTTGCCCCTTCAATCGGTGAACTCTTACGGTACTTCTTCTCAGCAGTTTTGTTATCTTCCTCGATCTTGAGACGAATCACAAGATCCTCCAACTTTATTTCCTTTCTCTTGTGCTTAAGATAATTCTTGAAATCTTTCCATGTGGGTGGCAACTTCTCAATCATTGCAGCCACTTGGAACGCTTCATTTACTACCATGCCTTCAGCAATAAGATCATGGAAGATAAGTTGAAGCTCTTGAACTTGGGTTCCAACGGTTTTTCCATCTACCATTTTGTAGTTTAGGAATTTGGCAACCACAAACTTCTTCAAGCAAGCATCTTCGGTTTTGTACTTCTTTTCAAAATGCACTCCATAATTCTTTGGAGGTCTCTATTGCATTGTAGACGTTGTACAAGTCATCTTCTAAGGCACTCAAAATGTAGCCTTTGCACAAAAAATCAGCCTGTTTCTATGCCTCAACTATCATAAATTTTTCATTGGCCGACATATCAGTAGCAGGCACAGGAGGGTCTTCGTTGGTGAACTTCTGCATATCAAGGGTGGTAAGCCAAAAGAACATTCTTTGCTGCCATCCTTTAAAGTTGACACCGGTGAACTTCGCAGGTTTCTTAGCCGGTGGAACAACGGTACGGGTTGTAGAGTAACCGTTGGTGCAACATTCGCAGAAGGAGTAGCACTTCCACTTGCCATTTCTTTTCACTGTCAAAATTGACGAACTGTCTTAATAATCAGAATAGCAAAATTTTTCAACAGCAACGATGAAGTTTTTATGTTCTTCAAATCGTTGTACAAGCATGAACTCTAGTATTCGATGAAGTTTTTATGTCTTCAAGTCAGAATACAAAATTTCATACGGAGTAGAAAACCACACACGTTTTAGCTCCAAAATAGAATACAGATTAATATATAAACTCTAATTTCCTTAAGATTGTTAGCAATAATAATCCGTAGACGTTTTAAATAACTTTTAAATAAAATCTGGTAAACACTTAGTAAAAACAGTATAGAAACAGTAAACTGCAGAAACTAGAGAATGAACAAAAACAGTGTAGAATTATTTTCAGAATATAATCGAACTCACTTAGTTCAAAGTGTGTCCTTAAAAAAATTATTCCCCTTACAGTACTCGAGGTTGATGGAATATCTCCACCCATGATAGAACGATTATCTTACTAGAATAGTAGTACTCCAAATTTCGGTAGTAGCGAACCACTCAACAGTAGTATATCACACAGAATAAAGAAGAGAGCTTTGAGAAAGTTAGATTGCAGAAAAATTTGTGTTGAACTCTGAAAAAAATCTGGAATTTATAGCCGTTGGAGGTACTGATTCTGAATGTTTGCAACCATCCAGATCAGTCACCAGGTTTGGAGGTACTGATTCTGAATGTTTGCAACCATTCAGATCAGTCACCAGGTTTGGAGGGAAATTCGAAAAAATTCGGGAAGAGAGAAAACGGACTGGGTCGGTCACAAGTCGCGGGTCGCGCGCGGGTCAGGGTCGATCCGCGTTGGATGGTTTCCTATTTATTAAATAAATAATTAAATAAATAAATAAATAATTAATTAAATAATTAAGAAAAAGTTTGTCCAAAAAGATAATCAATCAATCTTTTCCAAATCCAAGCCGAAGTCGAAGCCGAGCGAGCGACGAAGACGACGGCGCGAGGGGTCCTTGCCCCTTCAACCCTTTTAGCAACTAGAGAAGGTGTAATGTAATATATACACCTCTCTTTTTCTTTCTTTTTCCTATGTGGGACAAATGCTTTAACCAAAGCAAAAGGGACCTTTTACATTCCCTTCACTTTTCATCCCATAATTTCCCATTCACCAATATCAAAACCCAACAAGGATAATGTATACTATTAGATATATAATTATTTATGATAAAATAGAAGGTGTTATTTGGGTATTTGGAGGGCGTATCAAATGATATCTTGCCCGTTTCAATTGTTATTGTTTACTAGTTTCTTTATACGTGCGTTGCACGTGTAATTCCATACAAGCAGTAAAAAAAATTAAAATATTATTAAAACATGTGAAATATTACACAAAAATTTCAAAAGAAAAAAATACAAGCTCAAAATAATAAATAGTTTTAGAGATATAATGTTAAACTCAACTCAAATTGAAGATCAATAACTATATTTAGTTAGACAAGTATATTTTATAATTACATAAATTTAGTTGTTATGAGTTACAACCATGTAATATAACTGTATATTTCACCTAATATTTCTTTGTGGATATTATTCTTGAAGTTGTTTCATTTTGACGTTTCAGCGAAATGACCAGTGCAAAATAAAAAGAGAAACTAATATTTATTTGTACATGATATATTTTTTTAAAGTATGGAAGAATTAAATGTTTGTAAAATTTTGTGAACAATTAAGTAAGAAGCGACCGACAATAATAAAAACATAACAAAAAGTTTTTTTTTATTTTTTTAATTTTATAGTTATGCAAAATTATACAAGAATTTTGAAATATTAATTGCAATAAACTTGGACAACTATACCTTGACCCCCCCCCCCCCCCAAAAAAAAAAAAAAAGAAAAGAAAAAGAAAAAAGAAGAAGAACCAACATATGAGTAAAATCAATAAACTTTTATGAAGGAATGATGTATCAATTTTATAGGATTTTACTGCTACTAATTGGCTCTTTTTCTTCTTCTTCTTCTTCTTAACTTGGGCATCAATGTTTTTCTCTTTAGTTGGCTTCTAATCGATATGGTTCTTTACCTTTGTAGCCATGAATACTGTGGACGGAAAATTAGAAAACAAAATTAGTTAACAACGTGCTAATCTAGGAACAACAAGTTTATACTTAGATTCTAATTAGAGGCATATGCTATAAGATTAATATTTAAATCGATGGAGAAATTCTTGCTTCCACGTACAAATTTGTTTTCCTTCTCACCTTTTTCGCTTTTCTTATTTGGATTTATCAAAACATATTATTTACATTTTAAACATAGGATCAAGAATTAAATACATGACTATCGTTAAGATAAAAAAAAAGTTATTGTTTTACCTAAATGAATGGATAATTACGTTCTTCAAATTTTTTGGCGGGATTGACTGAATTCTCGAATGAACGTACAATGAATTTGATCGCAAGAATATGCACTTGCATATAAACTATGCGTAGTTAGTTTCTCATTTATTGAGCGAACCAAAAGGTTGTAACTTTACAGTGAACTATGTATCTGTGGTTAAATGATAATTGTAGCAGCAGATCCTTATCTACTCTAATGTTCATATAATTAGCAACATTTATTCGTGATTATACTTAATTATTATTCTTTTCTACATTAAATTGAAGATAATACTTACTCATTCTTGGTTAAAATTTCTTGAACTATCATTTCCCTAAAGTAATTGAATTAGTCCACTTTTCATTATCCAGTACATAACCTCACATTTTCCGATATTTTAAAATAATGAAACTAATAAGTAAGTTTGGTTATTGTAATTATTTATGAAGGTATAATTTTTTGAAGGGTATCACAATCACTTAAGTTTATTGAGTTATTTGGGTCTTTCACATTAAATTTTTGATCTTCATGCTTATAATATAGTATGATGAGAACAATTAAACAGTAGCTACAAACGGTAATTACGCAAACTATAGTTACTAGACTTTAAACTAGTGCTTTATGAAAATTCATCTAATGTTTAAAATATATTTACAATTTATAATGTATTTAAAGATTACCTGATTTTGCTCAAACCTCATAGTTCAAATTTCGGACATCGTGTTCTAAAGTTCGAAAATTATATCAAGAAGTTCAAATCTTATGTTCTTGATTTTAAATTAGTAGTTCAGAAATTCAAGACACTTAATAGTCTTGAATTTCAAATTAGCAGCTCAAAAATTCAGGACACTAAGTTTTAAATTTCTAAATTCAGGATATTTAATCCTGAATTTGGATGAATTAACTAATCTTTAAATATATTATAAATTATAAATATATTTTAAATAACGAACTTAAAATGGCTATTGCCGTACTTCGCCCTCCGTTTAGCCTTTTAACATGTTGGAAATGAAGAGATCAAAAAAGGTGGGGAAAAAGACAAAAAGTAAAATAAACGAAAAAAATAAGAACATCAAGATAAAAGTTAGGTTGTTTGGTTCAAAACCTTATAATCACCACCATAGATAATCTCTTATGTAAGTTTTATCCTGATTTCTAGCTAATATTCTCAATTAACTATTGAATAAATTTTAATTTTAAATTTTTATACTTGGACGAATAATAATTTCGAAATAAAATACTAAAATATGATAGATGTAAATAGATTCTAATATAAGCAATCTTAGGATATTTTATACTACAATTGTGATACGGTGTAACCAAGTTAAGTACAGTACTAGAATGCAATTTCATGAAGTTTGAGGGCCGTTTTGGGTTGTTTTGGCATGCACCTGGAAAGAGGTAATTTAATGGGCGTTTTAAGAATTGTAAAACTCCAAAAAAAAGTAAAAAAGTAAAATTATGGTATTTAAAATTAGAATTGTGTTTGTATATGAATATAATTTTAGGTTATTTTTAAATTTTTGTGAGTTATTTGAGTGAAAATTTTGAAAAATATATTCTTATAATTTTTTAAATTTTTGAAAAATTATAAAATTCATATCCCATAAAATTTAAACTTTTATGGTGAAACGCTTATTTTAAAAAAATTGAACACTTTTCGAAAAAAGTTAAAAATTTTGATGGCGAAACGGGCTCTTACATTCACATGGACATATATACTCGGCAGAGAGAGGGAGAGGAAAAAAGGAGGAGAGCGAGGCTATGGAAGCTCCGAAGTTATTGATGCTGATTCTGTGCGCCTTCTTAATAGGCAAAACACTCGGAGATGGCGTTACTCCTCAAGAAGCCAAAGAGCTCAGAGACGAGGTCACCTTATCTTTCTTCTCTTTATCAATTGTTCACTCGCAGATCGACGCATTTTGGGACCTTTAAAAAAATTAATCTTGAACTTCAATTATCGTTACTTTTTTTCTCTCTTACTGAATGTAGTTATGTAAAGAGTTAACGGATTGATACGATGTCTATTACTTCAATGATTTGATGTAAAAAGTGGTTATATTCTGATCTCGGCATAAAATTAATATTATTGAGAATCAGTTGTCCGCTCTTCAATAGGAACTCCAAAGCTGAAATAATGAAGATGATTTCATGTTTCTCGAAATTGCAACAGGAAAAGCAGACGTCAACCGAAAAGAAAAAATGTGTTCTTTACTTTATCAAAAAGAAAAGTGTATTCAATATAATGAGACATCTTCTATTTTGTCGGAATGGTTACAGAAGAGATCAAAAGATTTGAAACGAGTAAGAAGCTAGGAGTAGACAGTGGCATAATGATTTAACATCCAACCTACTAATCTATTTTCTAGGTTGGAATTAAAGCAATTGGTACACTTTTGTAAAAGGGGAAGGATATTTCTCATTCATGCCCACCTCACATTTTGTATCCCCTTCTCGTATTAATCCCCCCTTGATATCTAACTTTGGAACTAGGTTGTTAAGAAAACAAAGTGACCGAAAGTTGAGCATATAATATCTTGTTCATTTTCTTCTGCTTTGCCTTCCCTTCCAATTTCGAACTTTATAATGTGGCTGAAAAATAGTGATTTTTTCATTCCTTTTTAGGTGCGTGAGATGTTCTACCATGCATTTAACGGATATATGGATCATGCTTTTCCACGTGATGAGCTAAGGCCTTTATCTTGTGAAGGAGAAGACACACTTGGTGGCTATGCCTTAACATTGGTAAGAAGACACTTTCTTGCCGGACAGACTAATTTTTCTTAGCAAACATATACTTAATGTTCCTATCATGTGCATCTTCACAGATTGACTCATTGGACACCTTGGCTTTGCTTGGTGACAGGGAGCGGTTTACTTCTTCTGTTGAGTGGATTGGTAAAAATCTCCGGTTTGATATTGTGAGTATGGTATTTGTATAAAACTGAATGAATATTGAAGTGAATGATTTTACTCTTTAAAAGACATTGCCTTATGAACTTCGGGTAATTAACTTGTTGAAGTTGGATTTAAAAGCTCTCCTCTGGCTTCTTGAAAGTTCTTTTTCCCCATTAATATTTTTTTGAGTGCCATAGAAAGGTGATCTCGAATATGACTGTAATAATTCCTTCTAACGTTCTAGTGGCCATAATGCTTCTAATGTTGAGAATATAAGCTTTCATGCATGGGCTCGGTGTTTGACTTGTATGGCACAGTTAAATTTAAGAACCATCAAGTAGTTTGACAAGGTTAAACTTTTGTTGCAAATCTCAATCTCTCCCTAGACTAGATGCTTTTGTCAATTCAGCAAATAACTAAGTGTGTTAATTAAAGTTATTTATAAATAAGAATATTAAACAAGTCATTTTACTTGTAAAGAGATATCCATTTTTATTATTTGCTAGCTTTATGTAGCATGTGATATGTGGGTTAGGCAGGTGCCACGGGTTCGAAGTCTGCCACAATCAAAAAGCCTGGTATTTAAGTGGAGAAGGGTAGCGGGGAGGATCTATTATCCATCGAGTTTCAGACCATGCGCCCCTGACCCTCTGGGATTTCTCGGTTTTCAAAAAAAAAACTGTAAGCTTAGAGTTTGCTTACTATTTACAGCTCATTCACATAGAAGCAGCCTACCTCACTGTGAAATTTATAGGCAAGACATCCTTTAGAAACTGGCCTCAATGTTTGATATCTGTTGCCTTTTTGTATCCTCCGGAAGAGACCCACCCTCGGAGTATCAATACTTCTAAGAAGAACCTAAGTTTTTTAAGATAATCGAGACTTTGTTCATACACTCTGCTTTACACCTGCCTGAAGAGGATTAACCTCGTATTAATGCTTCTAACAGGCATCTATGTTGTTAAGATAGAGCAAGAAGGAAATTTTGTTCATTCACTATATTTTACTTGACTTTGAAGGTTTACATCTGACTTTAAGCTTCTGGCCTGATGTCTTTGCGAAATTATTTTTCATTTCCATTTCTGTCACACTTGTTAGGACGAATTTTTTCTATAAGCCCAGGGAATATTGTTGAAAAAAAGACCCCTTATAAAAGCTCTTGGCCCATCCTTCACTCTGCTCACAGTTAGCAGGGAATGGGACTGGGAGTTCGATTTCATTTGCTACTTTTCTGAGTTCTGAAAATTTACTATGTATTTGCAGAACAAGACAGTATCTATATTTGAGACTACAATACGTGTCCTTGGAGGTTTAATTTCTGCCCATCTCATTGCAAGCGACTATAACACGGTATTATATTCATATATATGTTACCTTTGTAGTCTTATAAGTCCTTCTCCGTTATGTATGCTCCAGTAAGAAAGTCCCTTACTTCGGCTAGTAAGGATTTTCATTTTAGGCAAGCAAGCTGCGGCGCAAGTACCCTTTTTTTTACTTTTGCCAAGAATTACTTTTCTGAAACAGCCCAGTATGCCTTCTATGTTTGTTAACTTTAGCAAAGTGAGAGACTCTAAGCTACTTTCTCCAAATATTTTAATCAGGTCCTTTAGAACTGCAGGGCATGCGGATTCCCACTTATGATGATGAATTGCTTCACTTGGCTGAGGACTTGGCACGGAGAATGTTGCCGGCATTTGATACTCCGACAGGTATCCCTTGTGGAATTTGGTTTTGGCCATATTGGTCGGGTAGAATCAATCTTGTTATGAATATTGTGTAATTATTGAAGGTATGTTGTATATCTATTAGAACCACTTAGGGAGGTTATTTTTCTTGTAATTGCGTAACCTTGATTTCCTTCATACCTTACAATAGTTGAATAGGTTTATATTACAATTTAAACACCCCGACAACTTGAGGGAATAATCAAGCTAGACTTTCTCTCAATATTCTCCCATGTTCTTTATTCTCAAATGCTATCAGAGCCAATCCCATCCCTATTGTTGTGTTTTCTTATGTTGGACCTCCTTATTATAGTATCCACGGTCCAGATGTCCTGTTCTGGGCATGCAATAGGGTGTTAAAGTGTCCCATATTGTTGAATGGGTTGCAGTCCTTGTACGATTTTTTGGACGATTCTCACCTCATGATATAGCCTGGTGGGATTGAGTTAGGTCCAAGAACCATTTTCTTAACATTGTTATTGGGTTGGGTCACCCTCTGACAAACGACTTACTTCTAGATATTGCTTTTCTAGTTGGAGGTAATTTAGTATCTTGGAAGATATATAAAAAAAATCTAGTTGCGAGATCCAGCGTTGAGTTTATTATATCTGATAAAAAGTTTAAGGTTAATAAAGTGTGAGTTTGAACCTAAAACCTGCCTATCTTCCTAGTAAAAACACCTTGCCTATCTTACGTTCTGAATACCCTTTGTGTAGTTTGTTATTAATATACAAATATGTTACCTTCTCAAAAAAAGAAAAAAAAAAACTCTTACATTCTGAAATACTTTTGCTGCAGGAATTCCATTTGGATCAGTAAATCTATTGCATGGTGTCGACGAAAATGAAAGCAAGGTAAATCCTCTTTGTATTCTCCTTTTCCTCTTTGGAAGTGCTGTATTGGATTCCGTCTATAGTGGTGTCATGCCTTGTGTGGCAGTGGTTGGAATGGAGCAAAGACATTCTATATTCAAGCTCGCTTCAGATTAACTTATCAGTTATAAAATATCTATGACTGTCCTGGTTCTAATGAACATGTGATCTTGTGCCTTTTCTTTCTAATATGATTTGGAATATTTTGTTCTAAGCCTAGATGTAATTCACAATTATTTTGAAGACAGGAATGTTCTTATAGAGCATTGTTGCCCTTTTCCCACAAGTAAAGAAGAGAAAACCAGAAATCCTATTGATCTGATCATTTTTGTTTCCATCTGAGAGACATGAATAGAGTTAGAGAAGACGGACAGATTTCTATCTTTTGAAGTCTGTTAAGGATTACTAGTAAATAATTTTAGAAGATTGACCTGGTTGGTGTTCTGCATGAGAATCAAGAACCAGTATGACAGGAGAAGACATAATCTACTGTTTGTTAGTTCATGTAAAGTGAAAAATGAAAATATTCTGTCTTGCTTGTCTGGAGGACCATGTATGTACTACATGTGCTATGCATGCCATAGGCATTTATTAGATGTCTGAGCTATTAAAGCTATCTGATACTCTACTTGCTTTTAATTCTTAATCAGCTTTCCTTGCCTGAGACGTGCACACACATTCTTATCCTATATTAAAGTTTTATTTTTGGGTGCCTAGATAACATCAACTGCTGGTGGAGGGACACTGACGTTGGAATTTGGGGTACTCAGCCGCTTAACTAATGATCCCAGTAAGTAAAACACTTTTGATCTGATTTACTCAATTTTCCTTTCATCTTCTGATCTTATTCAAGAGTATCTTCAGTATTTTGTTCAGGTTTACTCATTCTAATTACCCTGACATGAATAGTTGTTTGTTTCAGCTGACTTAAGGTACACTCTTTGATCCTTAGTGGAAAGAACTCGAAAAAGCTGTAATGTAGGTCAAATGAGTATATCTTTAGGAATCCAATACCTTCGCGTAGGAGCTTGGATCATAAGTTTTACTCTTCAACTTGGTTTAGTGACAGACCTTAGATATCATTTGGGTTCTTCAAAAGATTGAGATTATTTAATTTCTTTCTACTTTGTAGTTACTCAACTGAAAGAAGTATGAGGAGAAAAATCTGGACCTGTTAAGGAGTAATACCCCTTTTCCGGGGGGT
>MCJB01013747.1:162749-201629 GCA_002018475.1 Nicotiana obtusifolia | reverse complement strand
GGGGGGGGGGGTGGGTCTTGCTTTGGGGACCTATTTCAATTATCATATCATCTCTTATCTATATTTAAGTAATTTCGAAGCTCGTAAACACTGAAGAATTTCCAATTATGCTGGGGGAAAACTAGAGTTGCATGTGTTTCACTATTGGACAGATGGAAAGATGTATTAAAAATGTACCTCCTTGCACTTCCCTGGGAGTGGAGTGGGAGGGGGAAGAGGAAAGCACACGGTATTGAAAGGATGGTTATATTCTGACATTTACCTCTAGGAGATTTTGCTATGGCATGGTTGCTGAGATCAGAAAATACTTATTGCTATCATTAGATTCCTGTTCTTTATGGAGTACTTTTATTCACAAGCTTTTTGTTAGCATTTTCAGGGTCTTGTAATTGACTACTGGAAGTTCAGATTTGACTTTAAGGAGTTAGGAGTAGTTTTTCTTTTTGAACTAAATGAGTTAGTAGTTTAATTGCTTCGTTTCACAAACTCATAAATTCCTATGGGTTGATTTGTATGTAAATTTTCCTTAATCCTGACCTACTCATTCACATATTTATTTCAGGCTTATTTGCTATTTGGGGATGAAGAATATCTTTTCATCTTCCAGGAAGCTTATAAGGCTGCTATGCACCATCTCTTTAATGATCCTTGGTAAGTAATGCTGCTTGCTAAGGTTTGTATTCAATACGGAGAAATCCCCATGGCTGTATTCCATTGATGTTGTTAAATCAAGAGAACTAATATAGTTATTCTTTTGGAAGTGCGTCACAACATGTCTAGGTTCGTTTAGTTCGAGTATGACTACATCTCATAGATTATTTCTAAGGATATTTTAGAACATTCTCCACTTAATTGTTAGAGAATAATAACTTCCATTATTTTGCAGTACGTAGGCTAAGGCTCCTAAATAGGAAATCCAATGTAGTCAGTCACCAATTCAAGAAATATTTTTCTTATTCTCTCCTGGAGTACGAGTTGGTACTCCACAATTTAAAGTCTTACCCACCCCAAATTTTCTCTTGTTCTCTAGAACTAAAAGTTCTATGCAAATTTGCCTTTTTCAATATGTGTAGGTACGTTGAAGTAAATATGAATTCTGCTGCCCTTGTCTGGCCTTTATTTAACAGCCTGCAGGCATTCTGGCCAGGTCTTCAGGTGATTTGGTTATGGAGATCTCTCATACCCAAGCAAACCAATTGTTTCCTTAAAATGTTATTCATAGACGGAACTAACTTTTGTGTATTTGTTGAAAGGTTCTAGCAGGGGATATTGAGCCTGCCATTAGAACACATGCTGCTTTCTTCAGCGTCTGGAGAAGATATGGGTTTACCCCAGAGGGTTTCAATCTAGCTACGCTCAGTGTTCAAGTACCACCTTACTCTTGTCTAGTTCTTTTTGATATTTTGAGTTTGTTTATCTGCTAGTTATTTTATCAATGTACTTGTGTATGTAACTTGACCTAGATATAGGCAGTGCCTGTTAGCATGAAATTGCTCTGGATGGCCTTATATGTGGTTAAAAGGAAAACCTCCATTGTATTGTTCGGTTGCCCAGCTTAGCCCACATCACGAGCGAACGTATAAGGTTAAAAGGTTTCGTTTGGCCATCTTCATAGACATGCCTTTGACTCGTACAACTATTTCTCCATCGGGTCATTCTGTGTAACACTTTATCATTCTTTTAGCAAGTCACTTTTCAGATAAGTTAGCCATGTAAGTGGATTGAACGTTTTAGTGATAGATCATTTCTCATTGCTGTGAAATATAAACAGTAAGGCCACCACGTGAAGTCTTCTTCCATTTCTTCGAATTCTTTGTGCATTGATATTGTTCCTTCTATTGCCCCTTCTTGTGCTGTCTGGGCACCTGATTGCTATTGCTGGTGTGGTTGGGAGTAGTTGTTTACTGTATTATCACTTATCTTATGTTTTATTGTTTTTTTGCTTAAATATAGCAAGGCCAGAAAAGTTATCCTCTGCGTCCGGAATTGATTGAGAGCACATATTGGCTGTACAAAGCTACCAGAGATCCCAGGTTGGTGTGTTTGCTTTTGAATTGTGTTTTTCTTTTGCCTACATTTTTCACTAGTAAAAACTCGGAACATTATTGGATGATTGGTCACTGCCTTTTTCATGATTGTATCCTGTGAAGACTATATCTTTAGGCACGTGCAATCTTCAGCGGGTTAGGTTTTTACTTATTTGTTTTGCAGTCTATTCAATCTTTTAACAAAGCTGAAATTAAATGGAAATCACAACCAGGAAAGATATTACAGTATGAATGTGCTGTATATCCAAGTTAGCAGAGTCATTCGTTCTAGGAATGGAAGATCACGTCTTTCTTGCATGACATTGACATCTTTTAGCCCATACACGTGAGCTTATCAGATACACAGGAAAGCTGTCTACGGGACAATTTACTAGTCTTTCACCCCAGAATGACCCAGACAAAGATTCCCTCTGAAGAAATCCTTTTTAGATTTCCTATTGGCAGTCCTTATCAAGTTTCCTATCTATGATCGTTATGACATTAGTTATAGCCTGGATGTTGAATTTGGATATGTGTGAAGGTAACCCCATAATTAGGATTTATTATTACTTGTCTGAGGCACCCAGGAGGGCCAAATAGACACATAGCAAAAACTCAAACTCCTACAAATGAAGGGAGTTTAGGAAATCAAGTGTCTATATCGTATACATCTAACATGTTACACCAAAAAGCCAAAAGAAAACTCAGTTTGAATATATGGTTCTGCTTTATCTTTAGAGCATCCTTGGTTTCCTTTTCTGTCCGAAGGACCAAAAAGCAGTTTTCATCCAAACCCTTTTGTAGGTGGATAATACTTTCTGTTTCAACTTTCACACATATAGCATCTGTTGCTTAACTGCAGCCCCTTTTTCTGCAAGTTCTCTTAGGTCAAACAGGATTCATGAGCCACTAGCCAAGAGAAGCATATCACTGTAGGAGCATCTTTTCTCCAAATCTATTTCCAAGGCCAAAAGGAGATCTGATCTGTCCCTTCTGTTAATGTGTTGTAACAAGATTTAACAGTAAAAACACCTTCGTTTTGTGCTAGAACTTTCATTCCTCGCATGATCAAAAGAGATTCCAGAAAGGGTGAAAGAATGGTTAATGACTATGCACAGTTTGAGTAAGCTGACCGGTCATTGCTACACTCTGAAGAATTTGATTTCAATTATTTAAAACTCTTTCTTTCTTTCTTTTTTCATTGAGTGCTTTCGGTTCTTGGATAGCAATTTAATCAATACACTCAGACTTCAAGGGTTTGAGCCTTATGTTTCTTTTAATTACATCTATTGAATCATTTTGATGTAGGTATCTTGATGCCGGAAGGGATATGCTAGCTAGCTTGCAATATGGTGCCCGATGCACTTGTGGATATTGTCATATATCCGATGTTGAATTTCACAAACAAGAAGATCACATGGAGAGCTTTTTCTTGGCAGAAACTGTAAGGAATAAGGCTCAATTTTATTTGACCATGTTCTGTCTGTGGTATATCAGTTTATTCCCGTGTCTTGTTTAGACAATATTGAGTGATGATGAGGGACTACCTACATGAATATATATTGGGGTATTATGATGATTGAGGACACTGGAAAAAGTAAAGGCACAGGAGAATAATTTTCATTTGCCCTCGAATTAATTCTTAATTTCAACTTTAGTCCTTTAATTAATGAAGAGACTTTTTACCTTGACATAATGAGTGGGTCAAGCACATTAAGTCCCTTTGCTGCAGGAGTCAGCCAACTGACGGAAATTAATAGCCCATCCAGCTTCGCTGAACCTCCTGACCCTACAAACTTTCGGTTATGCTCTGTAACCTTAACTCTAAATCTCCAAAAAAATTATTCCCAACACATTGTGAAGCACTTAAGGAAGCATTGATGTATAATGGGTTTGTGGTTGGGTATCTTGTAGAAGTCTAACTTTGTGGCGAGATTAAGGTAAATACGATTTCTCTTGTAACTTCTAGGGTGAGCTAATTCAAAAGTCAGTAAGGGCTGGCAAAAGAACAGATCACATCGGTGGATGAATGATATGTCTCAGTTGTGTGTCTGCACACCGCTTTTCTGCTGTGAACTATCCACAGTTTTATGACTAGTGGCTATGTGTGAATAGTGAAGGTGATCTTGTGATCTTAGCTGAGCGTAAGTGGAGTAACCGTATCGTGTTTTACGTCATATTACTTCTCTTTTATCTATGAAATAAGGCAAGATCCCACTGGGTTGTTGTTGTTGTTATTTAACTATGATTTTAGGACTACTCTCATGTACTGGTATTTTGCTTCATTGGCTTGAACCAATGCATGATTACACTTGACAATCATCTGAACAAAATTCTTGTTTTCTACTCCCGCTCTCTCTCTCTCTTTCTCTCTCTCCACACACACTCACCACATCGTCGTCTTAATTATAATTGTTTTTTTTTCCTGTTCCATGTATTTGGATACTTCTCTAATTGATAATCTACTATTTTTTCAGGTTAAATATTTGTGGCTTCTTTTTGATTTAGCTGCTGGTCCAGATAACCTGGTTGAGAATGGCCCATACAAGTAAATTGTCTATACCATCGCTTGTATACATTGTTTATTTTATTCTTTAAAGTTTCTGCACTGCCTTCCTCCTTCCCCATGCAAAGATAGAAAAAAGAAACGTGTCCAAGAAAAAAGAAGAAAATTCACCACTTTCTGTTTCTTTTCCTTATTTCTTTAAATTTTCTCCATCTTCCTTCTACTCACTCAATATTTTTGGCATTTCTTTTAATTTTAAAGGTATATTTTCAGCACAGAAGGTCATTTATTGCCTGCAACTCCTCAAATATCCTTAGTACGTGAGCATTGTTCCTACTTTGGAGCATATTGTAGGAACATCAAGTTGATACTGAAAACTCATACACCTGAGAGTACAGAAACTAATTCCAGTCACTCTCAAACACAACCTGCAGATTCAAGTTTCTTATCGCGCTCCAATTATCAAAATTCCCCACCTATAACTGGTTTGATTAAGGTCAGAAATTTAAAAGGTTCTTATTGACTAATTCCTATTGAACGTTTAGTTCAATCATTGGGAATTTGCTAACATGAAATTCCCCGTATTTTGATTTTAGTTTAGCTAATTAAGCATGACGGTCCGATGAAAAGTTGGACATAAGTCTTAGTTCTTTTTCTTTATTTTAGAACCAATTTGCAAGATGTGCTTCTTATATTGGCTTTGTACAGCTTGATCTTCAAGTTGAAATTTTGAAAACTAAAGTTTCCTAATACTGCTTCAAATATCTGAAGTTCAATAGATATACTTTTTTTTTATGAAGATAAAGTTTTTGTAGTTTGACTTGGATATTTGTTTGGTAGAAGAAATGTTAAAGTAATTCTTGTAGTGTGCGTGTGAAATTTGATTTGAGTTGGAAAAATCACATGATAGTTTAAGGTTGTATTCTTTACTAAGTTTGAAGGCTTGCAACCTTTTTGTGTGTGTGATTAGTACTATTTTTCTTATGATGTGGAATACAATGATTCTGATAATTCTCTCAAAGAGGATGGTAATCAAATTAGCATTTAAAGAACTGGAGACAATTTGTGGTTTTGCTTGCAAGAGACCAAGCTGGCAGAGGTAATGAAACAGGGTTCGTACTGCGTGTGTAACAGATGGGTTTAGGTGGATTCTATAGATAAAGGGGCCGCATACAGTATATTTATCTCATGGGGCAAAAGGTTGATGTTTATGGTCAAGGGTTAAGGTGCTTAATCGTGCAATACTGGTGAAGTATAACACTAACTTGGGGTCTATCATAAATAGGTACATCGACTTATCAAACAAAAATTAGTACATATTGTTTTTTTTTTTCAAAATAGATGCACATCCACATTATTGGATTACTCTTCTTGGAGAAGATAAACTAGTGTACAAATTCCTGTATGGGCTACACTGCTAACTTCTCTAGTATTACAGAGATCATGTTTTTCCTTTTCATAATTAGCACTATCTTCAGAAATGCAGGAAAATATACATTGGCATACTCCTACATTATGCACTAAAGGAAACAAGCTCATGGCAGAGAGGGGAGGATGGGAGGTTTCTTGTGGTGGATTCCAATTTGGACTTAAGTCCAAATTTTTTTAGTAGTAGGGAGCTTTAATGTAGTGACTGTATTTCCTTTTAATCTTCCGCTCAAGTTCTCAAAGTTCCTTTTTTTGCTGGAATTTTGAAAGTTATATAAGAAGGGAAAGTAATTTATTGGTTGAAATGTGTTAAATTATTTGGATGTCCTAAAATGGAAGCTGTCACATAAAATGAGGAGAGACTCCATTTCTGAACCTTGATTTAGTATCTTGTTCTATTTCATATGGATACCATGGCCAGTGACCCTCCAAACTGCTTTAGCAACGCAAAAAAAAAAAAAAGGAAAAGAAAAAGAGAGAGAGAGAGCTAGTGAGATTTCCCATGTTACTGGAAGATTCATTTTTACTTGAATGCTGAGAGAAATTTGTTTTTTTGTGATAGGGACTGTGTCCAGGGCTAACCCATGAACAAAGGTTTGGCATATCATTCATGGCTCCGGTGGATCCAAGTAGTGAGGATGAAAATTCAAGTCAAAGGGAGACAACTGAAGTTCAGAGTCTTTCAGTTGTGCTGATTTCTGACCCCAATTCTGAAACTTCCCTATCAAGTCCCCATAATGATCATGACAATGATCCAGTTCGTGCGCCACAAGTAAAGAGCCCCTCTTCTAAAGAAAGCAGATAACCGGACGCAATGTGTAATGGAATTTAGCCTCGTTCAATTTGCTGTCCATCAAAGGACTTCCCAACTTTTTCATGATTTGGAAGGGGTTCAAGCTTCAACATCCTGGAAGGTGAACTCAGGGTTCTGCTTGTATATGGTGATTTAGCTGATACCTGTCGGTACCAGAAGATGGGCACTAGTGGCAAGAGCTCACTTTGCTTTTTTCAGAGTGCCATGATTCTTAGAATGGTTTATTAGGAGTCTCAGTCATATGCATAATACACAGAAGTATCCTGCAAGAATATAGGAATCAGGAGGTGACAAAAGATGCCTAACAAGGTGTCATCCAGGACTTTTTACTGTATACTAAGTTTGGTAACATTTAACTGATGCGACGGAGTTGGGCAAGACGGAATTTTCTGGTGATCCCAGATCAGAGACTGGAAGAGTGACTAATCAATTTTGTACCCTTGAGATTGCTACCACAAGGTATTGATTCTGTTCGTTGGTCAGTTATTTTCTACAGGCAATGTGGTATTAGTTTTGCCCAAATTCAAGTTTGTAAATCATGTACTCTAATAATATCAGTCAGTGCCAGATGGACTGCATTTTTGGAGTTTTTTGGACCACATGTTTCTGATTCTATAATGGAGTTTAATTTAGAATTTGTTATACTTAAAGCCGTGTGTTAGCTCAAAATTGGCTTAATAATAAAACAAGTTAGTTCCAGCTTATGAATAACTATATCCATCAAAGGGCTTGACCGTATAGCGTAATCGAATTTAGAACATTCCCCCCCCTCTTAGACTTGTTTCTCGGAGAAGTTGAACAAAAATGCAGAAGTAGCTATAAAGAGGTCTGTATAAACCAATTATAATTTATGAGTTGAGCTTTGAGCTTGAGCTTGAGCTTATACGCATTAGTCTTTGATCATAATTTAGCAAAAATTGAGCTTTGTAACACTTCAATGTTAAACGGGCTGATATAACAGTCCCAATGTTGGTTATGACAATGCTTATGTTTTTTTTCCTTCTTAAAATTAAAAGAATGCAATTGAGTGTGTATCATAATACATCTCAGGTATTCAGCAATTGAGAAACTACCAAAAGCATTTCCACGCAACTGCTAAGAATGGAGTCTACTTCTATCAATGTCTGTTAACTAGGTAGACTTAGTTCAGTCCCTAATTAGAATTGGATGTGATTATAACTAACAGTCTAATTAAAATATCTTATAATACCAATGATTTAAAAGCTAAAATAGTTTTCCGAAAAAGAAATTAATAAGATTATAATGACCGAGGCAATTTTAGGAGTTTCAAATGTTAAAATTCTTCGACGGATGTGGAGTACTAACTGTCTTCCATTTGTCAGAAGCTCTCACGTCGTGGAGTAGATACAGTTATTGCTCAAAAGACCTTCTTTTTCTATTCTTTTCCCCTTTTCTAATTAATTAGTCCCGTATGTTGTGCGTGTTTTTCATATCAATAAATATAAAAAAATTTAAAATATTTGAGCTACAGAAGTTAAAGAAAAAAGTATAAATTTTTGATGTCTTATGGCGATCTGAATATATGTGTTAGCTTGTTTCAAAAAATCAAAACACCTTCAAAGTGTCAAGAAAATTATATACTTCGAGTAAAAATTAAAGAAATCATACCTAAAAATTATTTTTTAAAAGGAAAAAGTACTTAACTGCATAGGCTCTCTTATCTTTGTAGGAAGCGTCATTAAGCTTTTATTGGCACAAACGCCTCCTAATTGGTTGTGCAACACCAATGATTATCCAAAGACACCACCATATCCAAGAACTTATTAGATATGTCATTCATATCGGTAAGTGGTTTGTTATGCTCATAAGATGACCCAAAATTGCAAAGTTATTTTGTTATATTGCCACTAACGAAAATAATGACAGTATTTGTCTTCCTTATTTATCAAGGGAACGCTAGCCAGTAATGAACAATATGATAAAAAAATATTATTAATAGTATTTTTATCAGGAACTCAAAGAAAAAATTCTATGAATTTAATGAGGAATACAAAAAATATCAGGCGTTTTCAATAAACCAGATACATTAAGCAGTTATGAAATTAACAACAGTAAAAAAGACTATGAAAATGAAAATGACTTAAAGAGTTTCAACTGAATTATTAAATGAATTTAGCTGGGAATACAAAAGTATTCACAAGTTTAAAAAAATATTTCATACGTTAACATTGTATTCTATGTTTTCATTTAAAGCACAATAAAAAATTAAAAACTCAATTTATTATGAGATACTTTTTCCTTTTGGTACAAAAATGTTATAAGCAAAAATGTCAGTTAACTTTTAATAAATATTTTATTCTTTTAACCTTGCACTTTGGGCTTCACACTTATAATATAGTATGATATGATATAACATGATGGGTCAAATTTACCAGAAAATTGTGAAAGAAAAAATAAAAAATAAAAGAAGATTATCAAACAAAAATTTGGGTAAGAACCTGGCGGGTGAAGTGCACCCTAGCCACTTTTAAACCTGCTATTTAAAATATATTCATAATTTATAATGTATCTAAAGATTAGCCAATTTGTCCAAACTTCAGGACTAAGTATTTTAAATTTTTGAGCTGTTAATTTGGAATTCAGGACTTAGTGTCCTAAATTTTTGAGCTGCTAACTGAAATTCAGGACTAAGTATCCTGAATTTCTAAACTGTTATTTTAAAATTCAACACATAAGAGTTGATTTAAGGACATTATTTTTAAGCTTTAATACACGATGCCTTCAAATTTGAATCTTGAGGTTTAAACTTTAGGACGATTGTCCTGAAATTTGAGCAAATACACTAATCTTTAAATACATTATAAATTGTGAATATAATTTAAACAGTTACGGGTGTCATTTCCGCTAAACCTAACCTGGCCAGTGGCCACCTAAAGAATAGAAGAAAAGAACTTGAATTCAGACCGTTAAGCCCCTAATTAAATCCTTGGCTGTTAGCGCCATGAAATGCAATGAATCAAGTTTCTCATCTCCTCCAAACTTGCAAAACCCAAAAGGGTTTAAGATCAATCCACGCTCACTTATTAGTGTGTGGATCCATTGCCTTATCAGATCTTGTTCTGAACAAATTCATTCGTCTTTATTCACGCTTTGGTGCGACGGATTATGCTCGCAAGCTGTTCGATGAAATTACTGAACCAAACCCTTTTCTTTGGACTTCAATGATTCATGGGTATGTGGAAGATTCTCAGCATATTGAAGCTTTTTCTCTCTTCCGTGATATGCGTGACCGAGATGTTGTGCCATTGAATTTCACTATATCGTCCATACTCAAGGCGTTAGGACGGCTGAAATGGTTGAGAGATGGTGAGGGGATGTTTGGGCTTATCTGGAAATGTGGATTTGGTTTTGATCTGCTGGTGCAAAATTCTATGATTGACTGCTTTATGAGATGTGGGGAAGTTGATTGCGCAAGACGACTATTTGATGGGATGGAAGAAAAGGATATTATTTCTTGGAACTCGATGGTATCAGGGTATGTGAGTAATGACAGAGTTGAATACGCCCGAGAGTTGTTTGATAGCATGGTTGAGAAAAATGTAGTGTCTTGGACTAGTTTGATATGTGGCTATGTTAGGAAGGGAGATATGGTAGATGCAAGGAATCTTTTTGAGGCTATGCCTAGTAAGGATTTGGCTGCTTGGAATGTGATGATTTCAGGTTACATGGATATCGGTGATGTGCAGGCCGCGAGTTTTCTGTTTCAGGCCATACCTATTCGTGAAACTGGAACATGGAATTTGATGATATCAGGGTATTGTAAGGTGGGCGAGCTAGAAAGAGCAAGGGAATACTTTGAACAAATGCCCTGTAGGAATGTGGCGTCATGGACTATGATGATAGATGGCTATGTTAAGTATGGGAACTTGCATGAAGCGAGGCGTTTATTTGATGAAATGCCGGAGAAAAATATTATTACGTGGTCTACCATGATCGGTGGCTATGCTAAGCATGGGAAGCCTTCTGCTGCGTTGGAATTGTTTCAAAGCTTCAAAAAGCAGAGTCTTGAGATGGATGGGACTTTTATTTTAAGTATTATCTCAGCTTGCTCCCAATTAGGGATTGTAGATGCAGCTGAGTCAATTATCAACAATGATGTGGAATCCAGATATTTTTCCGATACACGTGTTGTTAACAGTTTAATAGACCTGTATGCAAAATGTGGAAATATTGAGAAAGCCTCGCAAGTGTTTGAAATGGCGGATAAAAAAGATCTGCATTGTTATAGTACAATGATTGCTGCATTTGCTAATCATGGGTTAGTTGAGAAAGCGGTACATTTATTTGAGGATATGCAAAGAGAGAATATAGAGCCTGATGAAGTAATTTTCCTCGGAGTTTTGAGTGCTTGCAACCATGGAGGACTTATTAATGAAGGGAGGAGGTATTTCAAACAAATGACTGAAGAATTCAAAATTCAGCCCACACAGAAACATTATGCATGCATGGTTGATATCCTAGGTCGCGGTGGGTTCCTTGAGGATGCCCATCAGATGATATTAAGTATGCATGTGGCGCCCACATCAGCTGTTTGGGGTGCAATGCTCGCAGCTTGCAATGTTCACCGCAATGTCCAGATGGCTGAAAGTGCCGCGTCTGAGTTATTCAAGATAGAACCTGAAAATTCCGGAAATTACATTCTCTTGTCCAACATTTATGCTGATGCGGGGAGATGGCGCGATGTAGCTAGAGTAAGGGCAATGATCAGAGAGCATCACATCAGAAAAAACCGGGGATCTAGTTGGATTGAGTTGGATTCTGCAGTGCATGAGTTTGTAATGGGAGATGTGTCACATGTGGCTGCAGACAGGATATACTTCATGCTGAGTCTGATGAATGAAGATATGAAGCTTTCAGGATATACCAAAGATAAAGATCGGAATCCAATTTCTACTTTGAACCCCTCATTTCTATCACTTACAAGTGATATTGAAATTGATGACACCTGTTTTGACTCATTTCTGGCTCAACATGCCAAGGTACTTCAAATGGATATAGAAATTGAGTACTAGCTTTCTTTAATTTTGAAATTGTTTAGGATTTGTAACCTGGCCCTTAATGCAGTATTAGTTAAACATGCCTGTATGTTTTCTAAAGAATCGTTGAATATGCTTCACGTTAAACCTCAGTCTAATGGTTTTCATATGAAGTCCAAGGGACCTGAAATCTATCAGACAATCTCTCATATATACAAATGATATTATCATATCATCATCATTTGGAAGAACTAGATATATCAATAAAATTGATCAAGATTTAAAAGTTTTCCTTACATACTTAAAATTTATATGCTCAATTAAACTAAAACACACTAAATGAAACGGAGGGAATACTAGACTTTATCATTAGCCTAAAGTGTGATACTATGGTCAATCTCATATATGGAGCACGAGGAAGGACATTCAAGAATCACCTTGAGATACAAATCATATGGAGAGTGAAACAAGGAAATTCATCCGCTTGATGTGATTATTGGACATGATTATGCTAAATTTGGAAATAGTTGCAGACTAAATATATGCAACTTTGTAAATCATTTCATATCCTTCTATAAAAGCATCTTACGAAGGACATGTCCTCTACAAGGATGAAAATTTGTGTGAATTAAAAAGGTAAAAATATGAAAGGTTACCCTTACTAGTGCTAAGTAATTTTATCCATCATTTACCACTTTTCACTCAAATCTTACTTTACCAACAAGGATTACAGTGGAGTTGGTAAGTATTCCTTCATCCTTAACAAGAGGTTTTGGGTTCAGGCCCCAATGCGAATATTAAACACCGGATGAAAACCAAAAAAATATCTTACTTTTAATCACAAAAGATATTTGTTTAAACTACAGTTTATCTCTCTTTAAACATTTCAATCAACTAACATTCCACAAACAATAAGGGTAAATGAATGACTTTTTGTATTTTTTAAACGTCAAATAAACAAATTCAATATGATGAATTGATACTTGGGAACGGAGATAGCAGTGTATTTAGACAGTAACCAAACAATAAGATCAGATATAAAAATAAATATTATAGGAATCATGATGAACTTATCTCGCCTTTTTCAGCTAACTTATTTTTGCTTAATGTAGGTAGCGCAAGGCTTCAAGCTAACTTAATTTTTTAAGCCTTAAAGTTCGTCAGAAAATTAAAAGATTAGCAAAGCACAAGAAATATTCTTAATTGCTCGATAAGATTCTCAAAATATTTTTTTAATTATCCGATAAATGTCTACTAACCACCACTAGCTAACATGATGGTTAACAATAAAGCCTCGGATACTTTAATCTAAAACGTCTCAACCCACTCCCCTTTGCTACAAATATTATTAAAGACTCTTCTAATGATAAAGTTCGATAAAAAGATACTAAAAACTATCTACAAGTATATGTTAGGTGTTTATTCTGATTTTTTTATTATATGTGATTTTTCTATTCCTTGAAAGGATAATATATTTATTGTAATTGATTTTTTTTTTATAAAAGAAAAATATAATTCTTTCATATCTGGCTAGTCCTTTTTCTTGGAGAAAAAAGTTTTGACTTCTATAAATTAAGAATCATTCCTTCTCATTTAGTTGCATCCACAATAGTCATAAGGTGTTTGATAGTCTTGTTTAGGGGGAGAATTTCGGGACAGATGTTAGCATGCCACTTGTGTGTGCATCTTTGTGAGGTTGTTCTATCTATATTTTATACTCTCTTTTATATATAGTGGATTGACATGTCTACTTGTGGATGTAGGTTAATTGATCGAACTACACTAAATATATGCTTCTCTTTTGATATGTTTCTTTTTTGTTATTTAATTTATCGTCGTTTAATATTTGTTTTGTTAACTTTCGCATGACGCGTGATTATTTATATCCTAACAGTTTCATTGGAATGGGAATCTTTCATTGTATTCCTTTATCTTATTTCTGTGTGTAATAAGGCAATTCTACAATGATGACATGTTCATTAATGGTGGAATTCTTTAAACTAGTGTTTCGTTTAATGCATTAGCTGCACCTGCACTTCACTAATTAAGTCCTTTGACCATGTTTATTTCGTTACGAATTTAAAATTTAGAGTCTAAGTCATTTTTTAAAGGATCGAACTGCTTGCGTCTACTTTAAATCTGCTATTGTGTATGTCCAGCTTCATGTGCCATCTGAATGACTGAATATATTGTGGTTTACTTGCCAAATGAACTGAACTTTGACTTTTGGTTCGAGAAATTTCATGTTCTTTTTAAGCAACCGCTATGCGCATGAGAACTAAAAATGTGGGCTAGCTTTCAGTTTATTTGATTCAAAAGTAAAATTATATTTTTATATATACAAAATGAGTCGGTGAAAATTTGAATTTCTTGCTTATTTTTTTCTATTTAAAAGGTTGGGGTTAATCAATACTAACATTTTATATAATTTTATTTTGGATCATTTCAACGGAGAACTTAAACAGCTATGCCTAAACCTTTTTATTAAATTAACTTGATGAAATTGAAAAGATCATCTTAATACTTGTTTCCTCAATCACACTAGTAATAATTTCTGTAGTTCACTACTAAGTTTTTGTGCAATTTAGCATTTCACTAGTTCCTACTGTAGTAGTATTAATAAGCTAGACTAGTACTGCTATTTCTATTAATGGACCCAATTTTGGGACGAAATTCGAATTTCTAGAGTTAAATTTTTCTTTAACCATAATGTTTTCATAAGTCTTTTATATATTTTAAATTGTTAATTATTTGATTTATATTACTCCTATTTTTTACGTAATTTTCAAATAGTGTCGGAGCTGGAATATTCACCACGGGAATTTAAAATATTGAAAAGTAAATACATTTACGAACAAGTCAAGAGAATTCAATACTTATTATTTATACATAAAAAATAATTTTAACTTTATATATATAATGTAATTTTTTAACGAATAAACCTCCTTCTGCCACCCTAGATCCATCCTTATTTCGAAATATATAAATTTTATCTCTAAAAATTTAAAAGTTTTATATCCGAATGTATGATCAAAATTATATAAATTGGGACATAGGGACTTAACAAGTTGCAGGTTTTCCATTTTTTATGAGAAGTATAATTCTCTTTCTCTTAGGTTTTGGATAGCCGAGGGCTTTAGAAAACAGCCTTTTCCTCTTTTTTTTTTTTGTTGTCGCTGTTGTTGTTTGTTTTAGGTTTTGGATCATCATTTCCTATTCTTCATGGATTTGCTATATCTGATTAAAGGAATGAACTGAAGGTATTTGGCACTGGTTGATAATCACAAATTGGACGCTCACCACCATTGATGCCTGATTGATACTTTCTTAATGTGTTCAATCTCCTACATTCCTCAAAATAGTGCTTTGAATTTAGACCAGCTTCAAATGATTTCTCTCCACTCTAACTAATTCAATACGAAAAAAATTGGAATTTGGGAGCTTGAGTCTTTGGTTCTTTTGGTCTAGTTTGCCTTGAACTGGCTGCCTTAAAAAGCTTCAGAAATATTAGAACAATCCTCCATTATGCACATCCTGAAAGGCTGAAACAGAGACTCGTGTTTCCTCAGCTTGTGTTTTATTTCCCAAAGTTATTACCTACTGAATAATATCAACAACCAAGTGAATGTGCTGAAAATGACCTTTTGGCTGTTAGTACGAGTCTCAATTCCAAGCAAGTTAGGGAGCGTTTGGTTGTTACTTGAAAATAGTAAGAGATCTGTTAGAAAACCCAAATGGAAATAGAACAAAGAAACATATACACAAGATATAAGATAACCAAGGAAACAGCTCACATTCAAGATTTCATTTGAGGAGCAGAAATACTGTGTCTATACAACTGCTTCCACAGCAAATACATCGTTCATTTGTATGTTTGATGCTATTTTTCCAAAGACAAAAAAAAAAAACACTGCAAGATCTATAAAACCACCATGGTTTTTACCCTGCCATATATATTCATTTTACCCGAGAAAAAGATAGACTGTAATTGCTAAGGGTTCTTTTTTTTCCTGTTTGCAGTTCCCAGTTGGAAATCCAGAGAAAAAACTGTTTGATTACAAAAGGAATTTCAAGGTTCTTGTAACTCGACAACCCAAGCTGGAAAAAGACTCTCTTTTCCTGCCAACAGAGATATTTTCACTTCAAACTTGGCCTGTGAAATTCTTCTCTCTTTTCAAACTCCACAACCCAAGCCTCTTGCTTCTGATCCTTTCATTATCCTCAACCTTTTGCAAGAAGATAAAAACATATCCCAAGGAACATCACCAACAAGCATTAAGTCACCATCTTTATCTTCATAAGCAGGTGCAAATTCTGACCCACTATACCCTTCCCTTTCTGAATATTCACCTATACTGAGCTTGAACATGTCCTCTAATGCCTTGAGTAGTTCTGCATACCCCTTATACATTTTTAGATCAATTTTTCTAAGATAAGGAGCTCCATCCATACTAATTTTGACATACTTTCCACACTCAGTTTCTGTCTTCTTTGGTTGGATGTTATTCTTCCTGTAAGATCTCACTGGTGGCCATCCCACTATTTGTGTCTTCTTCTTTGATTCACAATCTTCATCGTCAGCTGATTCAGGCAAACCCCTCTTCTTATTCTTAGAACTTGACACAATAGACTCATCTTCTGTCCCTGGTAATCCCAATCTTAGCTCTGTTGCTTTCAGATTCAGTTCTTTCTCATGAGCCATAACGCACTCCATTTCAAGATTGCTTTGAATAGATGAGTTGAAGATAATATTAAAGAATGGTTGAGATTGATTTGAAGAAGTGGTGGATAGCTGGCTTTTATAGAAGGAGAAAGATAGACGAGAGATTTGTATATAGAGGGGGGAGGGGGGCAATTAGGTGAAGTGGGGGTATTGGAGAGAATTAAGAAAAGGAAATAATGGAAGAGTGTATAAAAATGGGGACAAGACAAGCTCAAGTTGTCGGAAGGAAGAGTTGCAGCATTGAGGAAAGTGATGGGATATATTTGGGGGGACAAGAATTGGACAAATCTCAGCTGCCCATGTGGTCCTGTGGAGAAAGACTTTAATGGGAGTGACGGTCAAGATGTATTTTGGAAAAATGTGGAAGCAAAATCAGGAACGTCAGATTGTGTTTAATGAATGTGGCTAGGGTTGTGGCCGTGTGGCATGGTTTGGGGCCAAATAAGTTACCTGCTGTTTTAATGCATCAATCCTAGTTTCATTCTTAGCACTTTCGTGTTGCCTCCCTCTTTCAAAAAAAGAAAATTAAAAAATATGTCACTTGGACTATCTTTTGAGTTGAGGTTATAAAAATATTTAGGGGCGGTTTGGTTCGAACCCCGTTAGGATGAATTAATTATGTTGAGATTAGTTATATAGGAATTAGTTATTTTGATATTATTTTTTATTAATTATTTGGTATGTTGTATTAATTTTGAGCTTATTAATTTTACTATTTTATCCGAAAATTATTTATTTTGAGATTATTATTCCATCCTCTGATAAATATAAATTATTCCGATACTATTTTTAATTCTGAGATAACTTATTTCAAAATTAGTAACCAAATAAAGAATAAGAAGATATGATATCTTTATCTCTGGATTATTTTTGTTCAACCATCTTACCAACCTTCCTTAAAGTTGAGGTTAAGGAAATTGTGAAATTTGTATGTGAATAAAATTTTACTTGGAAAAAGGATTGTTCAAACTTGAAGATATATGAGTGAAAATGAAATACACATCCAAACTAGTATTTTAATACTCCAAGTATGCTATTGGATGGACAGATTTGAGCTGAAGTTGAAAGAAGTTTGTGAAAGTTCAAAGTTGATTTTAGACACGAGCTTCAATTGAAAAGGAAAAGTTGTCAATGCAAAAGAGTAGTAAGTGAAAACTAGTAGTAGTATTTTATTTTAAATACAATTTCAAACCAATATTTCAATTGGCATTTCAAATTGTTGAAATTTAGTATTTGCAAATAATCATGGCCATATAAGTATATTCATAAATACTTGAATACTATAATACCAAACGAGGATTGATGTTGAAGTGTATTGTCATATTGTCATGACCAAACTAGTATTGCTAACTATGTGTTTGATATTCATAAATTTACGACGTGTCCCAATTGACGAGTTCTAATTTAAGGACATTATATTAAGATAGAATTAGAATTTCACTCTACCGCTTTTTTCCATATATATGTGCCAAAAGTGGAGAGTAAAAGTAATTTTGAAAATTACCATTGGAGTAAGGTTAGCTTAAAAAGAAGTACTAAATATTTAATGTGGGAAGATAAGTATTGTATTAAAATACAAAAAGAACGCAAAACCGAAAGTCACCTGAATAAGCCCCTTATCTAATCTCAGTTATTTGCCCTCTTGAGAATTATTCTTATTCTAAAAAGATTTTCCTGATTCTCAGGAATATGAGTATCTATTTTTCTTCTTTCTAAGCGACTAGTATTAAATTCCGTGCAATGCGCTGATAATTGACAGAATATTAATCTTATAAAATTATGATCTAATATATCATATGATTTTAATAAATATTAGTTATTTTTTATTATTTAATATAGTGTGCAAAAATATAGAAATCTATACAAAATTAAAGAATACACATCATATAGTAATTAAATAAATTATTTATTCCTTTTTATTTTTGTTATAGAATTAACAAGTACTTAATACTATACATTAACTAATGTGTATTTTGATACTATTGTTCAAAATTATTCAATTATTAAATTTATTGATAAATTTTTTTGAGTGTTATTTATTTATATTTTATATTTAATTAATTTAAAATATAAATATCATAAAATTATCTTTATCCCCCCTCTTTTCGTACATTCCTATCTACTGTAATATTTGATTAATTTCTCAATTTTGTAGTTTACTAAAAATTTACATAATGTAATTTTTACTAAGTTATATTTTGAATTCATCAAAAGTTTAAAGGGATAAGTCTTTTATTATTTTTATAAAAATCTACCAATATTTTATTAATTATTAATTATGTTATATATATATAATGTGCTTATCTTATGTATAATATCCTAATAGTATCTTTATATTTTTGTATTTTTCATTGTGAAATTATGACTTCTATTTATTAACTAAAATTTCATGCATGAGAAATTTAATTAGTATAGATTTTTAAGCTATCGCTTGAAATTCTTTTTTTTTTTTTTTAGGTATTCTTCCTTCATAGCTATTTGTTTATTATGATTTTAGTTATGTATATATGTACAACTTTTCTCATCATAATTGTAATTAGAAGTGTTATATTTTTATATTTTCCCACATATTTATATTTCTTTTTTATTCCTTGCTTATTTAATTGTATTATTCATTACTTAATATTAGTAAATTGTCATATGAATTATTAATAAATTACCAATTTAATATAATACAATGAGTGTAATTTCATATTACTCTTGAAATTTAACTAGACTTTATCATGTATGATTTTCTCATAATTATTTTGATACTTAAATTTATCAATAATATTTTCGAGTATTATTTATATACTTAATTTGATTAATAAATTTAAAGTGGGGGATAGAATCACATTATACTATTATCCTCTTTATACATTAATTTTTGTATTACAATATTTTAATTTTTTGCATTATGTTTATCTATAATACGAATATTGTTATATTATTTTTCTAAATGGGTGGTGTCATGACCCAAAATCCCTCCACAGGCGTCGTGATGGCACTTAGTCTCTAAGACTAGATAAGCCGATTACAATTATATTTCGAGCCATTTTTTAAAAGATAATCTAATACAAGTGTCGAAACCAAAAACGGAAATAATTATAACAACCTCCCAAGACTGGTAATACAGAGTCACAAACTCTAACTGAATATATGGAATGATATCGAAGATCGAATCTGCAATACTGTTCGAGTAAGAAATTAACAATACAATAAAATAGAAAGACTCCAAGGGACTGCGACTACCAAGTAGCCCCACCTTGAATCCTTGCAATCACACTCTAACTCTTTCTGAATCCGCTCCAATACCTGGCTCTGCACAAAAATGTGCAGAAGTATAGTATGAGTACACCACAGTCGACACCCAGTAAGTATCAAGACTAAACTCGGTGGAGTAGTGACAAGGTACAGTTAAGACACTCACTAGTCAAATAACTTGTACAATATAGCAGTATATAATAGTACTGGAAAAATAACTAGCAATGATAACAACTAAAATCAACCGGTAATATAAACAGCAGGGCAACAAGACCACCATAAATATTGCTCAATTGAATAAGGAACACAAGTACAACTAATTAATCAAGTCCTTCAAATATACGCCTTTCAAATGTAAGTCTTTCAAATATAAATCTTTCACATATAAGTTTTTCAAATAAAAATCTTTCGAATATAATTCTTTCAAATAAATATCTTTTAAATATAATTCTTTCAAATAAATATTTTTTAAATATAATTCTTTCAAAAAATATCTTTCGAATATAATTCTTTCAAATAAATATTTTTGAATATAATTCTTTCAATTAAAAGTCACTCTGTGACACCTCATTTCATAATCATAAAACACGGGTCTCAGCCCACTTTCCTATTTTCGTAACACGGGTCTTAACCCACTTTCATGTTTCACGGCACCTCGTGCCCATATTTCTATCGTAACCGCATGGAAAACTTATGTGCCAATAATAAAATCATCATCTACTCACGGCACCTCGTGCCCACATCTCATAACACAAATGCACAGACAGTTCACGTGCCAATAACATAATCCGCCCGGCAATAGCCACAGGTTCACAATTTCAACATGGATCAGGCTATTATCAAGTTTACCATAACAACAAGACAAGTTGCACAAGTTATAAAAACAAACACAAAAAAAATTACAACATCACATAAAAATCACCAACCCAATAACCCCACATCGCCACGTTTCATCCCTGACAATAGCCATCCTTATCGCTCCTATAATAGCCTCCCTTATCGCTTCGTATAATAGCTACCCTTATCACTCCGTCCAGACAATATACCAACACATTTAACAACAGTGAAATGCCACCCTTATACCCGTATAATATCAACAGTGGAATGCCACCCTTATACGCCGCATAACAGTAACTCGAATCACACAAGAAAATTATCACAACAACACCACATAATCAACTCGTATTTACAAATTGCCTGTAAGCCACAACCTTTCCAAAGATACAACAAAATTAATTAATTTCACAACAAATAGCCCACGGCTCAACACAACGTATATAGAATCTCAAAACCACAACAAGGATGGAAAAGTAACTCAACATAGAACAACGTCTTCTTTAAACCGAATTTTAGGTAAATAGATTAATGCCTCTTTCTAAATTTAATTAATTAATTATTTGCAGATGAGAAATTCGTAATTGAATTATTTCCATGAAATGACAACTCAACAGAACACAGAATTCACATAAAAGTCAAGTGGCGATCACACCCAATTATCATATAAAACAAACTCCATATATAAGGAATGAGGCATGACAAATAAAGGATTTAATAAGTGACAATAAATTTCCAATTTAATACATAAACATGCTTAAGAACTTAAACCAATAGAATTTACACATATAAGCCCGATTACGTACTCGTCACCCCGCGTACACGGCTTTCACATTACACAAATGGCACATACGACTCAATACCTAAGGGGTAATTCTCTCCACTCAAGGTTAGACAAGATACTTACCTTTTTGAATTTAGGTCGATATTCCAAAATAGCCTTCTTGCGTGAAATGACCTCCGGACAGCTCAAATCTAGCCAAATAAATTATATAACTTCATTAAAATTCATTTGAAATAATTCTGGATATTAAAATGGCGACTTACAATTTCACTTTAAAAAGTCAACCCGAAAGTCCCCCGCATCTCGGAATGCTGGCAGAATTTTCATGAAATCCAAACACTTATTCCGATACGAGTTCAATCATACCAATTTTATCAAATTCCAATAACAAATCGACCTCCAAATCTTCATTTTACATTTTCGGAAGATTTCACAATTTTTCTCAATTTCTTCAATTAAATCCGAAATAAATGATGAATATAACAATGGATTTATGAAATATAATCACCTTCGGATATAGAACACCCCAAGTCAAAGTCGTGAAGAACTCATCCAAAATCGCCCATCAAAAACCGAGCTCCAAAATCCAAAACGAAAATGACGAAATAACCAATTTTTGATCCTAAATGTTCTGTCCAGTTCGCTTCTGCGGACATATTTTGCACTTCTGCGAGCTCGCTTTTGCGAGAAAAACCTCGCATAATAAGATCTAACATTAGCCTCAGATGCATGAGAGCTATTGGATGACCCATTTCTCTCGTCTCGGACGTGATTCGTATTTGATGCTCTTATCGGATTGGGTGCTTGATTCCTTAGCTGATCTAATGCTCGAGAAAGCGCTGGCAACAACAGAAAGGAAAGGATCCATGTAGCTGCGATTAGGTGCGACTTGCTTGATAAGGGAAAGAGAAGACGTCCCTCAAAGCCCAAGTAACGCAAAACCAGCTTCTTCAATCCTATTGATCTTCTCCCTCTATATAGTGCGGGTAGCTTGCTTCCAAGCCGGCCGGGCTAGGGCTCATAAACCTTTTTTTTCATTTATCAATAGGGCCTTGCCCTGATTTTACTGCCCAGCTGAAGCCTCGCATCTGCGGAAGAATTTTTGCTTCTGCTCAATCGCAGAAGCGATGGCCAAACGCGCATTTACGGAGCAGTGTCGCTTCTGCGTTCCCGTGATTGCACCTACGATGTCGCAGGTGCGCAACCTTGTCTGCTTCTGCAGTAAGCTTCCAGCCTTCCCAATCTCGCTTCTGCGAGGTTGCACCTGTGCCCATAATTTCGTGGGTGCGATTGCATCAGCTGCTGCCAGAAACAGCTTTAGCAATAGAATTTCCAGCAGCTTCAACAAGTCGCCAAACGATCCGAACCCTGTCCGAAGCTCATCCTAGCCACTCGGGACCTTGTCCGACTATATCAATAAGTCCCATAACATACCACATACCTACTCGAGGTCTCAAATTACATCAAACGACGCTGAAACTATAAGTCGCGCCTCGAATCGAATTATGAGTTTTCAAATCTTCCAACTTCTATAGTTTGTGCCGAAACGTATCAAATCAATCCGGAATGACTTCAAATTTTGTACACGAGTTATAAATGAAATAATAGAGCTATTCCAATTTCTAAAATCAAAATCCGAACCGTTATAAACAAAGTCAACCCTCGGTCAACTTATACATATTTCAAACTACAACTTTCCCCCATTTTCGCTAGAATATGTCGAATTGTCCTACAGACTTCCAAATCCAAATCCAGACATACGCCTAAGTCTGAAATTACTATACGGAGCTATTGAAATCATAAAAATTCCATTCCAAAGTCGTTTTGCTCAAAAGTCAAACTTCGTCAACTCTTTCGATTTAAGCTTAAAATATAAGAATGTTTCTTTCAATTTAATCCCGAATCATCCGAAGACTAAACTCGATCACACACGCAAGTCATAACACACATTACGAAACTGTTCGGGACCTTAAGTCATTGAACGGGACGTAAATTCTCAAAACCAAGTCGGGTCGTTACATTCTCCCCCTCTTAAACATACGTTCGTCCTCGAATGTGCCAAGAATCTTTCTGAGGACATTAAATTACTGAGTGTATTCTTCATAAATTTACTCGCGGTTGATTCTACATCACCGCAAATTAACATGGGTCTGAAAACACCATCTCAGTTGAGATTATTTCTCCTGTTTACACTTACAAGCCTTAAAACCAAATTTTCTTACATTCCAAAGATTTTCAAAAGGACTGATTTTCACATCAACACATGGTATTAGTCTCAACCGGCTGTAGCACTCGTGCCTACACTCGCACGTCACATTCATACAACGTAACACATCATACATAGGCCCATAATAATAACTCTAGCCCCAATAGTTGCCCATAATCAATTATAGCACCGACAATTAGTCTCATCTCAATTCAACCATTGTTTCAAACCTTCACAATACTGACAACGACTTGGGGAACATGAAAACCTCGTAATTATTCACCCGAATCATCGAAGCCACATTTAACACCACCTGGGCACATGCTTCGTAGGCTAAGACACAATAAACACAACACAATTATGGCTCGATATACACAAAGAAACATATAAAAGAAATATCAAATAACCCGAACAGGCATGACTCCCTATTAGTATTATAATACCAATAGATTTCACAAAGGAGAATTTAAAACATATGAATTTAACCACAAATATCTCATCCTGATATAACTTCCACCGCGGCACGTAGCCCGGTTCAAACATATCAATTCACATTAACACGCGAGGATTCCATCCTCAGCTCTGAATCATAAGTATTATGCACATAGTGCCAACTGAAACTTTCCATTTCTTCTTTTAAATAATTCCATTAAAAGAAATCACAACACATAAGGAACCCCCGTACTGGTAGGGCATATAATTCAAAAATTGTAACCAATTATCCCGAAATTACATCAAAACTCACCGTAATAAGTAACAGAAAATCACCTTTAGTCCCACAATTCTCATTAGTTACCAAAACAGAATGATAGACACGGCTATCGCCATAGAATCTCCCAACAGAGGTAAACACATAAGCGGAGTACAGGATTACGAAGCTTACCCATAAGTGAAGTATGATAGGAGGACTCGCCTCGATATACAGAACTGAATCGAGTTAAGAAAAGATTCCTTTATAACAAATCAAGATCATACCTGTAACGACACCATCTGGTGTAGCAGCCTCAGCCATACCATGGCAAATATATCAACAGGTCGGGCCTCCCCCTCTAGGGCGGCCTCTACCCACCTGTCCTCCACCCCTATTGGAGAAGATAATGAATAGTAACTTGGTGATGTCGAGTAAATAATATAGTATCATTAATGACTTCATGAGTATTTAATGATAAGAATGTAATTGAATAGGCTAATTGGTAGACGTATTGGATAATTGGGAATGTTTGAAGGCTTGTTGCCGAATTGTGAAGCCTAAATAGATATTTATGAATCTTTTTGTGTTTGTTTTGATGTAGTCGGAATATCTAATGGTAGATATTGAATTGTTGGCGATATTTGATCATTTTAATCAATTGGAGCGGTATAATATTATTTGGAGCTTGAAGATTTAGGTAAGTTGAATATGACTTACTCTTCTTGAGGAATTCTCTCTAAAAGCAAGATTTGTTAATACATGACATTACTTACAAATGTGCATTTGACTTGTGGGGACAAGCGGGAAGGATGTCACCATGTATTTTCTAAGTTTGTTGATTTTGAAGTGTCATGTGATTTTATGTAAAAGTCTTATTTTCAAAACTTGTTTGCAAAATGACACTGCGAAAAACGTTACAAGTTTTATTAAAACTTATATGTTGATAAGAGTATAAACTAATTGAGTACTAAAGATACATTTTCATGAAAAAGTATGTGTATTGAAATTTGAACAATGGAGTAGCACTTATTGTATCTTTAAAAGATTGATATTAAATTGCTAAAGGTAATAACATGAAAAAGGTTATTTATTTGATTTTGGTCAAATGGTTTGGATTGGCCATGAAAATCACGATTTGATAAAAATAGATCCTTTGAGGCTATTACACTATGAATCTATTTTTGATATTCAAATATTTTGGGAGTTATTAGTGGAGACCGCCAAGATTGATTCGAACGTTGAGTTCATTACCATGGAACTACACGTGCTGATGTAGGGACACATTCCACGGTTAAGCCGAGGTTTGTGGGATAAAGTCCCCCATTGAGAGAGCAAATGATCATTATTTAAAGTAATAAGGTTAATTCGACTCGTACAGCACTACGTGAAGCCGCCCAGACAAGTAGGGTCAAACACTTGTTGCTAGGTTGATCACCTAGTAGTTGTTTATTATGTTAGTATCAATATGTGTATGCGGTCGAACTCGGGACCGCCTACATAGGGACAAATCGGACTTGAATTTATACGGTTGGTATCAATCGTAACTACTGCTCGGTAAATCGGGGTCGAGGTATCAAAGATCAAAGAGCGAGACCGAATAACACCGAAGCAAGAATATCGAGGTATCAAAGATCGAAGGTCGAGACCGAACAACATCAAATCGGAACATGAAGCCATGGTACCCGAGATGAGTCTATCGAGCTCGATTCCGGGAAATGTCCTAGGGTAAGTTATCAAATTTGAATGACGAAGGGACCGGAAATTCCGTGATAAGTAAGCATCTCAGCGGGAATCATGGCATCAATCAATATGATCGTTAAATCAACAAATC
The DNA here is from genome assembly GCA_002018475.1 of Nicotiana obtusifolia. NCBI lineage: Eukaryota > Viridiplantae > Streptophyta > Magnoliopsida > Solanales > Solanaceae > Nicotiana > Nicotiana obtusifolia. The sequence continues at coordinate 175,545 of MCJB01013747.1, read as the reverse complement.
AAGAGATACTTTACCTTGTAAATAGATTCTTGCCTTGTATAAAAGATTATCCACATGCTATATAAAGGGGCAAGCTAATTGTTCAAAGACATCACAAAAAACAATCATCAACACAAAGAAAAGAAGTCAGCTTCTATTATTTTATACATTATTTTATTCGCCTGTTTTCCATTCATATTTATTGTTCATCTTGGAAGAATCAGTCAAGGCCAGGATCATCCAAGGTTTGTGGTTTGGATTTTTTCTCCATTTATTTATTGACTTTAATTTTTATTATATTATTCGTTATTTGTATCAAGCTAAATCACGTATCTTTAAAACCGCGTATAAATTCAATTGTTATCCGAAATTTAGGGTAAACAATTTGGCGCCCACCGTGGCGCTAAGGATAATAGTGAGTGTTTGATACAATTTTTTGTCACGCAAATCATTTTACACTTGCGCTTCGAAGTATCTCTAATTTCAGGTTACAGTACAACTATGTCGCATTCACAATCTATGCCTTTGTACATCGATAATGAATTTGATCATCAAGGCGAAAACAACAACATAGCACCCGGTGATGAAGTTTCGATCGACGCTAACTCACAAGTAGCAGTCGATGTAGATCAAACTACTGACCCGTCAAATAGCGTTCGTAGGGAACCTCGATCAACGACACAGGGTCCCCAAAATGACGAAAGAGACGGGATCAGCCTCAGAATGATCTTTGATATGTTGCAAGCCCAGCAGGCAGCCATTGCTCAATTACAAAATCGAAGCCAAATATCGAACAAAGTTGAGCTCGGCCCTTCTCGGGGAATTGTTCCCAGGAATGAACCAGTTACAGGAGAGTCGAATGAAGGTGAATCGAGGGCAAACTCCAGAATTATGAGGATGCTCGAGGAATTAACCAGACGAGTTGAATCCGGAGAGAAAATAATTGAGGCAAACGATAAAAAGGTGGAAACGTACAACACCAGGGTGGATCAAATCCCAGGAGCACCCCCGATATTAAAGGGCCTGGATTCCAAAAAATTCGTGCAAAAGCCTTTCCTATCGAGCGCCGCTCCAAAACCAATACCCAAGAAATTCCGCATGCCGGAAATCCCCAAGTACAATGGAACGACCGATCCAAACGAACATGTGACCGCATACACATGCGCTATATAAGGGAACGACTTAGAAGATGACGAGATCGAATCCGTTCTTTTGAAAAAGTTCGGGGAAACCTTGTCGAAGGGGGCAATGACATGGTATCATAACTTACCCCCTAATTCCATTGACTCTTTTGCTATGCTTGCAGATTCCTTTGTAAAAGCACATGCAGGCGCCATCAAAGTGGAAACGCAAAAGTTGGACCTATTCAAAGTCAGAAAAAAGGATAACGAGATGCTCAGAGAATTCGTATCTCGTTTTCAGATGGAGCAGATGGACCTACCACCGGTCACCGACGATTGGGCTGTTCAGGCCTTCACCCAAGGGCTCAACGTTCGAAGTTCGACGGCTTCACAGCAACTCAAGCAAAACTTGATAGAATATCCTGCCATCACATGAGCCGATGTACATAACCGATACCAATAAAAAATCAAAGTCGAAGACGATCAACTTGGAGCCCCTTCGGGATCCATTTATCCCGTCAGAACCCATGATAGAGTTCGCAGGGAGATTTATCGTGAACCGAGACTGAATTGAGATCGGCTTTTAACAATATCATGAGGATAGAAAAATCACTACAGCAAGGCAAAACTCCCCGAGACACGAAAGGAGAAACGATCAAGGTCGGAATAACCGAGGGCCCATAATTAAAGGCAACTTCAAGAGAACCACCGGTCATCAAGAAGTACCATGGTTATCGGAATACAATTTCAATGTTGATGCGGCTACTCTCGTATCAGCCATCGGTCGCATCAAAGACACTAAGTGGCCTCGACCGTTACAATCGGATCCAGCCCAAAGGGATCCTAATATGATATGCAAATATCACGATACTCACGAACATAGAACAGAAGATTGTCAACAATTGAGAGAAGAGGTAGTAAGGTTGCTCGAAAACGGACATCTTCGAGAATTCTTAAGCGACCGAGCGAAGAATCATTTCGGAAACAGAAATGGACAGGCAAATCAAGAAGAGCCACAACATACGATTAACATGATTATCGGCGAAGTAGATGCCCTTCAAGGTCCGATGCTGAAACGTACCAAGATATCCATCACCAGGGAAAAACGCACTCGAGATTATGCGATAGAGGGGATCTTTCATTTTAGCGAGGAAGATGCGGAAGGGATTATGCAACCTCACAATGACGCGCTAGTGATATCTATGCTTATACACAGAATTAAAGTAAAACGCGTATTGGCCGACCCAGGCAGTTCGGCCAATATAATCCGATTGTGGGTCGTAGAACAACTCGGCCTGACGGATTGAATTGTCCCTACAGTCCGAGTACTCAATGGTTTCAACATGGCATGTGAAACAACCAAGGGCGAAATAACGTTGCGGATAAACATTGCCGGAATCATTCGAGAAACGAAGTTTTGCATAATTGGTAGGGACATGAGGTACAACACTCTTTTCGGGAGACCATGGATCCACGACATGAGAGCCGTACCTTTGACGCTGCATCAAGTACTGAAATTCCCATCACCCAATGGAATTATAATGGTTTACGGGGAACAACTGGCTGCGAATGAAATGTTCGCGGTGGAAGAAATGACACCAAAACCAACAGTTCCTTCACAAAGGGTCGAGAACAAGATAAAATAGCAATCACAGACATCATCCTCGACAAATGTAGATAAACAAACATGTGTCGAGGATGACGATTACGGATTCCCCAGATCTTTCATCAGTCCCAATGAGTCCGATGCTACCAAATCGACGATTGAGGAACTCGAGCAAGTCTCACTCCGAGAAGACTTGCTCGAACGAAAGGTATATCTGGGCTCGGGCCTAAGCTCCGAGCTCAGGACAAAATTTATCCAATTTCTTATAACTAACGAAGATTGCTTCGCTTGGTCCCACCTTGATATAACAGGTATACCGCCGGAGATAACAACTCACAAGTTGAGCCTAGATCAGAAGTTCCGACCGATGAAGCAAAAAAGGAGGCCTCAGTCCGAGATCAAACACGCATTCATCAAGGACGAGGTAACTAAACTTCTAAAGATAGGGTCCATTCGGGAGGTTAAATAACCGGAATGGTTAGCAAACGTAGTAGTAGTCCCTAAAAAAGGGAATAAACTAAGAATGCGTGTAGATTATAAGGATTTAAATAAGGTATTGCTTCGACGTGTTGAAGCAATACAACATGAAGTTGAACCCAGAAAAATACGCGTTTGGTGTGGGCTCGGGCAAGTTCCTCGGTTTCATGGTCTTGAATCGAGGAATAGAAATCAACCCCGAAAAGATCAAGGCTATCGAGGACATCACAGTTGTAGATAATGTGAAGGCTGTACAAAAGTTGACAGGCCGTATAGCCGCTTTGCGACGATTTATTTCAAGATTTCTGATAAAAGCCATCGATTTTTCAATCTATTGAAAAAGAAGAACAACTTCTCATGGACACCGGAATGCCAACATGCTTTAGAAGAGCTCAAAAGGTATCTGTCTAGCCCGCCCTTACTACATACACCGAAGATAGGTGAACAACTGTACCTTTACCTTGCGGTCTCGGAGGTGGCGGTAAGCGGAGTTCTAGTTCGAGAAGAGCAAGGTACGCAATTTCCAATTTATTACGTTAGCAGAACCTTAGGCGAGGCTGAGACTAGATACCCTCACTTGGAAAAACTGGCACTCTCTTTGTTGAGTGCCTCCAGAAAACTGATGCCTTATTTCCAGTGTCATCCCATATGTGTCGCAACGACTTACCCGTTAAGAAGTATAATGCATAAGCCCGAGCTCTCGGGCCGACTGGCCAATGGGCTATCGAAGTAAGCGGGTATGATATTGAATATCGACCCTGAACCGCCATTAAATCTCAGGTGTTGGCAGATTTCGTTGCCGATTTTACACCATCCCTAATACCCGAGGTCGAAAGAGAGCTACTGGCCGGATCGGGGACTCCTTCGGGAGTGTGGACCCTGTTCACAGATGGTTCCTCGAACGCGAAGGGATCGGGTCTTGGTATCGTGCTAAAGCCCCCAACCGGTAACACAATTCGACAGTCTATCAAAACTATAAAGTTAACTAACAATGAAGCAGAATATGAGGCCATGATTGCAGGTTTAGAACTAGCCAAAAGCCTGGGAGCGGAAATAATCGAAGCTAAGTGCGACTCCCTTCTTGTGGTGAATCAAGTCAACAGAACTTTCGAGGTCAGAGAAGGATGGATGCAAAGATATTTAGACAAACTACAAGTTACACTGCATAGGTTCAAAGAATGGACCTTACAACACATACCTCGAGAGCAAAACAGCGAAGCCGATGCCCTCGCCAGTTTGGGATCATCGGTCGAAGATGATGAGATCGAGTCCGAAAAGGTCGTATAGCTCATGAGGTCGGTAGTGGAACAAGGCCACGCGGAAATCAATAAGATGAGTCTAACCTGGGATTGGAGGAACAAATACATAGAATACCTCAGCTCCGAAAAACTCCCCTCAGATCCAAAAGAATCAAGAGCCTTGGGCACAAAGGCTGCTCAGTTCTGCTTGTCCGATGATGGAACTCTATTTAGAAGAACGTTCGACGGCCACCTTGTGATATGTCTGGGACCGGGTGACACTGAATACATTTTAAGAGAAATCCACGAAGGCACTTGTGGGAACCACTCCGGTGCCGAACCCCTAATCTTAAAAATAATCAGAGCGGATTATTATTGGATCGGCATGGAAAAGGACACGAAGGATTTCGTTCGAAAATGTAACGAATGCCAAAGGCATGCCCCGATGATCCATCGACCTGGAGAAACGTTACACTCTTCCCTACACACCAGGTAAGGCTCAATTCATTCTTTTTATGACTGGTTATTTCTCCAAATGGGTGGAAGCGTAGGCATATGAGAAGGTTAGGGAAAAAGAAGTAATCGAGTTCATTTGGGATCACATCATATGTCGGTTTGGGATGCCATCGGAGATCGGGTGTGACAACGGGAAACAGTTCGTCGCCAGCAAAGTGACAAAATTCCTCGAAGATAACAAGATCAAAAGAATCCTATCAACGCCCTACTACCCCAGCGGGAATGGACAAGCCGAATCTACTAACAAAATAATACTTTGAAATCTCAAAAAGAGGTTAACCGATGCGAAGGGGAAATGGAAGGAAATATTGCTCGAAGTCCTGTGGGCGTATCGTACGACAGAGAAATCAAGCACCGGAGCCACTCCCTTTTCCCTGGTTTATGGTGCCGAAGCTCTGATACCGGTCGAAGTCGGTGAACCAAGGGTCAGATTCCGCTATGCGACTGAAGAATCGAACCACGAGGCTATGAATACGAATCTGGAACTATTGGATGAAAGGAGGGAAGCTTCCCTCGTTCGATTGGCCGCTCAAAAACAAAAGATCGAAAGATACTACAACAGGAGAACCCATCTTCGACATTTCGACATCGGAGATTTAGTACTTAGGAAGGTCACACCCAACACACGAAACTCGAATGAAGGGAAAGTGGGACCAAATTGGGAAGGACCTTACTCCATCATAAAGATCACCGGAAAGGGATCATACAAGATTGGAAAGATGGACGACAAACAACTACCAAACAACTGGAACATAAGTCACTTGAAACGGTACTACTGCTAAGGTGCGAACCTTCATTCCTCATTTTTACTTGTTTTATTCTACATCGGCAAAATGACATTCGCAGGTACCAAATAAAGTTTCCTTGAATTGGAAAGTACGGGATATTAGGACTTAAAGCACGCATTGCACTCTTTTTCCCTTCGACCGATTTTGTCCCAAACTGAGTTTTACGGCAAGGTTTTTAACGAGGCAACCAGTAAATCGTGCTAACTAAGATTTGAAGACTGATAACAGATCGATGACAACAATACTCGGTGCTAATCATCGATCGACCTCAAATATCGGAAGGCTGCTTGGCTACTTTGACTCGGGGAAACATCTCTAGAATCAAAGATCATTAGGATTCGATGTAAGGGTCAAACGGTCAAAGAAACCGTGCCCAAATAGATTGATCTAACCCCGAAATAAACTGTACAAGCACGTGAACAAGAATAAAGATCTCTTGCACCAATATCCTGCCTCCGAGCCCAAGGGCCATTTTAATTTTCTTTGTTCAATTAAATACTGCCCCACTCGGGGACTCATCCGAAAATCAAATTTATTCGAAGGGTGAATAAGACCTACTAAGGTCAACCCCGATTCTTAAAAGGCTAAGGCTATACCGAGTTAATGAAACTCGAAGGGGAATAAGACCTGCTAAGGCGAACCCCTATTCTTAAAAAGGCTAAGGCCACACCGAGTTAATGAAACTCGAAAGGGAATGAGACCTGCTAAGGCGAACCCCTATTCTTAAAAAGGTTAAGGCCATACCGAGTTAATGAAACTCGAAGGGGAATAAGACCTACTAAGGCGAACCTCGATTCTTACATAGCTAAGGCCATACTGAGCTAATGAAACTCGAAGGGGAATAAGACCTACTAAGGCGAACCCCGATTTTTAAAAGGCTAAGGCCATACCGAGTTAATCGAAGGACAATAAAACCTACTAAGGCAGATCCTAAACTTTAAATGGCCAAGTCCAAATTGAGTTCAAGGGGACAGAAAATTTACCGAGGCAAGCCCTCAGTTCTAAGGGTAAGAGTTAAACTAAGTCAACAATAAAGTCCATGGAAAGAAGGAAAGGAAAAAGGGCTTTTATATATACAACAAAATACGATTACAAAAATGGGAACTTCACTACATAATGTCAAAAAGGAAAAGAAAAAGGCGCTTCATTCTGAGTTCTCAGAGTCATCTTCCTCCGGAAAGGCTTGCTTTCTGGCTTCGGCCTTGGTCTTTTTGGCATCTTCGATCTCGGCCGATAGATCGAAGCCCCGAACATGTATCTCCTCGAGGACGAACAGGCGAGTTTGCCACTTCATGTGATCAACCAAATTTTTTGATTGATCTTGAGCAGCCTCGGCGTCGGCCTTATACTGGGCCACCAGCTCATCGGCCTCAACTTTGGTTGCCGCAGCCTCCGATTTTGCCATGTGCAGCTCGTTGGCTAAAACATCTCGATCCAAGGTGATCACACTGACTTGGTATTGGAGTTCATCGGTGCTCTTAGTCAGAGCCTCGATTCTCCCTTGTACTTCCATCAGTTGAGCTTCTGCTGAAACTAACTGAGCACGGAAGGCCTCTTTTTCTGAAGCCAGCTGATCCATCTTGCTCTTCCACTCATTGGCTTCAGCTCTAGCCGCGCTTGCCTCGGATCGGAGTTGGGTGATTTGATCGATTTGTTTCCCCACCTGCTCAACTAAGCAAGAATTGGCTCTCCGGACAAGATCTAGTTCGGCCCGAAGGTTCACCATCTCCCCTTCGAGCCGCTCACGGCATCCCGATTCTTCCCGGTGGTGAAGAAAAGCCTCATGATGAAGCACCGAGGCCTGCAAACACGAAAGGAAATATGGCTGTTAGCTAAAGTTTTAAAATGCAAAATAGTGAACATCAAATAAGGCTTATCAGAAAATTACCCTATTCAATGCTTGTTGAGCTTCGCTGAACAAGTAGGATACATCCACTTCGTTCATCTTGGCCTGATCTTCTTCGGTCACCAAACACCGAATATAGCTGGCCACCCCTATTGGAGCGGAAAGGACCTTAGCATCTTCAGGAATGGCAAAGGATATGATCCGCTTCCGATCAAGGTCTGAACTCAGAGCAGGAATCTATCGACCAACTTTGAACCGAAAGAAACCCCGCTCGTACCGGTGGAGGGACTTTTCCTTGGTACCTCTAGGTTACCGAGCCCAAAGGTATCTTCAGCAAAGCCGAATCCACGCCATCGAAGAAACCTCGGAAAGGGCCTTCTAGTACATGGCCCCCGCCCGGGGAACGTCCTTTTGCTGCTTGGGCCTCGTTAAGTGTCGACTCCAAGAAAGAAGGAGAGTCTATCATTTCTATGGGGCCTAAGACTCCCTGCGAAGCCCCCCTTGCATCGGTAGAAGCCCCAGCTCTTACCCCCATTTCGGAGCCCCCGACTCGATGAAGGTCTGTTTTATCGGCTCTCAGCTCGAGGACTCCTCGTCCTTCAGGTTGGGACGGCTCGCTACCCAAAAAGTCAAAATCCTCATCTTCTTCGGACTCGTACCTCAAACGAAGAAGTGAGTCCAAGGATAGTATTCGGTCATCAATGTTGCTCTTAGGCTTACGAGCTATCCTTTTCTTCGGCCTCCTTTTCCCGGGCTCCGAAGAACTGGGGGCTTCGTTCCTCTTTTTCTCTTTCTCCTGCTTTGAAACAGGAGGCTCGCAGGGAACCTCATCACCAGTGGACACTAGCCTCAATTCAACGTCCTTCGATAAACCTACAAATGAAGAGTAAAGCAAATTAGAAATCAATAACATGAGACATTGAGTTCGAACTTAACCTGTCTCACCATGGAGTCGGGCCTCCCATCTGCCCATTTGAGAGCTCGCGCCAAGCGCGTTCCAAATAGGGTCTCTGGGACACTATTCTCTCTAACCGTTCCTTCAGATGAGGAATCGCGGCCGGCACCCGAGATACGGCTACATAAAAAAGGGAAAATGGTTAGTAAAGTGACGAAGGGAAAACATTGAACAAGTTGAGATATAGGATAACACTTACGGTTCATGTTCCATTTTTCAGGGAACGGCTTGTCTTCGGCCGGAATCAGGTCCGATGTCTTCACTCGAACAAATCGACCCATCCAGCCCTGGTCCCTATCCTCATCGATGCTAGAGAAGGGGTCTTTGCTTGCCCGGCGAGCAAGCTTTATTAATCCCCCTCGGAAGAGTAGGGGACTGTATAACCGCAGAAGGTGATTGACGGTGAAAGGATGCCCGTCGATCTTTCTTACATAAAAGCGAAGGAGAATGACTATTCTCTAGAAAGAAGGGTGGATCTGACTCAATGTTACTCCGTACCTTTTGCAAAAGGCAACGATAACCGGGTCCAAAGGGCCCAACGTGAAGGGGTAAGTATAAACACTCAAATAACCCTCCACGTGGGTGGTGATCGCCTCTTCCAGTGCAGGAATGACCACGCACTTGCCGATCCAATTACAATCTTCTTTAACCTTGTCAAGGACTTTGTCCGTAATCGAACAAATGTACATAGTGACCGGTTCACACGGCCCGGTATTGAAGAGGTCTTATCTACTTTAAAGTCAGCACCGATTGAACATCCAGTCGGTACAAACGCCTTCAAAGGAGGTTCAGCCATGGTTTCCTCAACATCAACAGGTTGAGGATCTTCAGTAGGTTGAGAGGAAGAAGGGGTCTGTCTCTGAGGAACGGATTTAGCGGTCTTCGGCATTGTTGATTAAGAGATAAAGAAGTTAGAAGATGCAGGTGTAAGATAAGAACAAAAGGGAGATCACTTGCAAGGAAACTTAGAGAATTTGAAGAAGGAAATGATTCAACTGATCAGATAACTTAAACGCCTGAAAGCGAAGATGGAGAGGGGTGTTTATAGCCCCTCAAAAGCGGCGGTTCGCGTCCCAAAGCGACGAAGCACTAATTAGCATGTACTAATATGCAGAGGTTTGTCTCAAGTCAATCTCTGATGAGACGTTTTCAACACGTACCACGTACGTCACAGTTCTACCGTCATTTATCAGTATAATGATTCGTTTCCTTTGATGGGACACTCCGACTTCCGTGCCACACGCGTCATAAGTATGTCGCCATTCAATCTAACCAAAAAGTTGTGGCTCACATCGTTTGTCGTCATTACTCTCCGAAAAGCGAGGGGATTATCTGTATGGGGTCGAACTCGGGATCGCCTACATAGGGACAAATCGGGCTCGAGTTTATACGGTTGGTATCAATCGTAATTACTGCTCGGTAAACCAGGGTCGAGGTATCAAAGATCGAAGAGCGAGACCGAATAATGTCGAAGCAAGAATATCGAGGTATCAAAGATCGAAGGTCGAGACCGAACAACATCGAATCGGAACATGAAGCCATGGTACCCGAGATGAGTCTATCGAGCTCGATTCCGGGAAATGTCATACGGTAAGTTATTAAATTTGAATGACGAATGGACCGAAAAATTCCGTGATAAGTAAGCATCTCGGCGGAAATCACGGCATCAATCAATATGATCGTCAAATCAGCAAATCAAGAGATATTTTACCTTGTAAACAGATTCTTGCCTTGTATAAAAGATTATCCCCAAGCTATATAAAGGGGCAATCTAGTTGTTCAGAGTCATCCAAAAAAACAATCATCAATACAAAGAAAAAAAGTCTGCTTCTATTATTTTATACATTATTTTATTCGCCTGTTTTCCATTCATATTTATTGTTCATCTTGGAAGAATCAGTCAAGGCCAGGATCATCCAAGGCTTGTGGGTTGCATTTTTTCTCCATTTATTTACTGACTTTAATTTCCATTATATTATTCGTTATTTGTATCAAACCAAATCATGTATCCTTAAAACCGCGTATAAATTCAATTGTTGTCCGAAGTTGAAGGTAAACATTACTCACAGTTTCTTGTGAGGAGGTGCTCTTTAGTTTGTGACTGTTTGATTGATAGTAATGATAATTCACAATGTTACCAGAAAAACAAAATATTAGTCAAATTTCTAAATGAAAAGATAAACATGAGCAAAGGAGTAGCCGCATATCTGTTTTCAGATCAGTCAACGAAAGAGACGACTATATTAATTTTTTATGTTCACTAATAATTTGAACATACAAAAAATCACGAATAGTCTCTTTAGACAAGCTAATTAATTTCTCTGGTTTCATAACTTGTTAAGCTGCTGGTTAGCTGTTACTCATGTCCTAATTATTTGTTACAGTTTCGTGGAATGAGATACTTTCATTAAAAAGCAGTGCATGACCTTTGCATTTAAGGTTTCGATTTCAAGGTTTTAGACCCGATTGAAATTACACCTTTTATAAGAGATTCTGATGTATAATATATGTTTAGTTCTTGTACATGTAGCTGATTTCTTGAAGAGATCTGAGTATTTTTGAGATTAGATTGTGACTACAGTTAGTAATAGATTAAGGGTGTTTAGTACGAAGGAAAATATTTTTTGGAATAATATTTTCCGTAAAGAACTCTACCTTTACATTTGGATACTCTCTAAGATTAGGAAATAATTTTAAATGGTTTATCAGAGAAAAACATGAGAAAAGAAAGTCATTGTTCATGTTTAATGGAGTTTACATGAACTCTCGTTTTCACTACTATTTTAACTTTCACTATCACAAATGACCTTATAAATGTAACTGTCACCGCAATTTTTACTATCACTTATAATGGACGTATCTATACTGATTTGAGACTGAAGATAACTATTAATGCAACTATTAATATGATTATTCCAATTATATTGAGTATCATACATGTAAGAATTATAGTAGGGATCTTCGCCCCTAAATCCATTATTCAAATAACTCGAGTTTCGATAATTATAAAAAGAATTTTCTAGTTCATTCAGAAAAGAAGATCGTTGTCAATGCCAAAAATCTAATTTTTAATATCATAATAGATAGATAACTGTTATCATTTCTATCATTACCTAAAAAAATGTCATCAAAGATGAATTCGGATGTGTTTAAGGCCGAATAAATAATGCACATTACCGGTTGCCAGAAAATGATATGTATAAGGAAAAAAAAAAATTCTTTTATGCCCTGTCATTTAAGTATTATATTGCTATTAGTGTGGGCGGGGGTCATGATATAATTACCGAGCACAAATTTTATAAAATAGTCATGGTTTAAGGAATCAGCCATACTCATCATGTTTTTCTAGAAATTCACTTATACAGAGAACATGGATGAATGAATACAAATTCAAAGATCAACAAAAGGATGGACAGGTATCGAGAAACCACAAGGTTTAGAACGAAGTGACTTGGATACTGGACGTTGGTCTAGAAACTTTGTAGTAGTATATAATTTTGTATGCGACATTGTAGTTTGGTATCTAATATAAATGATTAAATAGTCATTAATGTAAACCTTAACCACGATAAGAATTATATAATTAGTTGCAATTGCTTAATCCCAACTTGATGGTGATTTTATGCCTGACACACGTTGATAATTCTCCATTAAGATTGGATCTCCCTAATCTCGTATTTAATTATTATTTCTCCACGTTTAAACAAAAACTCTCTGGACTAATTGTTTTCTGCATGCCTCATACGTGGAAACACTTTCTTCTTTTACAACCTTAACCCAGGGACGATTCCTTAATCCAACACATCGTAACGACACAAAATAAATAATATACTCGTGCAATTTGTTTTAAATTATTCAGAAAACCCTAATTATTGCTTTCTCCGTTCCACTTTAAGTGATTTTTTGACTTTTTTTTTTGTTAGTCCACAATATTTAATTTTTTCAAATATCAAAAAAGAATTATGTAATGCCCCAATATTTTAAGTGAGGATATATTGCACATTTAGAAAATAATTTAAGTCCAAAAAAAAAAAGAGGAAAAAATAAAGGAATCCTAAACAAAATAAAAACAAATAAAAGTAGTAAACCTAGTTAAACTAAAATACAGAGACCAAATGCCATTAGGAACATATTTGGAAAAAAAAATTAAAAAGGGTTAAAGGAAAAAAAAAAAAAAAAAGAAGAAGAGAGGACAAAGAAGCTTGGCTTCTGGAAAACGAAAACATAAAAAGAAACAGAGAAAGAAAGAAGAGGAAAGGGAAGAAGAAAA
>MCJB01013747.1:120804-162713 GCA_002018475.1 Nicotiana obtusifolia | reverse complement strand
GAAGCTTGGCTTCTGGAAAACGAAAACATAAAAAGAAACAGAGAAAGAAAGAAGAGGAAAGGGAAGAAGAAAAGAGGGAAAAAAAAAAAAAACGGCAAAGAAAGGAGAAAAGAAAGAAACAAAGTTCTGTTTTCTCAATCTTGTTCGCCGCAAGTCCGCCACTGCTTCGGTAATCTTGAGAGTTGATTTCACAAGAATTTTGTAATCAAAAGTGGGTTTACTCTGTTCTAGCAAAGGGATTTACAGAGAAGGGGAACAAGCTAAGTAAGTAAATTCTAAAACTTTTCCATGGTAATCTGATTCCTTTACTTAATACTTAGAACACTATTAGCTATTACTTCGTTAACTAAGGGAAGAAACAACAAAATTCAAGTTACTTTTAATCTAGTACAGACAATGGAATTTTATATATATGATTCTTATAGGGCTGAGCAGATATAATTTTGGAATTGGATTAAAAATTTGAAAGATAAAGTTAAAAGGAATTGAGAGAAATTCATGGGACCTTTTCGTGAATTAATTGGGTATATCATATGAATAGGTTGTATTTAATAGAGTTTGAAGTATTCTAAATTACCAGTAGCATGAGTAAGTATAAATTGACGAATTAAAAGTCAAACATGAAACCCAAGGGTTGGATATTATAAATTAGCTATTAATTAGCCTAAACAAAGAAATTAACATGAGATCGATATTATGTAATTATAGATTGATTGGAGGAAGTTGTACAAATTGCTCGAGGTGAAGCATTTGGTATTTCGACACGAGTACTGTGAGTAGTAATCTTACCGCAACTTTTGTTTTCATAACCTGCATGGTTTATACATGATTTTGAAAATAATACTTGTTACCGAATATTTGAAATTTGCATGTGGGACAAGTCCTTTACTTGATATGGTACTAAACGGCTTACTTGAGATGTTTACAATTATTTGAAACGCTTCCACTGTTACTAGACATGTTTTACTGTTATTTGAGATGTGATTACTGTTACCGAAATAGGATTATATGATTTGATAAGAACTGAAATGTCCTATATTATTTTAAAATAGTTTCTACGAGTATATATGGATTACAGATACAAGTATAAATGGGAGTAGACATTGAAGGATCCCGTAGCTAATGGCGGGTTCGTTAGACCTGGTGCACCTTGTATTTACAGATTACCGATTACAGTTATAGCCCTCGCTAGTGGGAAGGTAGAACTAGCATACCGTTACCGATTTCCCTCGAGTAGGGACTACCGTTATATATGACTTCTGGAAAGAAGTCCACAGTTATACCGATTACATGATCCGTTCATTGAAACCTCCCAAAAATGTGAATACTGATATTTTACAGTTGTTACCGAGCTTATTACTGAATTGTTTATTATATTTTACTACAAGAAAAGGGTGATGAGATTAGAAATTATTTATTGTTTCTGAAAGAGCATTTTTATGTGATTTTCTCTTTGAGATACTAGCATGTTTTCTGACTTGTCCCCAAATAAAAACGGTTGTGGTTAAGTATTATTACTCACTGAGCTAGCGACTCATTCCCCGCTAATTATTTTTACAGAGACAGCAGTTGACGCAAGCGAGGATCTCGTTAATTAGAGCGCACAGGTTGATATTTCTCGGTGAGCCTCGCACTTGTTCGCGTGGGCAGAGATTTTACTTATTGTTATGGTCTTTTCGTTGAACTCTTAGAGTCACTCCATAGTCATTATTGTAGTCATGCGTATTCTTTCGTAATTATAGTCTTATGTTGAGTATCGTTCTCATTTATCAAAGTTGGAGATAAATTAGTATTTATAGTGGTTAGTTGGTGGTTTAATTATGGCAGAGACTTGTATTAGTTAATTAACAAGTTGTCCACTGTTCCGTATAATATTAGGATGTTTGGTTGTTAATTTGAGACAGGAAAGTTTTTTTGGGATGGTCCAAAAACAGGGGAAACTCTGTCCGATTTTCTGTAAAAATTCCGGATGAGGCTTACTTGGGAGCACTTGCTCCTAAGCGCCGGTCACAATCCTAAATTGGGTCGTGACAAATTAACTTCTTTTTTTCAAAGTTGCCGTATAGCCTAGGAGTATTTGTTATATTTCTAATGAACAAATTAAGATAGATATGATCAATTATATTGTTAATTAATGCAAATAGATAAATTCATTAATATGTGTGAAAACAGCCAAAAAATCACTTAAAGTAAACCGGAGGGAGTACAACATTAACAAATTAATAACAAGCAAGTTGATTACTGAATCTGACGAGATGGTATTTGTTTCAGCAGTACCTGATTTTGAATCGACGATCGAGTAATTAAGTGAAGTAATCATGTCAGAGACTTTGATATTAGAAGTAGATTATTTGCAAACCACAATATGCAACTAGAATGCAAATTTACTAGTCCTCGTTTTAATTTATGCGATGTAATTTGATTTAACACAGGATTTAAGAAGAGGGGAAAAAACTTTTGAAATTTGTGGTATTAAGAACTTAAAGGATAAAAGTATAGTCTTATAAGGTCATAATATTTGTGTGACTATAAAAGTTTTTCATTAAAAGTAAAATAGATAAAATAAAAATTTTAAGGTTAAATTATGTTTAAATATATAAATATGTCATTTTTTCTTAAATAAACTATTAAAAAAAAGTGTGTGACATAAATTAAAACGAATAGAGTATTCACGTATTCATTAAAGACGAAGAAAAAAACATACAATCGATATAGTACTATATTACCCAATACAATTAAGCCAAAATGAAAAATAAGGTACACAAAATTTACGAACACCATTAGTCCATTGCATCTTCACATTAATATACTTTCCTCTTCTCTTTGGTCAAGTTAGATAACTTGGATCCTAAGATTATTATTTTTAAGAACTGAACAAGAATTTTGCTAAAACGTAACGTGCACTTGCATTATCAACTATGTGCTAAACAGAAAAGCTGACCCCACTTGGCTTATAGAACTAATTACCTCTTAAATTGATTCGATGGATAAACAGTTTTTCCTATAGTTCGTTGTAATAAGCAATATTGCATTATATTTATTCACTTGATTTTATACATTATTCTCTGAAAGTAGAAATAATTACAGATATTAACTTAGTCCGTGAACATGATCTGTCTGGAGAAAGTCAGAATATAAAGCTTAAGGGAAGGGGCGGCCAGTCCATCCCGTTAGCTTCTTATAAAAGAGCCTTCTCTTTTCTGAGAACCCAAAAGTTAGGACTTAGGGCCAATCAAATATGTTATTTTGACCAAAAACAATCTGAAAAGACAGGTTCTCAGAAAAATTAATACATATATTCTCCGCAGAAAGAAAAAATTGTTTCTAATGAATTTTATTTTGGTTTTCAAAATTAAGCCAAAAATCAAATCTAAGTACCACAAATTATATCGCTTTAAAATTACTTTAGTAAACTGTATAATTCTTAGCACTAGTTTCTTAAAGACTTTCTTCTTTCTGAAGTCGAGATTACCATTCTTTAAGCCTAATTACATAGATAAATAAACGGGTAAATAGGGTAAGATGGGGTTGTTTTTCTTTTTTCTTTTTTTTTTGGGAAGGGCCCCCGGGGGGGGGGGGGGGGGTTAAGGTAAGATGGGAACTAAATTTGACGTTTATGCAACTATATATTAGTGGTTTGCATTTATTGTATCTTTGTCATGTATTTGCTTGATTATCTATTTTGTCAGCTTCCTTTGCAGATCTGTATGATTTCTACTTTCACATCACGAAAAAGTTGAAATTACTCGAGGTATACATATGAGCTTAGATATTCTAGTTTTCGTTCAGCTAAAACAATCTAAAGATATTTTTAACATGGTGTGATATTGTCGTTTTTATTAATTTTTTTCAAAAGGTCTTTCATTGTTAAGAGTATTCAACATCTTATAAGTTGATACTTTTTTTTTTTTGCTTTCCACGTGCGACTTATTTGCACACACACAACATTCTTCCTTTTAAATTAAGTTTCACATAACATATTACTACTATATTCATGGATTAATTTGGAGATTAACTGTATGATACCCACATCATTCGAGTATTTATATGATCACCAAAGCTCAAACGTTGTGTATGCGTCTTCAAATTTACGGATAAGCCGACATCTAGATGGGAAAAGGCACTAATTCGGGCCCCATGCCACACTCTTCCATTTTCATACTCTTATGGCAAACTATTGGTTTTGATATCAATTGTTGGGCAAAAACACAATCTAAAAATACTCTTAGTATAGTTTGATATTATTTTTTTTGGGCCAAACTTACACTGTTTTATCCAAAAGGTCTTACACTATTAAAAATATCTAACACCTTATAGATAAATATTTTTTCTTTTCTACTTTTCACGTGGACTTTTGTTCACATCCAATAATTTTTGCCACAGTTTCTTTGAATATATAAACTAGAAGAGAAGAGCCTACTATGCTATGATTTTTCTTGGCAATTACCAGCGTATTCCAATGATTAGTCCATTCTTGTAAACATTTGCTAAGCTAATAACACTTCTTTTTACATTTTTTTTTTCTTTTTACATTAAGAAACGAAGAGTAGAGCTTATTACCGGATCAACCAACAAGGTCGGTCCAACCCAAAAGAAGGGTATCTGTCAAAATTGTTTCAATACTAGACAAAAAGACACTTCAATATGGAGAGTAGAGGTAGAAACCAAATTTAAACTTTTCGGAGAGCTTCAGACCTAAAACGAAAAGATTTTAACCAGTATTTTGAATCAAGGCTAGAAGAGCAAGGGCTCAATTTTCATGGGTCAGAATAGCAAGGCTAGCCTTTTGAAAAGGAAATGAAGTTTTTGCTTGCAGTCCAAAACTTCCATTTTTCATCAGTTCCAATATAAAGCCGAGAAAATGATCTTCAATGACCCCTCAAAATTTTAATAGCTCATATTTTTTTTGTATTGACACAAAATTTTCTTCTGGCTCAAACATATTATATTTAACAGTCCAAAATGTCTATTTTGTATATTTTTGTATAGTGACAATCTATTTTGTATATATTTTGTATAGTGACAGTCTATTGTATATAAATTTTATAGTAACAGTCTATTTAGTATATCTTTTATAAAATAACAATGTATTTTGTATATATTTTATATAGTGACAGTCTATTTAGTATGTATTTTGTATAGTGACAATATATTGTATATATTTTGTATAGTGACAGTATATTGTATATAAATTGTACAATGACAGTCTATTTTGTATAGTGACAGTCTATTTTGTATATCTTTTGTATCCCGAGCACTTTTATCTATCCAACGTGTATAGACTGTTGTATGATGCATAAAAGTGTATATATTATTCTTTTACCTTAACCTTATCTATCAAACGTGTATAGACTATTTTGTATAGAAATTTATAATTAAGAAGCTCTATACCAATAGGTTTTTCTCCCCAGAAATATGGACTAATCATGAGTATCCCAGAAAACTTCATTCTTAGAGCTTCGTTTGATTTTTCAACTCTGATTCCAGTAATTTGGTGAGGGATTGGAGGAGTAGAAAGAAAAATAACCTTTATTATGATTTTTAGGCTATGACTTGTATGAGATTATTTTGTGGCTACCGGGTGATATAAGTTTGGCCGAAATGGCTATAAATGAATTTTGCTCTATAAAAGGCTTGGCCCAAATTGCAGCTGCTGAATCTTTAGAATGCCTATAATATTGATAACCCACACATTTCTATGACTCTGAGTAAAAACTTACTCGCACCGGATGTTTACACCTAGTTTAGTTAAGTTAACCATACAAGAAAACTAAGGTTTATTAGGAGTTGTTGTTAATAAATAAAATTTTAAAAGGTATTAAACTAACGTTACAAAGTCTAGGGTTGCCGTCCTCTTTCGCCTGTTCCTCTTTATTTTATTCAAAGCCATATGAACGTCCTTCAAGGACAGCATCTAACAATTCTTTTGCTCTCTTTTTGTCTTGATTTCACAGGAAATTCAGTTTACTTATGCAATGATGCATCTGGAAAATTAATATGCAGTTTTATGTAAATATAAATTAATCTGAGAGTATACTATGGGGGACAAGTTTTTCATTTTCTTCTTTATATTCTCACTGAGTACAGTAACACGAAACAAATACTCCGCCTATTCTTTTTTTTCTTTTCTTTTCCTTATCAATAATTTCCTCAAACTGTTTCTTCTTTTTATTGTATAACCCGTGGAATAATTTTTGAGTTAAATGCAGTGCCAATAGGTAGCTAAAAAGTTTGAGTTTTCCCCATGTTTCTAGTTCCGCAGCTTGTCGATATTCCCGCGTTTATCTACTTAAGTTAAAAACATAATGGAATAGCTGGATTATTAAGTATATTTACACATTAGTTTTTAAGATTGTGCAAAAGATATGGCAGTTAACTATGATTAATTACTAGTAATTATAATTAATAATATGACACATGTCATTTATTCATTAGTAGGGTATAAACACCCGACGCTGATAAATTTTTACCACCCCTTTGTCAGTTGTCACAGTACTGCCTCCCAATTGTAATCCCCTTTTTGTAACATAATTCCATCTCTTTTCTTGTCTGCCAACAATGCTTCCGAGTGAAATCACAAATATGTTGTATTATAGACATTAGTACAGCCGTGCTACTTTTATTTGAACTTAGAATCAAAATTTAATTCCAGCTGAATATTAAACATATTTTGATTAGTGTAAGGTGCTAGCTGAAAGTAATAAGTGAATTCAATTGAATCACATAAATTGCATGTTGTGTCTTGCCTCTCCTATTAAGGTAGTGCTCACCATGTTGCAAATGCTGTTGTAAAACAACTATAATGGGATTGTAAGAATAATAAAATATTGATACAGTCAAACATGATATAAGGACACGAAATTGGTTTAAATTAGCAAAGATATTTACGGACCCGTTTGAGCATAATGAAATACTAAGTTTTCCTCTCTATTCTCTTAGTCAATATTGGCGGCGTTAATGGAGCAGCTAACCACACACAATAAATATATGAAATAAATCTGATTATGTGCTTATATATAAGAGTAAAAGAGGAAATCTAACTGCAATTAATGAAACTCTGACGTGTCCTCTTATTACGGGACTCATTAGATTGAGCCTACACTCACCATCATACTAAATTCATCGTGAACAATAAAGTACACGGACCAATAACTAATTATCCTTTATGATTGAGATTAAATTTATGGTCTATTATTAAATCCGGACATCTAAGTATAAATAAAATAATTAATAATATAATCCATTTTTCTTAGAGGGATTTCGTGGTTTGAACTTTTGAAGTTGAAATTACTTTGAGTTTGAGAAATAGATTTCATCCTTGGGTCCTTCAAGCTAGTTAGACAAATTTGGTATCGTTAATTCGTTATGACAACTTCGTTTATAAATTCCTGCAGCTTTAGTGCTTCAAATGGTCTTGACTTGCAGCAAATTTCTGTCCCCTTACCAGCAGAATCATTTTGTGCGTTTATCTTAAGGGCTTCTTTCTTCACACCTATTGAGGAATTGCTTCGCCTTTCCCAACAAGGCAGAAATAACCTCAAAATAAAACTTATGGTTTCAACCAATTAAGTGAGACAGTGAGTGCTGAAATGATGTTATATTCCTCACGTCCTATCCGTCTTTTTAGGTGTTCATTTGACACCATTATATTCATTAAACAAAAATAATTAGCTAGTGACTGAAGTGTCAGAACTTTGTAATACTCCATAAAGATACTATTTTTATATTAATTAAACTAATCAGATTTGAAGCACTCAGATTAACATATCAAAGATGGTACAACCTTTTGGCTGAGAAAGATTTCTAGTGAATTAGTGATTGGCTTTTTGCATAACCACAAAGATAACTTACTAAATTTTCCGCTTTAAATATTAATTGGGCTTCACCTAAAGTAATCCTTATCATGTTTGATCAGCAAAGGCAAAATTTCTTGAAACAATATTGCAACTTTTAATTTAGGCTCATGCGACTGAGCATTACAAAGCCTAATCCAAATAGAAAAATAGAAAAAAGTTACTTACCTTCTTGGATAGTGGAAGGTATGGACGGCAAAATAAAACTTACATTTTAATCTATATAAACTTTTTGAAGATCGTATGTGCAGCATATATCCTTGGATCAAATATCAAGGCACTAGTAAATGGTATTCTTTGAAAGAATTTGGTGCTTTTTAAGATACCAAAGCACTAACATTTGCTTGAATGCTTTGAGTACAATATGATAAATACACTAAGAAACGGGAATGCGATTATTCACCTTCCTAAGAAGCTGTTTGAACTCTAAAATTTCAATAAAGCTAGCACTAGAGGAAGCACGTTTAATTGCCGTTAAAATCTTTGAAACTTTTAATTCTCCTTTTAAGGGGGAATAAAAGAACATTTTCTTTATTTAATTAGCATTTTATCTGGAAAGAATATATCTCTTGATTCCACTTAAAAGATGTACTATATACATTAACTTTTTCGAAGACATTGTTTAATGATGCTCGACAAAGACATTTACATCTTGCTACTATTGGCTAGAATAATGATTATTTTTGCACATATATAATAACGATTTATAGGTCACGGGTTCGAGTCGTGAAAATAACCATTAGTACTTGCATCATGGTAGGTTGTCTACATCACGCCCCTTAGGGTGCAACTCTTTCCCAGAATTCTACGTGAAAACATGATATGCTTTGTGTATCAAGTTACCTTTAGAATAACAATTTTACCAAAGCTTTATTCTTCTCGTAAATGACATATACAATTTCTCTACCAATTAAGATATCCATAAGGAAATTTAAAAGGTTTTTATACTTGTAAATTTTTCTTTTGGGAAAATGTTACGAGAAAAATGATTAAGGATAATATCATAAACACAAAATTATAGTACTACTATTTGACTTAATTGTTAATTAGGCTTATAATTTGAGAACTCTCTTGAACTGGTTTCCTACCTTTTATAGTGGAAAGGCGACAAAATAATAGACCTAAGACGTAGTTCGTCCTTTTGATGAGTTAGTTAGAAACTTAGAATTATTGAAAAAAAAATGGAAGAAAAGTTGGGAACACCTGTTAATTGCAGAGAAATGGGGGCATTACCATGTTTGGGAAAACACCCCAAAATAGTAGAACTCTTTTGATGCACTTGGCAGTCGTAAGTCGTAACAATTCATGCCCATATCGGTAACTGTAGTATGTACAGTCTAACATGTGGAATCAGGCCCCAATCATTTACTTGTCATGTGCTCCTATTACATGATTTGATTGTATTTATTTGCTTTCTGAATTTTCTAGCTCCTATTTGGGCATTACTTTTTTTTTTTTTCAAAAAATTTAAAAAATATTATTTAGTTATAAAAAATGACCAATTTTTGAGCAGTTTTTAAATATAAATATTTTCTAAGTTTCAAAAAGTGATTTAGATTAGTTTTTTAAGTTTTCTACTCATAAAAATTTAAATTCTTTCCAAGTAAAATGTATGTCCAAACATAATTTTAACTTCCAAAAAAATATTTTTTTTTATCTCATTTTCAATTTTTTATTTCATGTCTCAACTAAATTTATATTCAAACGTTAGCTTATATTTTGCGGGAATTTGAACTTTAAAAAGCAGCTTCGATTGTAACAGATTCAAATTTAGAGTCCATGAATTTGTGATAAATGGAAAGTGCACAAATACCCACTTTGGGATCGCTATTTAAGCTATAGCCGAAGCTGATTTCTTTTTTGTTGCAAATTTACCCACTTTGGTCACACTTCAAAATGAAACTGCAAACAACCTTCAGAAAAATGTCTGAAGTTTAACTTCAGACATTTTTTACTGAAAATTTTGTATGTATGAAAGTTTTCATCGTGCTTTTGTTAGAGCGAGAAAACGCGCAAGTTTACCATCCAACTTCTTGGGTTTCATTCTTTGTTTTGAATAATAGTTAGCTTTCTTTAAAAGGTTTCTTCGTCATAACTCATAATGGAAAATTGTCAATTTCAATGTGAATTATTACGTGATTTTTAGACAAGTGAATTAATTTGATTCTGAAATAATAGATGAATTAGATAAAAATATAATATTTAGCCTTGAGATGAAGACAAAATAGTAAAAATAGTAGTTCGGGGAGCAGGGCTTCCGGGCACAACAGCAATGATATCAAAAAACAAAGATAAAATTATATTAAGATTTGAATAGAGAGCATATGTTTGCCACAAAGTTCGTGTCCTTTACAATGATAATAGAACTCACTATTTATAGCTGCACCTACGGAACAAGGTCCTAGGATCAAGCCCTTCTTTAATGTCAATTATGAGGGCAGTTGAAGAATGTATAACAACGGGCAGTGAATGCCCTATTTCTTGTAACGGGTTGTGTACTTAATGTTGTAGAATATTCTTCATTAAATTCTACGGGGTACCAGGCATTTATTTTATCTTTATGAGTATCATTCTCTCCAGTAACAGACGGGATCGTTGCCTTCGGTTTTAGCTATCTTCCGTCTTCAGCTCCACGTGTCACTTCCTCATGCGATCATTTAATATAACATATTTTACCCTATACAAATAGTCCCCCTACTTTCCGGTGGCATAACTTTGTGTCACCGGGAAGTTGGTAGAAATATTCTTTTTGGCGGAAAATTTACTGACCCCCTCCGAAAAGTTTCTGACGGTTGATTAAACGCACGTCTCTCCGCATTTAATGCCCCGAACATGCGCCATCCTATGATTTAGCATCAGGTTTGCTGGTTATCGAGATAATTATGGCCGCGAGTTTAGCTGCCTATACCTTTACTTATACGCATCAACCTCCTGCATTTACACTTCATAATACTCTAAATTTTCTCAGACTTTCTTTACTCAACTCATACTTCGACTTTAACCCTTTTTTAGCTTCCTTCTCTGAGAGAAAAACCTTCTTCTGATAAAAAATGGTTTCTTCTTCAAAAAACCCTAATTCTTTAAAGAACAAAGGTAAAACTAATGATGCTACTCCCCTTACGGTGAGTACCATCATCCCAAAGAATCTGATTACCACCAAAGATTTTGAAGAGAAGTACCCTTCTGTTCACCCTCGTACGTGGCTATTAATGTATACCCTTCTTCTATCTGCCCTTCTAATATCCCTGCTGCGAAGGAAGACTGCCACTGTCAAGATTTAGATATTATCGCTCTTGACCTGGCGGAGCGGATAACTTTACCCAAGAAGCGTTTTACATAGTTTTACACGTATCCCTTCACTTTGGGAGCGTTTTCTCTGAGCGAAGAGCTTGACTCCGTCATTGTGGAGTTCTGCCTCCACTATCAGGTGTGCTTGGCATAGGTAAGACCTTCCGTGTGGAGGACAATCGCTTGTCTTCGGTGCCTGTGCCAGGAGACGGGAGAAGAGTTATCCTTAACTCGAGTGATGAACCTCTATTCCCCCAAAATCTTCCGCGGGGGAATGATAAATTTTAGCAAGTATGACCACCATGCACTGCCATCTAGCATAGATGATGACAACGATCGTGAGTGGATGTAACGATTCGTTTCCGTCGCCACCAGTGACATCATCCCAGCCACGGCTCCGGATTTCCTGAAATTATGGAACCACAATCCTAAGTCCATTGCTTGTTTCTTCTTCTGTTAAAGATCATTCCACATTAGTAATGACTCGTCTTCCTTTACCTGTTTCAATGACTCGGTGGGTTCCACCTAGGGTTAAGGGCTTGGACCAATGGGTCCAGAAAATTTTGGACGTTACTACGCCTGAAACCCGTACGTAGAAAGAGTTGTTCCTGAAATACGGGTGGAAGGCCAAAAATCATGGTAATTCGATCTCATCTTGTTTTTACCTTTTCACATAAAGAAGTTGTTTGACTCTTCTCTCCTGTTGAATCCAGGTCTACCCCAAGGCTTAGTTGTCGTCCTCGAGGAGGATGTTTTGGCTAATCCTGCTAATGCGGCGAGGCTGTTGCAGGAGGCTTTTACACAGACAAGCATCTCTTGGCCTATTTTTGGTGCGAGTGCTTCTTCTCGCAGTCACCGACCGGAGAACAAGCAACAAAAAAGAAGACGTTCCTCTGCGACTGGGAGAAAGAATAAGAGGGCGAATAATGCCTCTCTCGAGTCATCTCCGGAAGTTGTGGTAACGACCCCCCCCTCCGCGCAGGCCGGCCATAGACACCGTGATGATTGACGATGATAGGGAAGCCAGCGAGGAGAGGGCTTCTCTACATAGAAGACGATGACCTTTCTCAGCTCAACAGACTACTCAATCTGTTGAGTTAGTTACACAAACCGAGGAAGATGCCTTAGCGCTCTAGGGGAGTGTGAGATGGTGAAAAATGCCAGCTCCCGCTTCTGGATCCCAGTCGCTACACCCAGTACCGTGAGGTTGAGTGCCGGGTCTCTATGTCTCTGGTTAACGAGCAACCAACACCCAGCACCGTGCTTGCCACAACTGCTTCTTATCCTTCAACGCCATTACTTCATCCCCTTCACCGACTCTTCCTCCAGCAACTGCTACATCATCTCCACCGGCCGCATCTGTCCAAGAAGAGGATGTTCCTCTTCCCAGTCCCTAGTTTATGGGAACTTGGGGCAAAATTACGCTACCCCTTCAGAAGATCCGCAAAGGAAGAGGAGCGTTACTCTCTTGGTTTCTACCGAATGCAATCTGTTGTCCCCACCGGTGGAACTTGCTAACTATCTGAAGCCTTTGGCTTCAGAAAAAGATTGGGAAAAGATACAAGCTCTCTCAAGAAAGTGCTTGTTGAACAATGCTATGCACAACGCCGCAACAGTATATTCTTCATTTCCTATGTTATCTTTTATTTCTTTTATTTAGTAGTATTTTGAGTTTTCCTTTTTTGTTTCACCGACCAATTTTCTTGCTTTCGAGGGCCTCCAAAGGTGGATTCAAGATAAGGAGGAACTTACCTCCGAGCATGATCAACTTTTGGCCGAGTGGGACCAATCTGCTGCTCGCCTCTCAGAACTGGGCGCCAAAGCTGCTAAGGCTGTTATGTTGGAGGCTCGTTTGCAAAGCGAGCAAGAAGTAGAGACCCTTAGCCAAGAGATCGCCCAGCTGAGGGTTCAATTTGAAGAGTCTAGGCCTAAATGGGTTGAAGTTCATAGTGTCGTTCTTGCTGCATCCGATCACGAGGCCGCTGAAAGATTAAACAATTTGGAGGCGGTCTTTAACTCCAAAACTGATGAGCTTGCTACTGCCAGGGGTGAAATATTCCCAATTGGAGGAGAAGTATAAGAGGACCATTGAGCATAATAGACTTTTCAACTCTACTTTCCGAGATCTCAATGTTAGCTTCTGGTCCATTAAATCCGCACGGGAAATCTTTCTGTCGAGGTTGACCAACTTAAAGAAGAACTCAAGCGCCGAGTGGCTTCCCTCGTTATTGAAAAAACATATGTTATATACAGCATGAGGAAAATCACCTTGGAAGAGGCTAAAGCGGGTGTCATTGACTTTGATGTCGAAATCGCTAAAGCCCGTGAGCTGGAGTCAACCGCTAAAAGGGGTCTTCCGGCTAGGCCTGATGCTTTTGGTTCTTCTGGTTACCGTTACGAATTCTTGGGAACTGAAGAGGAACCGGAAGGCGAAGATGTTGAAGGTCAAAATGATGAAGGTCAAGATATCGAGCTGGTGATAGATCTACCCACTTCTCCTGGGGGCGCGGAAGCTTCTCTTCCTCCGGGTTTCAGAGATGCAGCAGCTTAGCTTTTCATTTATTTTCCCAACTTTTGTACTTGTGCCATTTTGACACATTCATTGTAAATAAAAACCTCTTTTGCTCAAGTATTGCATGAGTCTTTCTGTGTTCTTTCGTTTGAGCATTTATGCAAGTTTAATCTTTGCGTCGTTTCTCGTTTAAGCGTCTTGCGCAAATTTTACTGTTTGTGTCTGATTATGCAAGGCTTTGGGTGTATTTTCATCAACCCTTTATCGTGAGGTTTTCATAAGAGAGGGCCCTCTTATGTTTACAGTGCTCTTGAAGAGGACGTCTCCTGTTCATTACGATACTATCATTTGAAGTACTTGTTTAACTTTTAAATGACAAAATCAATTCATCGTTCAGACAAGAAACAAGATAGAAATAAAAGGACTTTAGTTTATTCCTTCCATTTTCAAAAAGTACATAAGCATTGGTTATGCTAAAAGGAAATTGCCATTTCCTGTGGCTAAGTTGTACAACTGTTGAAAAAGCACTATCTTGTTGAAAATTTCTATACATCTGCCCTTTCTCAACGCATTTCTTTAGATTCTCGCTATCCTCTTGCCTAGAAGGCAATGATTATCTCCATGGAAAGGATGATTCATTCGGATCGGTATGAAAGTCCAACTACATTGCCAGAATTCGTGTTGTATGTTTGGAAGAGGTTGACCTCCTTGCTTCTCTCATGTTGTTTCTACGGGGCTGGCCGCGCAGTCCCCGATCCCATTGATATAACTATTCTCCCCCCCTCCCCCCAGTGTTCGAATGCGAAGAATGCAAATTGGAACACTTGAAGTTTAACACCTTTGAGGATTCCACTAATGAATTGCTAGATAATCTTCAGTTCGCTAACAAACTTCACTTCCCCTTAGGAATTTATGCTATCGAGCCAAAGACTATCTAACAATCCCCTTGTGGCTTACACTTGTGAACGGTCGGGTAACCTTTGTTCGATAGCAAACTTAAGTTCCCGATGGGAACTTTGCTACTGAGCAAAAGATTATCTAACCGCTCCGAAGTGGTTCTTCACTTGTGTGCCTTGTTATTAAAAAGGTCTTATTACTGCTTTTGTAGTATGCTTTCCAATGATACCTTGTTAAAAACCTTTCTAGGAAAACCTAATTGGGATAAAAACTGGACGAAGGTAAAAATAGTGCAGCACATACTTTCAGTATAGGTGATGTTCATCAGCAATAGTATCTCTTGAGATGTGCCATATTCCAGTTGCTTGGCAACTTATCTCAACTCGTATGAACCTTTCCTGGTGATAGCTGAAACCCGGTAGGGGCCTTCCCATGTTGGACCTAGCTTCCCTACATTGAGTTCCGGGTGTTTTGAGTTACTTTCCTTAAAACCAAGTTTCCTATTTTGAAATTTGGAGGTTGGCTCTTCAATTGTAATATCTTTCTATTCTCTGCTTTTGAGCTGCCATCCTTATATGCGCCAAGTCCTACGCTCATCGAGTAGCTCCAAATTGACCAACATTGCTTCGTTGTTTGCTTTTTCATTTGCCTGAAAGTATCTCAAGGTAAGCTCCCTTACTTCCACCGAGATCAGAGCTTCTACTCCATACACAAGGGAGAAAAACGTCTCTTCTGTGCTCGATTTGGCCGTTGTTCGGTAGGCCCATAGTACCCCCAGGCAGTTCCTCGGGCCATTTGCCTTTGGCTACTTCCAATCTCTTTTTGAGGTTTTGTATAATCACTTCATTCGTTGATTCCACATGACCATTTGCGCTCGGATGATAGGGCGAAGATGTGATCCTTTGGGTTTTCAAGTTTTCAAGGAACTTCATGACCATCACGCCTATAAACTGTGGCCCGTTGTCGCAGGCTATCTCTTTTGGTATCCTAAATCTGAAAATTATGTTCTCCCACAAGAAATTCACCACTTCACACTGATCTTCTGATAAGGACCTGCTTCAACCCACTTAGAAAAATAGTCAGTTAAAATCAAAAGAAAACTTACCTTACCAGGGGCCGGCGGCAGTGGTCCGACGATATCCATCCCTACTTCATGAACGACCATGGTGACAAAATTGAGTGCAATGGTTTTGCTGGTTGATGTACCAACGGTGCGTAGCCTTGACACTTATCGCATTTTTGAACAAAAGCTTTGACGTCTTGTTCCATTCGGGGCTAGTAGTATCCTGCCCTTGCCAACTTTAGTACCAAGGAATCTGCACCCGAATGAATTCTACAAATCCCTTCGTGGACTTCTCTCATAACATAATTGGCTTCAGAAGCTCCCAAGCGTCGGGCCAGCGGGCTTTGGAAAGATTTCCTGTACAATTGGCCTCCTTTGAAGCTATATCGTGCTGCTTTAGCGCGCAGCGCCCGGATGCCTTGGGGTCTTCAGGCAAATTTTCGTGCTCGAAATAATTAATAATCTCATTCCTCCAATCCCAAACCAAATTAGTCGTGTTTACCTCGTAGTCACTATCTGCGTCTAGAACCGAGTGCATAAGCTGTACGACCGCACCGGAGTTCAATGCCTTCATTTTTGTTGATGAGCCAAGGATAGCTAATGCGTCCCCTTATGATTTTTCTTCCCTCGGGATATGTGTAATTGACCACTCCCGAAATTGAGCAAGCAGAGCCTAAACCTTCGCTAGGTGTTGTTGCAGGTGTTCCTCTTTGGCTTTGAAGATCCCGTTGACCTGATTTACCACCAGATAGGAGTCTCATTTGATTTCTATGACCTCAGAATTTAGTCCCCGGGCCAATTCAAGTCCTGAAATCAAAGCTTCGTACTCCGCTTCATTGTTAGTCAAAGGAACCGTTCTTATGGCCTGTCTAAGGGTTCTCCGGAAGGCGTGGTTAATACCATGCCAAGCCCAGACCCTTTTACATTGGAAACTCCGTTCGTAAATAGGGTCCAGACGCTAATGTCGATTCCGATACCATTACTGCTTCTTTGGTTGCTAGAGGTAGCGATCCCGGATTGAAATCGGCCACAAAGTCGGCCAAAACTTATGACTTAATCGCAATCCTAGGTTTATATTCTACGTCAAATTTACTCATTTCGGTGGCCTATTTGGCCATCCTACCCAAAAGTACGGGTTTATGAAGGATATTCCGTAGGAAAAAGGTGGTCACCACAGCTATCAGGTGACATTAGAAATAAGGCCTTAGCTTCCGAGCGGCAACTACAAGGGCCAAGGCCAGCTTCTCCCAATGTGGGTAGCGGGTTTGTGCTCCTGTTAAAATTCTACTAACGTAATAAACGGCATATTGCGTACCTTCATCCTTACGGACTAAAACGGTGCTTAGCGCTACCTCCGATACTGCTAGGTAGATTAACAGTTTTTCGCCTTCCTCCGGCTTCAATAGTAATGGAGGACTTGATAAGTACCTTTTCAAATCCCTCAAAGCCTACTGGCATTCCAGGGTCCATTAGAAGTTGTCTTCTTTTTTAGCAGCGCGAAGAAACGGTCGGATTTCTCTGAAGAGCGGGAAATGAACCTGCTCAAAGCGATCAATCTCCCTGTGAGCCTTTGAACCTCTTCTACGCTTGATAGCTGGTCCGGAATGTCTTCGATGGCTTTGATTTTATCAGGGTTAACCTCAATCCCCCTTTGTGACACCAAAAATCCCAGGAACTTGCCGAAGCTGATCCTGAACGCACACTTCTCGGGGTTAAGCTTCATTTTATGCTTCCTTAGGATGTCAAAAGTTTCTTGCAAGTGTTTAAGATAATCACTTGCATTCAAAGACTTAACAAACACATCGTTTATTTAAATTTCCATGGTTTTCCCTATCTATTTTTCAAACATCTTATTTACGAGCCACTGATAAGTGGCTCTGGCGTTCTTTAGCCCGAAGGGCATCGCATTATAGCAATATGTGTCAAAATTTGTTATGAACGAAGTTTTTTCGTAATCCTCTGGGTTCATCTTAATTTGGTTGTACCTAGAGTAACCATCGAGGAAACTCATTAACTCATGCCCAGCCGTTACATCAATCATTTGATGTTTGGCAATGGGAACGAGCCCTTTGGGCACGCCTTATTCAAGTCCTTATAGTCTACGCACATGCGATTTTATTATTCTTCTTAGGAACTACTACTACGTTAGCTAGCCTGTCCGGATACTTTACCTCTCAGATTGAACCGATATCAAGTAGGCGAGTTACCGCTTCTTTGAAGAATTTATTTCTGGCCTCGGCAATAAGACGTTTTTTCTATCTTACTAAAGGAATATTGGGATCCAGGCTTAGCTTGTGTACAGCCACTTCCGTTGGTATACATGTCATATCCACATGCGACCACGCAAAACAATCGATGTTAAATTTAAGAAATTCAATAAACCCAAACCTGAGCTCGGAGTGCAATCCTGTCCCCAAGTGGAATTTCCTCTCCTAGAACTTTTCAAACAATGCGACTTGCTCAAGCTCTTCCGATGTGGACTTTGTTGCATCCGTCTCTTCTGGTAGTAGAAAATATCTTTGCACCTGGTAAGATTCTAACGCCTCTTCCCCCTGGTTGACTTCGCTTGACTCGGGAGCAGACGCTGGTTCCTATAATTGCTATGCCACATGCTCCTTCCCTTTGATACTAGAGACTGAAATTGCATTCATCTTCCTTGCCGCTGATTGATTGCCTTTTATCTGCTTAATCCTTTTGGGAGTTGGATATTTCAACAACTGACGAGCTCAAAATACACACCTAAATATGCTTGCTAGTCAAAGATAGTATAATATAATATCGTATCCACAAGGATTGGATTTAAATAGTATTATCGTAATTTATAGCTAGATTGCTATCCAAGATAATCAACAATTGAGGATTATGTGATTTAAAACTAAAATTAACTAAGAATCTAGATCTAATTGACTATGACAATCGCAACAAAAGTACACAAGGAAGATATCAATGGGTGAAAATAAGGGTTGATTGGATAGGTGCAAGATAAATGTCTGGGATTTAACTCTAGTTAATTCACTTCTAACGTTCAAGTGATTCTCTTGAATTCACTCAATTATTTAGGAGAAAATCCTCTCTCGATTAAGTCTCAACCTAACAATATGAACTAAACTAAGCTCGGTGAAGATATGCAAGAATTCATAGTGGATTGGTCTTTAGGAGAACCTCTTTCGATTATTCTCCTAACTAGGTTTAAACAATAATTCAACTAGTCTCTTTCAATTACTAAGAAGAATTAATGAACTCAACCAACAAGATAATGCAAAGATATCACAAGTTACGCCTCTCTCGATTACATGAACATGTGAATATAGATGCAACAATTAAAACATCCAAAACGATTCACTACCCAAACACTAGAGTTAATATCCACAAACAAATATCAATACACCAAATCCATCAATCCCTAAAGAGAACTATAGATATGGAGTAATTCACCACAAATATTTAAAAAAGCATAAGACGATCCAAACTCTTGTCTTGAGTGAGGATTGAATGATGAATTCCTTGTACTTTCGCTTCTCCACCTTCTCTCTAGCCTCCTTAGGTCTTAGATGTGTCAAAAGTCCCAAAAATAATATTTTTCCATGTATTTATACCAAGTAGGATCGAGCCTAGACGAAAATACCTTCTCTTGCGCGAAATAGAAAAATACTCTATAAAAAATCGGGGCAGCCTTGGGAAACTTCAAAGAGCTTGTAATTTGACAGGGAGTGGAATTTCCATAGATGCGGCGCCCCACACGCCGCGTGTGTGGACAATTCTATGAGTACGGATTTTTCTTGACTTTTTGATATCCAGACGTGGTTCTCGACCTTCAAACGTGATCCCGGCTTTATCCCTTGGGCTTCTACTCAGATTTCAAAGCTCCATATCGCTCTAATTCATTCCATAACATCTACATAGCTCGGAATCCTCCTACAAGACATAAAAC
This sequence comes from Nicotiana obtusifolia, assembly GCA_002018475.1. Taxonomy (NCBI): domain Eukaryota; kingdom Viridiplantae; phylum Streptophyta; class Magnoliopsida; order Solanales; family Solanaceae; genus Nicotiana; species Nicotiana obtusifolia. Next base: position 143,169 of record MCJB01013747.1, on the reverse strand, counting down.
ACACAATTAATGCAAGACACTAGGGATTAAAGCTCAAACTCAATTAAAGTGCAGTAAACTAGAGTGCAATAAGCGACTAAAACCTGAGATTGTAACCTACCATCAACACCTCACACTTAAACCCTTGCTCGTCCTCGAGTAATCTAACTATAATTTATATAGACATGACCTTTTTAAATAACTCTCATAACTCATCACACCAAGAATATTTAAAATAGATTAAGCACAATAACGTAACATCATAGCCTCAGAATTCAAATCTAAAGCACCAAGTATTATTTATAACCCGATCACTTACTCTAACACAGAGGTCAATGACATTACCTTTTCTTCATGAATCAAGTGCTCTCATACAAAAATGGAGAGTAGTTCCGCACACTAATCAAATTTGAGAACAAATAGGAACTCAAGATAGAAAGAATTCACTCACTCTCATAAATAACATTAATATGCCACAAAAGATGAACCATAGGCTTGCCCGTAGTGTACTATTCTACTAATTGAGTTCATTCAGTCAAGGATCAAGTAGGACTTTAATTAGTTGTAATGTAGGCTGCGGGACGGGTATGATATATTTAGATATAAGAGTGGCTACACCTCCCTAAGCACTTTAATACATATACATTAACACTTCAAAACTCCACACTTATGTCAAACCATAACTCCACCTTCACATCAATACGCATTAACTTCCTACTTCTTTAAGCACAATTACATCAAGAGTTACTACTGTCAAAGAATAATTGCACAGCAATACAATATATTTTTTCTTCTTATCTTTCTCAATTCAAGTGGCTCTTACTTTTTCAATACATTACACCTCTCTCCTTATTTCATTAGTTCCACTCAAAAGTCAAACCTACCACCCCACACTTCAACTTTTACACAATTCATAACAAATTAAAGTGTTCACGAGAGGTTAAATGGTTCAAATAGATGGTCAATTCAAACAATTGGGTAAAGCTTGTAATGTGGTTGCCAAATAAATAGGATCACAGGCTCAAATGGGTTAACTAAGATCACAGGCTCAAATGGGTTAACTAAGGTTTATAATAATTAGGTGGGTAACAGCATATAAGTGGCTCAACAAAGAAATGCCTAAATCACTTACAAGACTGAATAAAACTACTATTTCGCTTTGCAAACATACGGGGCAAGTTCTAGACATCAAATACAATGCACAGGCTACGCAAAACTTCACACACACATGGCACATAACTCACTTAATATTGGAATCATCAAGACACTCTAGTCAAAGCAGTTAAGCAAAGTTAAGATCATATAGTTTAAGGCACTAATGCAAGAGTCAAAAATTGAGCCTAAGTGTCACAACTAAAATACTCACTATTCTCAAGGCATAATAAAGTTAAGAGATATTGCTTCCAATTCAATTCATAGCACAAGGCTTCCTACTTCTAAAAACAAAAATCTATCTATACCGGGTTCAAACAAAACCCTTGAAAAAGAACCGCCGCACAAAGAAAAATCAAGGGGAATTATTACACTAACTACAAAAGAATTTTTTTTTGTCGTTTTCTTTCGACTTTAATCCCTCAATAAACCCGTCGAATGATATCCATCACCGTGAAAAGTCAAAAATTTTAAATTTTTATGGTTTTTCTCATTTTTCTATCTCTAACTACTAAAACAACAAAACTAAATTACTAACACAAATACATACAACATATAATTTTTTTCTACCCCACACTTTAAGTTGTGGCATGTCCCCATGACACACAATTAAAAATCATAAGGTAAAGGAACTTCCCTAAACTTTCAGTCGGGGTCTGATCGAAGTCTGGCTCCATTTCACGCGCCCGAACTAGTGCACACATCCATGCGGACAGCTTCTTCTCAACCTTCTTAGGGTACACCCCACACTTATATTTTTCACTTATTGCAGCCTTCTCTTTTGAGCTCTTCACCTTCCACTCAACACTTGCAGCTGGCTTCTCCTTTCTCGCCCCCGTTTCTACATTCATCTCAAAAGTTACAATCTCCTCCCCCACCCTAAGCATGAGTTTTCTATCATGTATATCCAAAATTGCTCTACCCATTGCTAAGAATGGTCTTCCCAAGATGAGAGGGACCTCCTTATTCTCCTTCATATTCACTACTATAAAGTCTACAGGAAACACGAACTTATCTACCCGCACTAAATCATCTTCCACTATCCTCTCGGGTATCAGAGTTGTTTGGTCGGCCAGCTGAGGATATTTGTACTGATCTTATCACTCCACTCTCACTCTCCAGCTTCCTATAAATAGACAAAGGTATTAGATTAATCGAGGCACCAGAATCAAATAATAACTTATGAAATCTAATAGAGCCTAAAGAGCAAGGTACAATAAAACTCCCTGGATCTCCACATTTTTGTGGGAGTTTGTTTTGCAAGATTGCACTGCAATGCTCTGTGAGCTTGACTACTGATGTCTCCTCGATCTTCCTTTTCTTTGTAAGGATTTCCTTCAAGAATTTAGCATAAGCTGGCATTTGGGAGAGCACCTCTGTGAATGGCAAATTTACATTAACTTGTTTTAGCATATCCAGAAATATCTCAAATTGCTTGTCCAACTTCTCTCTATACAGCTTTTGGGGAAAAGGTAAAGCAGGCATGTGCTTGCTTTCTTCACGATCATCCCTTCTTGAATTCTCCTCTTTCTTCTTTTTCTCAGTTGCCTTCTTGCCTTTCTTCTTCTTATCAACTTCATTTTTCAGTTGCTCCTCACTTTGTTTTTCAGGTATCACATCTTTTTGGACTGGGGTAGGCTCTTCCAATACTTGCCCGCTTCTTAGAGTTACAACATTTACCGTCTCCTTGGGGGTTTTTTCCAGTATCAGCTGGAAACGTACCTGGGATCCTTTCAGATAAGATTGTAGCAATTTGTCCCAATTGTCTCTCTAGATTTCGAAGACCAGTACCTATTTCCTTGATAGATGCTCCATGTTCCCTTATAGTTGCACTATGAATTTCTAGATTCTCATCAGTTTTTTGAATGAAGGACTTCATGAGATCTTCTAAGCTAGACTGAATGGGCTGTTGAGGCTGAAGTTGCAGCCTCTGCTGATTTTGGTAGATTGGCCCCTCTTGTCCTTGGGGTCTAGGATTATTTTGTTGCCACGCATTTGCTGTACCCCCAGATGAACTCCATGAGAAACCAGGGTGTCTCTGACCCATTGCATTGAAGTTGTAATTCCCCACAGCATTCACTTCCTCAGTTGAGGCCTGACACTCATGAGTAGGGTGTCCTCTTCCACATATATCATAAGTTGCGTGAGTCTCACTCTGTATTGAAGCTAAAGTTAGCTTTCTTATCTCCTTGGCCATGGCATCGAGCTATACCTGCACAGATGTGTTAGCATCAAGAATAGTGAATATCTCCTCTGGTGTCTTCTTCATGAATGGACCTCTAGTTGCATCCCTCAATGTTCTGCGTGAGGCGGGTGTCAACCTATCCCAAAAATCCTAGAGTTGCATCCAACGTTCAATTCCACTATGCTGACACTTTTGAACAATCTCCTTAAACCTCTCCCAAGCTTCAAACACGGTTTCAGTATCTTTCTGGCAGAAGTTATGGATCTCTCTTCTAAACTTACCCATTTTAGTGGAGGAGAAATATTTATCAAGAAATTTTTTGGTCATCTCCTCCCATGTTCTAATCAATCCTAGGTCAAGCTTCAAAGCCACCGCTTCGCATCATCTTTCAGCGTGAAGGGAATGTTCTTAAGTAGATTGCATCTTGTGAAACACCATTATATTGAAAGGTGTTCATGATCTCCTCGAAGTCCATTAGATGGTTGTTTGGATCTTCTTTCATCTTTCCTATGAAGACACAATAGTTTTGAAGAGTTTGAAGCAACCCTTGCTTCAATTCAAAATTGTTCGCTGCCACTGGAGGTGGTCTGGTACTTGACAATCCTTGGTTGTAGACCGGTCTAGCGTAATCACCAAGTGGTCTCCCAGCACCGGGAGCTAAGTTTCTGAACTTGGCCTGCACCCACGGGCGGATTTTGATTAAGTCTATGACCCCTCTCTTCTTCATAGACGCGATGCGCATCTATAATAGCTGCTTCTTCAGCATTCCTTGGAGCTTTCTGTCGTTGTTAGGCTGCCTCTCTTGCAGCCAAATCCACATTATCATCACCGCTTACAGCCATATCTTTGGTTGAGGATTGCCCAACCTTTTCTAACATCTCGGTGAGATTTCTTTTCTTCCGTAACTGTCACAGTTGTTTTTCAATTTCCGGCTCGTGTGGTAGCAATTCCTTCCCAGAAGATCGGGTCATGCACCACTCTTACCTGTAGCATGTGCACAGTCAAGAACACCAACCTAAAAGGAAAAAAAATAAAATAAAAAGAAAAAAAATTCCTGAATTAGCACTACGAACTATTTCAAATACAATTGATTGCCAATCCCCGGCAACGGCGCCAAAATTTGACGAGCTTAAAACACACACCTAAATATGCTCGCTAGTCAAAGATAGTATAGTATAATATCGTATCCACATGGATTGAATTTAAATAATATTATCGTAATTTGTAGCTTGATTGCTATCCAAGATAATCAACAATTGAGGATTATGTGATTTAAAACTAATATTAACTAAGAATCTAGATCTAATTGATTATGACAATCGCAACAAAAGTAAGCAAGGAAGATATCAATAGGAGAAAATATGAGTTGATTGGATAGGTGCAAGATAAATTCTTGGGATTTAACTCCAGTTAATTCACTTCTAATGTTCAAGTGATTATCTCGAATTCACTCAATTATTAGTTCAAAAGTTTAGGAGAAACTCCTCTCTTGATTATGTCTCAACCTCACAATATGAACTAAACTAAGCTCGATGAAAATATGCAAGAATTCGTAGTGGATTGGTCTTTAGGAGAATCTTTTTCGATTATCCTCCGAACTAGGTTTAGACAATAATTCAACTAGCCTCTTTCGATTACTAAGAAGAATTAATGAACTCAACCAACAAGATAATGCAAAGATATCGCAAGTTACGCCTCTCTCGATTACATGAACATGTGAATATAGATGCAACAATTAAAATACCCAAAACGATTCAATACATAAGAACTAAAGTTAATATCAACAAACAAATATCAATACACTAAATCCATCAATCCCTAAAGAGAACTGCTCCATAGATATGGAGTAATTCACCACAAATATAAAAGAAAAGCATAAGACGATCCAAACTCTTGTCTTGAGTGAGGATTGAATGATGAATTCCTTGTGTTTTCGCTTCTCCACCTTCTCTCTAGCCTTCTTAGGTCTTAGATGTGTCAAAAGTCCCAAAAATAATATTTTTTCATGTATTTATACCAAGTAGGGTTGGGCCCAGACGAAAATACCTTCTCCTGCGAGAAATAGGAAAATACTCTATAAAAATTACACAGGCGTCCCACATGGGGCGACGTGCCAGGCGAGGCGGCAGTGGGAAACTTCAGAGAGCTTGTAATTTGACAAGAGCAGAATTTTACACAGATGCAGCGCCCCACGTGACGCGTGTGTAGATAATTCTCAGAGGATTTTTCTTGACTTTTTGATATCCAGACGTGGTTCTCGACTCCCGAACGCAATCCGGGCTTTATCCCTTGGGATTTTACTCAGACTTCAAAGCTCCAAATCACTCGAATTCATTCTGTAACATCTACATAGCTCGGAATCCTCCTACAAGACATAAAACACACAATTAGTAGAAAATACTAGCGATTAAATCTCAAACTCAATTAAAGGGCAGTAAGCTAGAGTGCAATAAGCGACTAAAACCCGAGATTATAGCCTACCATCACAACAGGTGATGCGTAGATGGTACAATCTTCATCTCATGCAACCATGGTCTGCCCAGGATAATGTTATAGTCCATATCACCACCACCACCTCAAAAAGGGTCGTTTTCATCACCCTTTCGGCGTTCGTGGGCAGCAGGATCTCTCCTCGGGTTGTCACGCTTGCTAGGCTGAACTCGGCGAGGAGTTTTGTGGCCAGAATGATGCTTCTAGTAAGTTTAGCTTGCTCCAATACCCTCCATTGTATAATATTGGCCGAACTCCCTGGATCCACCAGAACACGTTTGATTTTAAAATCTAATACATATATAAAAAAAAAATTACCAATGCGTCGTTGTGTGATAGCAACAATCCATCTGCGTCTTCCTCCGTGAAAGCGATGTCATCTGCAGCGACTTCTCAGAATCTCTTATTGTGGGTTACTGATACCTTCATCTTTTTTATTGCCGAGAATGTAACCCCGTTAATCTCGTTCCCCCCGAAAATCATGTTGATCGTTAAGCGCGGGAGATCTTCTCCTGCTTTTGAGGGCTCCGTGTTGTCACGATTGCGATCGTAAATGTTTTTGGCCCAATCACTTAAGAATTCCCTGAGATGGCCATTGTTCAGCAGTGTCTCCACCTCTTCGCGCAGATGCCGGTAGTCCTCAGTCCGATGACCGTTCGTTCCGTGGTATTCGCACTACAAATTAGGATCCCTCTGACTGCGATCAGACCTCAACGGCTTCGAGAACCGTGCTTCTTTGATGTTCCTCATAGCTGATACCAACTCTACTACATTGACGTTGAAGTTGTATTCTAAAAGTCCGGGGTAGGAAGGATCTCGAGAACTTGACGTTTTCTTGTCCTGTAATTAAGGTTGTTCAAAATTGAACCGAAACTATTAACCGAATCGATGGCTATTGGCTTATTGATATCGTATTATCGGGGTAATGGATGGTGAACGGATTGAAATTTTATAATTAACGGCTTTACGATTTGGGGCGGATTACTCAATTTTCTTATCGGGTAAACCCTTAACCCGTTAAGAATTTTTATATTTACACTTTTACTCCTATGTATATAAAGTACTATTGAAACATAGTGGTAGTTGACTCTACTCTCTAGCAATAAAGTCTACTGTGGTAGTTTTGACGACATTATCAAGGCCTAAAAAAAGATCTTAACCTCTTTCTGCCACAAACCAAGCGATGCGAGAACCCTGTAGAACCAATCGACCATGAACATTTTTTTTCAAATTGATTTTGATTGACTACAAGCCCTAAGATACACATTAGAGACAAAGGTGTTTGATGGATCGAATGATATAAGAACAAAAAGCGTATCGCAATCTCTCGATGGATTCAAGGGAAAATCTTTCCTCGAAACTGTAGTCCTTTCCGCTAGAGAGTAGAGTCAAGGTAGACTTTCTATTTTTATTCTTCAATCGTTTGGTATTGATTGTTCAAAAAACATTATTCGGTTTAGCTAATAAATCGTTCGATAACCGCCGAAAATCATTAATCTGATACCAATTCGCCCATTATCTTATTGGATGACTAGTAGATTACTATATTTATAATCCGATAATCGATAAGCAAAACTGTTAAGCGTAATTATTCGCCTGATCCGCCCGATAAGCACCCCTAACTGTAATGACCTGTTGTTCCGTCCGCGATCAATTCCTCTATCGGTAACTAACCTGTCTGCCAACTGGAAGTCTTTGCCGCGTCCTTCAGCACGTTCATAGGGCAAAAACCGACTGCTAGAAGACCGTCTATTTGTGTCAAAATCATTTTTTGATTTCTCTTTATTCTTCTCCCGACCTTTAACCGATGCCGGGAAGCCGAGATGATAATCCTCAATCATTATCTTTGACTCGTACCGATTGTGAATATCCGCCCAAGTCGTCGATTGGAAATCGAGCAAGCTTTCTTTCAACTTCTGGGAAGCATCGGAACTTCTCGGATTCAAACCCTTGGTGAATGTTTCAGCCGCTCATTCATCTGGAACAACCGGGAGCAACATCCTTTTCTTCTAGAACCGGGTTACAAATTCTCGCAGCAACTCAGACTCTCCTTGTGCAATTCTGAATATGTCGGCCTTCCGGGCATGCACCTTTCTAGCCTTGGCATGGGCCAATGAAAGAATCCGCGAGCATCTTGAAGGAATCTATGGAATGCTCGAGCAACAATGAATATCATGTCAAGGCTCCTCTCGTGAGAGTCTCTCCGAATTTTTTCAGCAAGACTGATCAATCTCGTGGGGAGCTAAATCGTTCCCCTTCACCACCATTTTATAGGTGGTGATATGCTCCTAAGGGTCTGAAGTCCCATCATATTCCGGCATGTCGGGCATTTTAAACCGCTTTGGGATCAATTCTGGTGCCGCGCTTGGTTTGTACGGCAATTGAGTGTACTTCTTTGAGTCCGGTCCTTTCAGCACGGTGGAGCACCCGGGGATTTAGTCCATGCGGGCGTTCACTTCCCTCATAAACCGTATGAATTTGTTTTTGAAGGAATCACTCTCATTATTGTGACCAGATTCGCTCCCCCCGGCCCCATCGAATACGACCTCGCCTCTCGGAGTGTTGTTGTTGACCCTCTGCGTTGTTTGATTTGTAGGAGCACCGGGAGGCACTGGACCTCGTCCGTTTGCGTTATTGGAAGCACCCGATAACGCCTACTTTAGTCCTGTCATAACCTTATCCTGCCACGTGAAATGACCTAGAATGGCCTAGGAGTCGCCTCCCGATCATGTTGCGGGTACCGCCTGCCAGGGACTGGTGTGGCCTCGTTCCCCTCACTGCGGCTATCACTGATTGAATCCTCGTGCTGAGGCTGATTTACTTGGACCTCAAGGTTGTGTGTGTTATTAACACCATTATCTGCCATTTTCTATGATTTGTTACTAAAAACAAATAATCAAACACGTTAGTAAAAGAGGCAAGGACCAACTTAATTACACAATTGTCTAGGTCTCACGTGGGGCACCAAACTGTTTACCCGTAAAACGGTACAATTGAATTTGTACGTGGTTTCTAGATAAGTGAATTAATTTGATCCTGAAATAATATATGAATTAGATAAAAATATAATACTTAGCCTTGAGATGCAGACGAAATAGCATGAATAATAGTTCCGGGAGCAGGGTTTCCGAGCACAACAACAATGATATAAAAAACAAGAGGATAAAATTATATTAAGCTTTGAATAGAGTGTAGCATATGTTTGCAGAAAATTTATGTCCTTTACAATGATAATAAAGCTCACTATTTATACCTGCACCTAGGAAACAAGGTGCTAGGATTAAGTCCTTCTTTATGTCAATTATGAGGGCCATTGAAGAATGTGTAACGACGGACAGTGAATGTTATATTTCTTGTAACGGACAGTATACTTAATGTTGTAGAATATTTTTCATTAAATACTATCGGATGACAGACATTTATTTTATCTTTATGAGTATCATTCTCTCCGATAACGAAGAGAATCATTGCCTTTGATTTCTATTATCTTCTGTGTTCGGCTCCACATGTCCCTTCCCCGTACAATAGTAATACCTTAACTTTTTTGTCAATCCTCCCAGATACTTTATAGACTATTATCAAATCAGCGATATCCATATTGAAGATTTTTGTTTGTAAATTAAACGCTAAATATGTCTACTAGAAATATAACTTTTATAAGCTAGCTATTCTTTGTAATCCTGGGAAAAAAGAGTGGGACGAAAATTGAAGAACATTAAGAGTCAAAATTTTAAAGGTTTGACCAATTTTGATGGTGTTATTTTTCAAGACAACAATTTAATGGCTTAAAGAGCACCATCTAAACGAAGTATATTGTCAATCGTCCAATTAGATATTAAAAATATGAAATAAAAAAACCCACGTACATGTTATTTGTACTAAATACATGCAAGATAAGATCTTTTCTACGTCATGTTGCTATACAAGAAAAAACGTTATAGTAGTATTTTTTTCTGAGTCAGTGACTCAGTGTTAATTACTCTTTAATTTGTGTGATTAATTCAAACTTCAGGAGTCGAATAATTTTTCCATTGATTACGATTATTTAAATATTTTAAATTATTAATTTTTTTAATATTTAAATTCGAAATCAAAATTATAAAGTCTTATCATATAAACTAAGAGGAGTAATAAAGCGAATGTTTTTAAAGTAATAGATGGAAGAGAGAAAAATTAGAAAGGATCAAAGCGCTAGATAACGGAGTGGCATACGGAGAACGGGAATAGCCTTTTATGGGAAACCCCTGAAAAAGGCAAAGACCGTTTCGCGTGCGAAGAGAAATTACACGTGCGCAAACGGCCGTTATCAGTGTCGTTCCTTCCAATGAACGCCCGTCACTTTCTTGCTCTGTCGTTTCTGGTCCAAACCACCGCCACCACCCACCTCTTTTCCGTTAAATGTAGTCGAATTTTTTTATATTATCAGCCATTAATCAATCCAACAGGAAAAAGAAAAGAAAAGAGAAAAAGCAATTATTACTCCATCTTTCCTACAACAGTATTTCTCTGTCTCTCTCAGATATCAGAATAAATACTCAAAAGAGTGACGAAAACAGCTGTCTGTCTCTGAGATTCGAGGGGGCCTCATAAAAATGTAAATATACAAAGGAAAAGGTCCTGACCAACAGCACTTGTCTGCAGAACTTGTTAAATAGTTGCTACCGTTTCTGCTTAACATTAAGGATTGAAGTTTTCTTTCTGATGGGTTTGTAACAACTTCACTCCTGTGGAATTATTCATTTCGCAAAAATCAGTAAGTTCCTTTCCTTTCTATACTGAAGTTTTTGGGTTCTGATGTTTTCTGCTCTAAGTTTGTTTCCAGTCAATTTATATGTCTTCCTTTATTAATTTGATGAAGTTTGCTGACTCCACAAGTTTTCAGTTTTACCATTGGCATTGAGTAGGAGCTTTATGTTAATTGAGATTTGAGAGTAAGGTGCTTAGCTGGTGGGCTTGGACCTAGAAATTCGCTTGATTTTTTCCGTTTCATGAGATCGCTATTAGGTTTATTTGGTGCTTTCTAGATAAAATATTTGTTTTTTTTAATTGGAGTGTATGAGTTTTACTGTTTCTCTTACGAGTCCTCAAAGATAAAAAAAAAATTCTATTCTAACTGTGGACGATATTCAAATGTTCATAATTTTTTCAAAGTAAGGATTTTTTTTACCAATTTGTTAGGAATCTTTGATTCTAACAGTTACTGCTTTGCTGGTAATTTTTGAAGTTGTTTGGAGGCAGCAGGCTGCTAATAAATTGGTTTAAATTAAAATATTTGCAACAAAATTCAATGAAGTTTATCATTTATTTGGATATTTGGTAAGTTGTGAGAACTTTCAAATGTGTACTTGTTCAAACTACAAAGAGGGAAAGTGCATTAACCAGACCTTATGTCTTAATTCATAATGTTATGTTAATAAAGACATTATCTTTTCTTGTTATATGCGTTCATAGTGAATTGTAGAGTTAAATGGCTCTAAATCAACATGGAGGAATTATGTTGTCTGACTTGATGAATTGTTGATAATCCAATGCAAAAAAGTTGTTACATAGGAATAAAAAAGAGGCAAATGGAGAGGAGAAAAATTATCTACTTGAGTTTGTCGTGCGAGGAATATATTTGAAAAAGTAGTAAATAACTTCCCGTGGAAGCGTCCTGCATCACATGTTTGGAAAGAATTGCCGTTAGAAAAATGGTTGCGACGGTTACAAATGTCATAACAAAACTCATGAAAGGTGGTTGTCGTTTTCCATTCTTTCTTTCCTAATGAATCCAAACTCATCAATGGTGGTAATCCTTTTTACCTTTTCTCTTCCCACGGAATCCTACTAATTAGATGTCCTAAAGGAGTAAAAACATGCGGTTTCTCCGCCCTTCCTTTTTGTAGTGCCATTGCTTTCGGTTATACATAGGTTTTGAACTAACAGGTACTCCAATAGTAATTTCTTAGCTCGTTAACAATTGTTTTGGTTATAATGCTGCATCGACTTTCACCTATTTATCTTTGTTAGAAGCACCATAAATCCTTTGATTTGACTTCCACGCTTTTCTGTTGATCTCTTATCATTGAAGGAATACTATATGATTGCTCTCTCTAGTGTTTGGAGACAACCAAGTCGTACGTTTCTTTTAGTTAATGTTTTCATTCTATTGAAAGATTTTGTTGTAATAGCTGTAATATTCTTATTTGAATACCTACAAAATTAAAATTCTTATTTGGTTATTTGGCATGATTTTTTAAGGAAGGAGACAGGCTTTGCTTTTGCAGGCTAGGAGTGGTTTTGCCAACCCCTGTGCATATCAAGCACCATGTTGGAGGGATCATATCTTGTTTCAAGGGACTTGCCCTGTGTGTGCGAGCAAGAGAACAAGTGGATATACTATGCTTTCCATGTTATTGAACACTCAAAGGGAAAGCGTCCTTTGGATGATGTAGCAGACATTGGTTTGAGAAAGTCATCAAAGCTGCTTGATGCCCTAGAGAAGGAGGAAACCATGCAGTGTCTTCATGATCTTTCCCTCTCCCAGGAGGAACAATCAGATAAGCAGCATAATAGTGGCACTCATTCTGATTCAAGTTCTTTAATCCACCAAATTGGGCGAGACCTTTCAATAAATTGCCTGCTTCGCTGCTCAAGGTCAGATTATGGGTCTATTTCTTCATTGAACAAGAGCTTTAGGTCTTTAATTCAGAGTGGAGAACTTTATAGGCTCAGGAGACAGATGGGTATCATAGAACATTGGGTTTATTTCTCTTGCAACCTCCTTGAATGGGAGGCCTTTGATCCCATTCGTCGTAGGTGGATGCATTTGCCGACAATGACATCAAATGAATGCTTCATGTGTTCTGACAAGGAATCACTGGCAGTTGGTACTGAACTTCTTGTCTTTGGCAAGGAAATAGAGTACCATGTCATCTACAAATACAGCATCCTCACCAACTCATGGTCATCAGGGATGAAGACAAACACACCTAGGTGCCTCTTTGGCTCTGCAAGCCTTGGGGAAATTGCAATTGTAGCAGGCGGTTGTGACTCAAGGGGAAATATACTAAGCTCAGCGGAGCTTTATAATTCTGAAACAGGAACATGGGAGACTCTCCGAAGCATGAATAAACCAAGAAAACTGTGTTCAGGTGTATTCATGGATGGGAAGTTCTACGTCATTGGTGGGGTTGGTGTTGGCAATTCAACCGTGCTTACTTGTGGCGAAGTGTATGATTTGAAAGCAAGGTCTTGGATTGAGGTACCTGATATGTACCCAGCACGTAATAGAGGGGCTGGAGCTAATGATGCTCTTGCAGCAGCTAAGGCACCTCCACTCTTAGCAGTTGTAAAGAATGAGTTATACGCTGCTTATTACGCTGAAAATGAACTCTGGAAATATGATAAGGGAAGAAACTTATGGATTACTATAGGAAGATTGCCCGAGCATGCGACTTCTATGAATGGTTGGGGGCTTGCATTTAGGGCATGTGGAGATCAGCTCATAGTTATTGGAGGACCTAGAGCGTTGAATGGGGGATTCATTGAGATTAATTCTTGGGAACCTACGGAAGGTGCACCAAACTGGAATTTATTGGGCAGAAAACATTCAGGAAATTTTGTCTATAATTGTGCAGTGATGGGTTGCTGAGGTGTCTTATATTTTATGGGAGTACCGAAATCTGTATGATCTCCTCTCTGCATTTGGATCCTCAAATTGACCTTTTTACTTTTTGATCTTCTGTTGTCAATTTGTATCATTTTCAATTGGTTAACGTGAGAAATTCATAATGTGTAGAAGTGACATAGACCAATAAGTTGAAGCAGTGACAAGGTTCTAGTTTGCCATGAAGATTTGGAAAATTTTATTGAAAACATAATTGAAACTGTGTTGTAAATTGATAATCTGAATTCTATTTATATTTGTATTCTTATTTTTGCCTTATTATTATGCTGCCTGCGATATGCCATAGTGGTTCTTCGCTTGTGTCCCAAAAAGGTATCTGTAGTGTTAGAGCTGTTGTTAATGGGCATTTTATTATGCAACTTTGATATCATATCCTGCTTCTTGCTTACAGAGTGTTTAACTTATAACTTCTTGGCACGTCAAAATTGAGAAAGAATCCAAGTACCCGCATTGTATTGCATATCTTCTGAAAGCTCTATTTGCGATCTCATATTGGAATTGAAAACAGAAATACCATGTTGGATGTAGTTTTATGCGCTTCTATAGTTGGTCAATTCTTTCTGTGCTTCTCTGTTTTGTATAGGAGGAAGTTCATGTTCAGTTTCTACATGATGGCAGCGTCAAATAATTGCTTAAAACTTTTCTCCAAGTGTCAATACTTGTGGGAGTAAATGAGTACAGTATATATTAAGCTACTGCTACTCATGTAACACTGGCTGCGTGTCGCTATCATTACATGTCGATCAGCGGTTCGTATAAGTCTTTTAGTGAAGGAAAAAAAGATGTACTTAAAGTGTAAAGGAAAATTCAATGGAGGAGTCACTATTTCAGGAGTTCAGGTCAGACATGAAAAACACCCTCTGCCAATTCACGTCCTCCTCTAACAGTGAAGACATTGAAGCATGGTGGATACAGATTTTTGTCGTTCAAGTACACCATTCTGTTAACTAGCAAACATCCCATTTGTTTGTTACAGTACATTTGTTTTTAAACAAGTGTCCCTACCAATTAACAGTCTTTTTACCAAGCAGGGAAATCTTGAAATTTTTGTCCAGTCAATTTAGATCTTGGAATCTTTGTACAGTCAGTTTTTTTACAGTGGAGTTGAAAAAGTTTTCAGAAACAAATCCCACAGAATATAGTCCTACAATATAGTAGCAATGTTAACACTATGCTTGGTTCAATTTAAGGACGAGGGGAAAGAAAAGCAGGACTTTGTGAAATTCTCTCAGAAAGCTAGTGTTAAACCCCCTTCTTCATTTTGTTGATACGGTGGAAAAAGTATAGGACAACATAATTTCTTTCCTTTGTGTTCCATTTCTAATGGTTTTAAGGGAAGGGAAGAGGAAAAACTAGTTTGTTCTAAGACAGGGTTTTGACAGTGACTTGTACCTTATGAGGTACGGGTGCCACGCCACCCTTTCCATAAAATTTTTAGTATTTATAGAAGATAGCTGAGAGAAAAATAAAATATTGTTAGCGCCCAGTCTAAAGGCTCTGGTGGCTTCACTGATGCGAGTTCGAGTCTCAATGGAGCGTCTTTTTTGGTTTTCCCTTTTTATTCTACTTATTAAGATTTCTTTTTTCTTAATTTAGTTCTAGGGCCCCACCTCTTCTTCCTTTTTTTTCCCCTTCATTTTCTTCCTTTTATATGCTATCTCTCTTCTTATTTTTTAAACTTCTTTATACTGTCCTCTGTATCTATTATTATGCCTTACTTTATGAGCAACTTTTTTGTTAGGCTTAGCATATAAATTCTCTCTTTTTGATGACACGAAATTTATTTTTATATTGGAGTATAATTTGAACAATATCTTCTAGTATTGGATTTAAAAAATAAAAATAAACTAGCTTGATCAATAGTTGTTTTGAGTTTCCTATCATCGATTAAACTTAAATGTTTTGCTTTGAAAATAATTGTCTAATAAAACGACAATTAAAATGGAAATATTAACCCAAGAATAATAAAGGTAAATTAATTTAGTCAAACTAAGAATATATATTAATTAAGCTACTCTTTAAGCAATTCTTTTTGTTGGAGGCGCTCTTTCATGAAATTTTATTTTTTGTTTGTAAATTTTTTTGGATACATTTAAAATTTGCTTTGTGAGTGAAAGACCTAATTCGAATTAACCAAAAACTAACTGAATCGACCAATTTTTCCTATTCGGTCTTTGTAGCTAGTAGTAGGTATATTATATGCATAAAATAGTGATACCGTAACCTTCAAATTTTGGATCTGCCTCTGCTTGAACGGCTAATAAACGGATCAGCACTTCAATTTTACGAAAACTTCTAGCTGTGGGAGGAAATGAATTTTGCCAATCGAAATTCAGAAGTCTGGAAAATTCGTAATCACCTTAGTGCAGCATTCAATTATTTAACTTTGTAGTTTTTCTACCTCTGACCAAAAATCACTAAAAAGAGAAAGATGGGAGATGAAAAACGCATACAGAAAAATAGGAAATTTTGTATGAAGTGTAAGCAAATATTTAGAGTGTCCAATACAATATTTTCATGTTAAAAAGAGGTGGAAACGCTATGAAAAGCAGGATAATAAAGAGAAAAAAGAAGAAGATATAAGTGATGAGGCAAGGTGAACATTTTAAATAATTAAATGTTATATGAAAAATAAAAGAATATCACCGAGAGAAGAAGTGAAAAATTACAAAAATGCAAAAGATATAACATCTTTTATTCCCGTCGTTATCGTCTTAACTCTCTTCTGTATATCCATTATGTTTTGCAAAATAGTCAAAGGAATATGAAAGCTACAAAAACTAACCTAAGAATACTACTTGTCATACAACTAGAACATGGAGTTGATTGCTCATCAACTATTCGAAATGGTGTTAACAAAGTTACTTTTTTATTTATTTATGTTGTATAAGAAAAGTCATTTCATTATCGGAAATAATGTAATGAAATTACTGTTTTTAAATTTTTTAACAAAAAAGTGACTTAACTACTGTTTTATCACTTTAAGTATACTCTTAGTGAAAGTGTATTTCCGTTTACCATTTAAATGTTGGAAGTCAAAAAAAAAGTTTAAACCAAAAACACATTCCAGCATCATTTGGGAATAAATACTAATAGTTATCTAATCCAGAATACTACTCATTGCTGGAAGAGAAGCATATGACGAGCTTTACACTTGTTGTTGGGGCTTATGTTTTGTGTTCCACGGTAAAACGTTACTAAGGACCAAATGTTGTTCCCTTTTTATAAGGATAAAGGACTCTTTTTGTTCAAAGATATAGTAAAAGGATGAAGTTAAGCCTATACTTAAAAATAAGTGACTGTTTTGAGTTTCTTTTTTTTTTCTTCTGCAAAAAGCCAAAACCCATCTCCAAAGGAAAGAGGAAATCCTCGCCGCTCTTATGTCATCGCCGGCGACTAAGGTGCCAGTATTGTGATCCAATTGACTTCAACTTCTTGGGAATATCGTTTGTCGGTTGTTATTCGAGGATTCCTGTAAGCATATTGCAAAAATTAGCCGAATGTTGATGCCTACTTTATACTTTCTGTGATTTGTTTCACATTTCAATTCACTATATTCCAAGTCTCACAGACATTAATTGCAACTTAAAATTGCGAGTTGGTTCTTTTTCATAAACCTTATGATCCCACTGCATCAACGATGGACCCGATAATTCGAACTCTGCCTCCATCCTCATCGCTGTCCCCATCAGTCGTTTCTTTCCTCAACGCCAAACTCAACACAAGAGAAGACCTTGATCAGGCTCCGGGTCTTGTTTCGGAGCTCCGAAATCAGTGCCATGCCCTCGATCAAAGCCTTTCGGATCTCAACACGCAGCTCCGAAATTATCTCGACAACTACGCTTCCTATTCGGATCGAACTGGTGCTCTTCTCCGCGATATAAATTCCAAGTTGGGCGATCTTCAGTTTGCTTCTCGCTCTTCTGCTTCTTCATCAGGTATAAAATGCATTTTATGCATACACTTGCCAGTTACATAATTTATTGGTTTTTTCATGTGTAATTACTTATAGAAATCCGTGATATTGAAATCGTTGCGTAGATGGAGGATCAGGGAAGGCACTGGGGGAGGAGCTACCGGTTTTGGCTAAGGAGGTTGCTAGGGTTGACACAGTGCGAACATATGCAGGTGAGTTCACATGGCAAAATTTCTTATCTTTTCTAATCTCTATGTTTTCTTTCGGTTTGAATTTTTTTTTAAAGTTTTGTCAGTTAATTAGAACGAGGGAAAATGATAGATAAGAAGGTAACCAGAAGATACAATGAATAAGTAAATTCAGAGTTAAGAAATATATTGCAAATCTGTTGTGGAATGAAGCAACAATGTCAATGTTGGTTCTTTTGTCTAATTAGGCTTACATTCACCAAATTTTACCACATACTAAGTGACTGATTCAAGACCTTCTTGCCATCTTCTATTTCTAGGCTATGAGCAGAGTGAAACGAGCTTATGTGACCAACTCTTGATGAGTTAATCCTGTGATAAAAACACTGAGACACATTTAAGATAGGTGAGTATAAGTGTGTTGAACGTCAAAGGGCAAAAAATGTATAAGTCAATTTCATATTGGTCTCACTATTAGGGGAAAGAAAAGCACCTTTACATTCAAGGCAAATACTTGGACATAGGTCTGTTAAAAACTAAATGCTAGTAACTTTTTACACTGCAGAAGATCTATAAAGAAGCTTTGTTTGGTGTTTATGTGTGAGAACAGCGAGATATTGCTCATGTTTGTTTCAAGTTTCTACATTGTCCTTCCTAAATGGAACATAGGAGAACTTCTTTGGAATATTTGAGTTATTTTTGTTGTTCCTTCTACGCTTGGAGAGTTTTCTGCTGTCTAAATTAGAGGGTTTTGGTTAAAAGATAAAGCTTTGTAAGCCATATTATTTCTTATCGAGTTTTTTTGTGAACCCAGTTGCAAAATGGAAGTTTTTGATGGACATCATTCATGGTCCCAAGATGAAAAGCTTACATTCAAATATGAAATGGAGGGCATCTTCATGTTTAGCACATATATTTTTGGTCGGTCAAGTTTCACTCATATCTTAAATTAAACAATATTTAGAAAAGCTCCCACATTTAAACTCTAGTTCCATTGATATACAATGCATCCAGCTAATTGAGCTTGACATATTTAGTGGCATTTTGGACATATAACTTTTTCTTGAGGAGACAGTTAATATTGTGACCTTTGTTGCCATATGCTGAATGGGCCTTGGATTCCTTGTAAGCTTTTCTTGTTTTTTTAGTTTTTTGAGTTCCTTTTTGTTTATGTTGTGCAATCTGTTCCTTCATAGAGGTGGGAATTCGGCTTAGATGGATGTAACAATCTTACTGAATTTAGCATGATGGAAATTGTAGAGGACCTCTAGTATTAGGAACCAAAATTATTGGAATTAAAATGGGCCCAAAAAGAGATATATATTCAGTGAGGATTCATATGCCGATCCCAACTAGTGTGAGATTAGGACTTGGTTATTGTTGATTTGTGGTGAACTTTCCTTATAGAGACATGGTTGCTTATAAATCATGGGGGCAACCCATCCTTGTTTGCTTGTCTCTTATCTGCCTTATCATCAATATCAGTTGTTTTAAGCCTAATACTCTAATACATGGTGATGATCTATTACTCCATTTTGATTTGGAAATATTTCATTCTAACCACCGTATCCATTGTAATTTCCAGAGACAGCATTGAAGCTTGATACGTTGGTTGGTGACATTGAAGATGCGGTCTCCTCCACCTTGAAGAGAACTTTGAGGAGAGAACCATCTACAAAAAGTTCAGAAGTTAGTGTCCTCTTGGAATGGAAGTAATATTTCTGTGGCCATTCTGTTTATATCCTTCTCTAATTTTTTATGTTTTTCAGGAGATGCGAGGTGTTGCTATCAGAACATTGAAGTTAACTGAAGACACACTAAGATTCGTAGCAAAAACATATCCTCAGTGGACACGTCTTGTGTTAGCAGTTGATCATAGAGTTGATCGTTCTCTAGCCATTTTAAGACCTCAGGCCATTGCAGATCACAGATCCCTTCTCACTTCCCTTGGCTGGCCGCCACCTCTGTCCACTTTAAATTCCTCGGGCACAGAGTCAAAGCAGTCAGCTGATGTCCAGAACCCACTTTTCACAATGAAAGGGGACCTTAAACAACAATATTGTGAAAGTTTTCTAGCATTGTGCAGTCTGCAGGAACTACAGCGCCAAAGAAAATCTCGTCAACTTGAGGGACAGAATAGAGAAATTGCTTTGCACCAGCCACTTTGGGCCATTGAAGAGCTTGTCAATCCTATATCAGTTGCATCTCAGCACCACTTCTCCAAGTGGGTTGATAAGCCTGAGTACATCTTTGCCCTTGTTTACAAGGTGACCCGAGATTATGTTGATTCTATGGATGAGTTGATGCAGCCACTAGTTGATGAAGCAATGCTGTCGGGTTACAGTTGCAGAGAAGAATGGATCTCAGCTATGGTTAGTTCTTTATCGACGTACTTGGCAAAAGAAATATTTCCAGTGTATGTTAGTCAGCTGGATGAAGAGAGCACAAGCGGAACACAATCACAGGCTAGGATATCCTGGCTCCATCTTATTGATCTGATGATAGCATTTGATAAGCGAATCCAGTCTCTTGCTTCACACTCTGGTATCTTGTTTTCTTTGCAGGAAGATGGGAAACTAGAGAAACTTTCATCATTTTCTGTATTTTGTGACAGGCCTGATTGGCTTGACTTGTGGGCTGATATAGAGCTTACTGATGCATTTGATAAATTGAAACCTGTGATTGATAATGAAAGAAGTTGGTCGTTGGAAGTTCGTGGAGTTGCTGTTCTATCAGCCCAAGAAGACAACAAGTCTCCAGCGATTGCTGGTGCATTTCATCAGCGGTTTTCGGCTGTTGTTGATCGTTGTCGATCACTGCCTAGCATAACGTTGAGATCAGGATTTTTGAAATTGACAGGTCCACCAATTATACACAAGTTTTTGGGTAGTCTGCTTTTCAGGTGCCAAGAAGCCGAAGGATTAACTGCCTTGACAGATGATGATTCCTTGATGAAAGTTGCGAAGTCTGTAAATGCTGCACGCTATTTTGAGTCTATTTTAAATGAATGGTGCGAGGATATCTTCTTTCTTGAGATGGGGCTGAACCAGGTTACTCAATTGGACACATCTACTGATGGAAATGACTTTTGTTCAGAGGAATCATCTGGCAATGGAATTTTTTTTGAAGAAATTAAGAAGCTAGAAGAATTTAGAACTGGATGGGTCGAGAAGTTGTCTGTGGTAGTTTTGAGGGGATTCGGTGTTTGCTGCCGAGATTATCTAAAGAACAAGAAGCAATGGCAGGAAAAAGGTGAAGAAGGGTGGATGGTATCGCAATCTTTTGTTGGGGCACTTGATTATCTGCAAGGAAAGATGTCAGTACTTGAAAAAGCTTTGAATAGAATGGACTTTGTTGGGGTCTGGAGAAGTTTGGCCCCTGGGCTGGACAAATTAATTTTTAATGGTATTTTAATGACCAATGCTAAGTTTTCTGACGGGGGAGTTGAGAGGCTCAGTAATGATTTAACAGTTTTATTCGGGGTGTTCGGAGCTTGGTGTTTAAGACCTGAGGGTTTCTTCCCCAAGCTGAGTGAAGGTCTAAAGATGTTGAAAATGGGAAAGAAGCAGCTCCAGAATTGTTTGGCGGGAGGTGAAATATGGTTGAAAGAGAACGGGATAAGGCATTTGACAGCAATCGAGTCAGAAAAAGTAGCAAAGAATAGGATATAAATCTTGTCCCCTGTATAAGCTCTAGTTTTTTGAAGTATTCCAGGAGAGGTTTACCAAATTTAGCACAGAAACATGGGAAGGACTGCTCGGTTTTGATGTAGTCATTCTCACAGTGTTATCCTCACATTTTCTTCAGTGAACTGTATTTTAGAAGAATTATATTTCAGCAGCAAATCGCAGGGAAATGAACTGTTTATTGCTATGAACTTAGTATTCATCCTGATGAACTTTCTTTCTAGGAAAATATATTCTTTTTTTGACCATCTTTTAGACAGCAAAACAACAGTAACTTTGCTTCTTTTGACAGCAATACATTAAATAATTTGCGGAACTTAAGATAAAATCGAAGCTTATAATGGTTAGTTTTTCAAATAGAACTGTTCGTCCATGGCTGATGTTTGTGGTAGGGTGAGGAATTGGTTCTGCCGGTCCGTTGAATTTGAAGGATACCAAGAAATCAGCTGGTTTGGTTGATTGCTTGGCTTTGTTAATTGTATTGCCTCTAGTGCCATGCGGTACTTAATCCTAATCATTAGAACTTCAACTTATTCACTATTAGAAAAACTACTAGCTATATCCATTTATAAGTAGCTTACTACAAAAATTGATCAGTTCATAAAATATTATTATAGTCAATATTAGTCAATTAGCTATTTGTAGCCAAAAATAGATTAAATGTTTGCTTTCTTTTGAGTGGGTGTTATTAGACTAGATTGGATACATCTTAAGGAGCTTGAATCTCCGTTTTGGGATGATTTGGTGGAGTTTTGAGTGGTTTGAATTGAAAATCAAAGTAGAAGATGAATACGGAAAAAAATGATACGTGCATCACATTGTGTATCATTTGTGTATCACATATGTATCATATTTGTATCAAATGTGTATCACATGTATATCCATATTGTGTAAGATACATGCATGATATATGTTTGATACATGTGTCGCAAAAGAATTTTTTAAACTCGATTTTAACTACGAATTTTGATATCGAATCAGTCCAAATCACCTCCATTTTTTCTCAAATTTTGTATATTGACTCATCCATATGTTTTCAATGAATTTCAACCATATCCAGTGAAAAAGATCCTTTTTTGCTTAGATTTTTGAAATCTACA
>MCJB01013747.1:43198-120748 GCA_002018475.1 Nicotiana obtusifolia | reverse complement strand
ACACACACACACACACACACACACATATATATATATATATATATATATATATATATATATATATATATATATATATATTATATTATATTTCATCACCTTATTTGCTCCTCATCCATGAAATTTCCTTTCCGTTTTGCATCTAATGTTGCTAATAACGCTTAATAATATAGAAGGAGATTTTTGCGTGTGATTCTTAAAGAGAAAGAATCTTATTTATTTGGGTTTTCCATTTTTATATGTGCTTAATTATAATTAATGGCTAGAGGTTGCTAAGTTGAGACTTATTTGGGACATTTTCGTAATATTCCCTTGATTAAAAGTGGAAATGTTCTGTCAATAACGCAAAACCTTAATTGATTGTTGAAAGGTTGATTAGGGCTTGACACAAATTTAAATACAAACTTTATTTACGTTTAGTGGTGGTAAAATGGATTAAAACAGTTATCCATCCATATTATCTAATTAAAAATTGGTTGGATAATGAATTTTTTTAAAAATGGGTCAAATATAGATGTTGATCTACTTAAAAAACGGATAACCAATGTGTTTAACTTTTATACTTGCAACACTAAGCTAGTGCTTGAACATAGATTTGGTTGAAACTTGAAAAAAATGAGTTTTTAAGGATGAGATGAAAAATGAATTTTGAAAGTTGAAATCGTATTTGGACATGCATTTTACTAGATTAGAATTTGAAGTTGTGAGTAGAAAACTTCAAAAACTACTCTAGAGCTGTTTTGGGGATTTGAAGATTTTGTTTTCAAAATCTGCCAAAAAATAGTTATAATCTATATAAACAGATATTTGAAAGCAAAAATTAAAAAAAGGCTCCCAAATTTTATGGCCTAACGGGAGCTCAAATTGGGGATACTCAAGTTTAGGAGACTAGGCTTCCGTTTGGTCGTTGATTTTGGCAATATTTTTTTTAAAATCTTTTTTCTTGAAAACATTATTTGTTTATGGGATATGATCAGTTTTTGAAAAAAAATTAAACTTTTTTAAGTTCCCAAAATCTGGTTTAGGGTAGTTTTTGGGTGAAATTTTTTCTTTCACTCACAAAATTTCAACTTTTTTTCAAATAAAATGCATGTCCAAACACAATTCCAACTTCCAAAAATTATTTTTCAAAACTTTAAAAAATCTTTTTGCAAGTTTCAACCAAATCTATATCCAAACGCTAATTAGAAAATTTCACAAAAGTGATCATATTCAAGAAGCCATGGATAATATGGATATCCATATTATTCGCTGGTTAACCCATTTTTTATTTGTGTTAAATATGAATTGAGTCGAATAAATTCGTTTTTACATTATTCGTTTTCGGCCAGCTCATATTCGGGCCGATCCGACCCGTCAGTCTGCGACCCCATATTTACGATCTTCATATTTTACTTTAGTATTACTATTATTATTATTACTAATATTAATAAGCGGCAATCTGAGCTGCATCCGGAAAAAATGAGCTATATTCGGTAACTATTCGGGTCATAAGAACAATTTTATAATTACATCAATGTCAACTGATTCCATTGGTTGATAAAAGCGATGACTGTAGCTTCCTTGAAAGCTTATATCCTACTTGACAATTCTACTCATATAATAAAATATCATGATTACTTCCCAAGACAAAATCACCCATGTGAGACCCGCTCTTGGCTATTGCGATTGTCTTTAATAGCCGGCAGCCACGTTGCTTCGTCATAGTCTCTACTAGTCCTTCTAACTTTTCAAAACATAGGATATTTATTTGCAATTAGTACCGATTTTGTCCTAAGCTTAAGATATGGTAACAATCATATTAGATTCACGTTAGTTTTTCAAAAGGTACATAATATTTATAAATTACTACTATGCTTAATTTGGATTCGGCTTTCAACAAAAATATTAAGAGACGGATGGAATACTTTGATGTGTCTTATATTCTTATCAACCATATAAATAAGATATCTTAGCAAGTACACACTTAATGAAACTAAAGTATGTAAATAATGAAATTTGTATCTAAAAGATGTCATTCTTTTTTATACAAAATAAACATGAAAGAGTATAACATTAAAGGGAACAAGAGTCAACTTTTTAAATTTTTGGTATTTAATTTTGTATAATATCCACAAATATTACGAAATAACTTTTCGATATTTTATTTTACATGATATGTTTAATTATGAGAAATTTCATTAATTTCCTATTATAATACAAGTGTAGCAATATAATATTGTTGATGTTTTTTTTAATTTTTTTAAAATTAAAAGTGGCAAGAAAGACACAAAGATATGTTATTCACTTAAGATTTTCTATGTAGCTTCTAACTAATTTAATTACTTATGATCATGTATATCGCGTTCATATGTTTGAAAATTTAACCAATCACTCTTGAAAGATGGTACTGTTTATCTGTAAATGTTCGAGGAAAAGAGCATAAATATCACGTTTCTATATACATTACACCAAAATTTATTTATCAAATGACAAACATTGTTGCAATGTATAAAGATTATCCAATACCATCTACATAATAAAATTACTCGATAAAATTTTATATACCTACTTTTTTGTTTGTACCTATGTCACCTCATTATATAAAAAATATTAATTTGATTTTCGATGTGTACAGTAATTTTACAAAATATAGTTGCCGCCTTTTTAATATCAAATTGTCTAATCAACTCATCTTTACGACATCACACTATAAATATCTCATTCTATAATGTGCATAAGAATTTTTTCATTAGTAGAATCAATTACCAAATTAAAAGTTGAACATCTAATATTTTACTTGCTAATTTCTCTAAAATAAAAATTAGAAAACAAAAAAAATAAATTGACAGGTCCAACAGAATTAACGTGCTAAGCCTCAGTTGGACTTCAAGAACTTAAAGGAATATATATTTTTAAAAGTCAAATAGAAGTCCAAAGTAAGAAAATACTCTTGCAAGCTTTAATTTTTGGAATTGGGCCCGGGCTCAGCACGGGATAAAGTAACTAGTTTATATTATTTTAAAAGCATGAATACAATGTTGGTTTATAAAAATAACCTTATAATATTAAGCATAATAACTCATAATAAAAGGATATAACCGGAATTCTAGATATTAGCCTTATAATCCTATTAGTTTTAGGACATAATACTACACATTAGGAATCCTACATGATTACCTTTCGGAATCCTATTAGTATAATTATTTCCGGGCTGTCTAATTCATATAAAATTGAACACGTAAATATCTTTAGTCACGTAATCCTATTACTTTTAGGATATACTTCTTAAAAATTCCTATTATTAATTTAATTCGAAAACGTATTACAATATCCTATTACTAATTTAAATTGAGAATGCATTATATTGTCCAAATCCATTTAGAAAATAGAGAACCTATTTTATTGTAAAAACATAAATACAATATAAATATACCAAAATAGCCCAAAAAATGTTAAGCGGAAGAACTCACAGGGAAAGAACAAAACTGCAATAACCTATTTTTTGGACTAAAATACATTCTTTGCTAATTCTTAATATTTAAAATTTTAAAATTAATAAAATTTTATCTATTGAATTCTTATTAAAAATATGTAGGAAGGTTTAATAAAATCAATTTCATTAGAATCCTCCGTAGTAATACACTACCACTCCATAATGTCCAATACCAAAAAAATATAAAAGTTATATTAAATGGACTGCATAAAGAGTTGAAATTGAGGGGAAAAAAATACCCCCACGATAATATATTTTTATATTATATTTGAACTATTTTCCTAGTCAAATAATATTTTTTAATTAATTTTTCGTGTAATATTGAAAATACCCAATTATTCAACAACAACTAAGAAACAATTTAATAATATAAATGTAAAGCCTCGTGAATTTTCATAGTTAATTCGGGTTAATTTATTAAATTTGAGCTACATGATTATTCGAGTGGAACACAGTTATTGGAATGCTTAGGGATAATATCAATAGTTAATCATTAAATTAGTAGAGGTTACAAGATCAACAAATATATTTGGAGCATATCAAGTTTCTATGTCATCAGTGCCGAAATTATGAGAACTCACTGGTATGTAGCTAACTTGAAGAATTGGAATTTAATAAGAAAACAAGGATTTAAAATCCTTGCCTTCAGTTGGCAACGAAAAAGGGATTTGGAAGAGTAAAAATGTTGTTGGCTAACAAAGGGACAAAGAAATTAATTATTAAAGAGAAAAGCAAACATGTTAAGTTGGGGAAATGGAATGAACAAAGTTGAAGACCAAAGTGTTGCTTCAGTGATGGACGCTGCACTTGATGCGTCGCATCTCCATCGCGTCCGAAATAAATTGAAGCCCGGCGTGAGGCAGTGAAGTGCAGCGAGGGCGTGCAACTCAGCATCCGAAATTTAAAACCCACAGTTGGAGTTTTTATAGGTATTTTGTAGAGAGAGAAATTATATTATTTTGGACTTGATCTTGGGGGTTAAAGAGAAAGAGGAGCTCTTTAATATTAATACATCTTCAAGGTAAAAATTAAATATCTTTCTTTGATAGATTTGGTTCATTTATTACATCTCTTAACCCTCCAACATCTTGGAATTCATAGAGTCTTGGAAGATAATCTCAAGGACATTTAAAAAAACTCAAATCTTGAAACCTTTTAGGGTTTGACAAAGAGGTAATTTCTTCGCTCCAATCTTATGTACTATACTCCATGGGCGTAGTAGAGTATATTTATGAAGTTAGATTTATATTTAAACATCTATTCATAAAACCCTAGAAGCTAGTCTTGAAATTGAAGAGTTGATTGGTAGAGATGATGAATAGTGTTGGGTCTTGTTTGAACGATCTTATTTTGAGCTTCTAGTGGAACAACTAGATCCCATAACAAGTTTATTGAATGAGTTGGAGTTTAAATTCAAGGATTGACCTTCAAATGATGAAATGAGGATTTTTGCTAAACTTATGAAATTGGACTTAAGTGTTAGTTGGCTTAGTTGATGTTGTTGTGATACGTTATTGAATTATGTGAGTTCGTATCTGTAGATTGTGACTCGTTGGCATTATTGGATTATTTGGGGTAAGGTTGGAAGCAATTTAAGGTACGTTGAAACTTACTACTCTCGGAGCTTTTCTCCAAACTCATATCGGAACACAATTAAATAGAAATTCTAAATGTGAGTCCTAACTTGTGTGGACAAGCGAGTTGGGATTGTACTACTTTATGCGTCATAAAAGGATTTAAGTGCTATTAGTATTATTTTCTTGAAATGTTTTATTTTAAGTTTTAAAACTAAGTGAAGGAGAAATAGCACTTGTAGTACTTTTGAAATGAAAATACATGAGTTGTGTAATATCTTAGATTTAACTATTCTCAAATAGTTGATTTGGCTATGAGCATCATCATTGATAAATGTAAAGATTTTAGGGAATTACTTAAGCTCACCGAGATTGACTGTGGATACTTTTTCTTATTAGGGCATGAAACTACGCGCGTCGGTGTAGGCGTAGAACCTACATTATGGTTGGGGACTACGACAGAGTACTTTCCATGAGGGGGTACTATTGTGCTATTTTATTAGCATGGCGGAGTCGATTCGTGCGGCACCACGATGAGACGACCTGAGCAAGTAGGGTATATGATACTTGCCACTAGGTACATAACCTAGTTGACCTTCTTTCATATCGGTGATGGTATAGTAATCTGGGTAAATGAAAAATCTAACATGATTTTGCAAAGATTAATGCTAAAGGAAGACTTTGAAATATGTTTTACCATATTATTTTATTTTATTTTCTAAATTATTAATTGATATGAAGGCTTCTTTCTTATATCAATTATTATCGCATATTTTATATCTTTTTAAATCTTCTCCTATTTTCTTTTGGGGAACGGTTCATGATTTGCACTAGGCATGTGGAGCTTAGGCCTTTTGGCCAAAATTTCATTTCTATTTTCGGGGATTGGACCTGAGCAGCTTGGGTCACGTGGATAGGGCAGTTCTACATTTTCTGTTGACGTTTTTTTTGGGTGAGACTCCACACTTGTACTCGTGGAGGACCTTATTATATTATTATTCTTTTGAGCCACCGGGTTATGCCTTGGTTGACTATTTCATTTCATATCATAGAGATTCCATAGAGCAATAGTAGTATTCGTTTTGGGTTGAAATCCTATGGTTAGTCATATGGCAATGCATGAACGGAACTTTCTTTATCTACATGAAGCTTTCTTTAAAAGGAAAATATTTACTTAAAGATATTATTCATGTTTTGTTTTATATCTTAAAATGAATGTACTTGAAGAGGCTTTCGCATCCTCCTGTTGGGCACATAGGTGAGTATTAACCTATAGGATGGTCCACTTGGGTCAGGTAGTGTACCGAGTGCCGGTCACGTAGTTTTAGGGCATGACAAACTTGGTATCAAAGCACTAGGTTTTAGTTCAAGTCCTAGAAAGTCTATGAAATCATGTCTAGTAGAGTTCTATTTATCGGTGTGTTGTGCAACACACTTATATTGGGAAGGCTATATGAACATTGTAGGATTGTTTCATTCTTTCTTCTCACTCTAGATCGTACGTTAAAGCTTGAAGCAAGAGAAAAATATCCAATCTTTATCTAATTTTCGACGAGAATAGTGAAGAAAGGTGATGAGCATAAAGTTTGAGATTCAAGTAATGACACTAATTACTTGAGAAATAGCCATGAAAGTGTCATTTGCCTTTAATGCGAACATAAGGGCTTATGTCGAAAATAAAATGAAATGCGTACAATTTAATGGGGCAACAATGGATTAAAATTGCTAGCCAGGAGCTAATGACTTGTCTGAAGGAAGAAGAGATGGAATATTGTTGAATATTATCGTAATGACATCAAAAATTTTGAGAAGTTTGTGTGATAAAAGAATAATAAGGGCACCTTGAAAAGACATGGCATTTGTATATGGTTGAAATTTCTAGAGACAGAGAACAACTAGTCACAGTGATAGCGAGGGGAAAGATAATCCCGAGTCGACCAAAAAAAAGGGTTCGTATATCAAGATTTTGTGATAGAATATCCAAGGATCATATGGATCGAGGTGGTAAAAGAAGACGAGTCACCAAACTTATAACAAGCGTTAGTATAACTCGTAGATATGAGGCATGGTTGAAACAGTGGCTGTGGATATCTCCTGATAATAAAGAACTGGTTGGACGATTGATATGACAGGTTGCAAACGACGGGTGTAGACTTTTCAAGAATTCTTTTTCAAATAAACAAGGCTAACTAAACGATATCGATAGACAATGAAGAGTATGTATATAGATGCCTAAAATACATAAGTGGAAGGCATGCTAATGTATGAGGTGTACAAAAGGTGTATGCTTGGAGGTTGAATGAGTAACATGAATTGTTTGGTAAGACAAGTCGTCTTGAAAGGGCAGCATTTAATTCGTGGAAGATAAAGTTTTTGATAATATGCCTAGATTTCTCTTACGTGTGCCAGTAGAGCAGTTGAGTGTAGATCGATTAAATGTGTAAAGGGGTTGAATGTGTTGAATGACTTACAAGGCTAAGTTAATACTTCTGATGGGTTGTAAATATTACATGAACGAATTAAGGCTAAAGAGATGGAGAACAATAATGGCATTCTGGAAGTCGAAGGATTGCAAGTGGTTCAAAGATATGTAGCGATGTCTAATGCATGGATGTCTTATAAGATAAGAAGGTGCTTATTGTGTAATCACGTGACAAAATCCATGAGTAGTAGCGTATGATCCGAGAACTTATGTTGGTAGATGTGGTTTAAAATTAATATGGCATATACAGATAGATCGTGAGTTGCTTGCATTTATTATTATGAAAACAAGATTTACTATGAAAATATGCACGAAGTTAGTATGCGAATTTCTCGTGAAGGAGTCGTACTTGTAAAGAAAAAATTATGGAGCTTGGACTTAAGGGAGTAACAGAGTTGTACTTGCCAAAATATATATGTGAACATGGACTTATAAAAAGTGCAACAGAGTTGTACTTGACCAAAGTATATTTGAGCTTGGACTGAGGAGTGTGCCGTTAGAAAGTCATGAGGGTAGTACAGATATAGAAGGAATAACGTGTTAATCATATTATGTTTGTAAGAGCAGAGAAAGATGATACTTAAAAAAATGAGTTGTAATTAGGAGGCGTCGTGGTACTTAAACATGAAAGAAACTAAGAGAACTCTAGTGAGCTTAGCGATCTCATCCTATCATCATAATAGAAAGATAACACAAGATAGGATGATAAAGATATGAGTCAAGGAAGTGAAAAATTATGAGATGAGATTTTTTTTGTTGGAAAATAAATAATCCTTAATATCAGGGTAGATAAGTAAGAGTACAAGACAAGTTTACTTGCGGTATAAAGATTTTTGTGAAATATACGGACGAATGATAGATGCTTGAGAATGGACTCACTCCTAAGTGGGGGAGAGTCGTACGTATGATTTCACCTTAAGGTGATAAGTGATAGAAGAGAGATCATACCTACTGGAAAGGGAAGAGATGAGTGGAGTTTACTTAATATCTTCTGGAATAAGACAAAGTACAAAGAACAACAAAGAAAGTTGTACCAGGAAAAATATATTTTTTGTAAGTGAAAGACGTAAGATATTATTGCCATGGAGTTAAAAGAATAAATATTCTTTTTTTTCACACAAGAAGTCAATACAAGACGTTTTGGTTGGGTATGACTCGACCTAAGTAATTGAATTCTAATTCTGAAATAAAAATATTAAGATGTTATATATGCACACTCGATGTGAGATAAAATAGGGAAAGATTTTTTTATATTGTTTTTTATTTTTTTTGTCAAATATGCTCTTAAACAAGAAGTCATTATGTGAGGTAGGACATGATTCCCAAGTGAAAGGCAAAATATTGGAAGTCACTACAAATCTGTAAAAAGAAAAGGGTAAATACCATTGTATTCACATTAATAACGAAGTGCAAAAGGCTTATATATTGTGGTACTATTACAATGATAATAACTTCTTAAATGAAGATGGTGGAAACATGAATATCTACATTCGAAAATGTACGGCAAGTGTGTGTCACAAACTTGGAAATAGTGAAGAATAAATATCTATCCATGAATTGGACTTATTAGCCACTGGATCAATAGGTTGGGGGTGTGAAGGCACTCTAGTTACCATCGCCATGAAAGCAAGGAAGTAAACTATTTACTCGCTCAAGTAGACACATAAAATTACTAGCTTTTCAGTGGTGAAGGAAAGAGGCTTTAAACCTTCATCGACGCCAACACACTGGCAGGAGGAGCAGCATGAAAAGCGAGGCTCCACACCCTTCTTCGTGGGCTTTAGAAATCAAAACCGGACCAAGCTCGCACACAAGCCTGCTATCAAGCAGGAGCAAAAAAAGGAATATGTTGAATTAGGACAGGAAACCATCATAAGCCAGCGAACAAGCAAAACGAGTACTCATTCACGGATAACTAAGTTTTGACAAGGGAAAGGGGGACCCTTCTCATACCCGCCTTTACAGGAGCCTAATGAAGAAAAGGCTATACCCAATAGGGGAAGACTGCGGTAAAAGGATGCCCGTCTATTGATGGCTTGTTATAAGTATGACCAAGATTAGATAATATCGTGCTGGATGTTTGGAGGAAAAACAAAAAGTCATAAATGAATTTGGACGACATTAAGACACAAAGATCCTTGAATGGATGGACATATCATGGGATAAAATCCATAAAGAGGGACAACATAATTTTGAAATCCTTGCCACGCGAAATTTAGAAAAAATGGGATCTTTACCTATAGAAAAAAATTTCTTAAGTATGAGTTTTGCAACGACCCGAATGGTCGTTTTGCTTTCTAGAACCTCATTCGCCTACATATGACTCCCCGTACATACTTTTACTATTTTATAACTTGCGGGGATGGTTAGCTCGGGATTTAAAAGGGTTCGAGTTGAAATCGGAACACTTGGTTCCTTAAGGTTGGCTAAAACGGCTGAGTTTGGCTTTGGTCAACGTTTTGAATAAACGACATCGAAATCGGGATTTGAAGGTAATAGGTTCATATGATAATTTCGGACTTGGCCGTATGTCCGGATCGGGTTTTGGGGTGACCCAAGAGCGTTTCGGCGCCTAATAGTGAAAGATGGCTCTTTGAAGGTTTTGAAGTTCTTTAAATTTGGTTTTGGGGTGTGATTTTTGGTTTTGTTAATTTTTACGCGTTTCGAGAGTTCGAGCAGGTCCGTATCATATTTATGGACTTGTTGGTGCATTTGGATGGGGTCTCAAGTGGCTCAGGGGTGTTTCGGACCACCCGGAGCTGAGTTAGGAAAATCAGAAATTCCAGTTCCGGTTTCCTTCTTCGCGAACGCGGAAGGACCCACATGTTAGCGATGAAGGATTTGGGAAGTTGGGCAATTTGCCCTTCGCGTTCGCGATAACAGGGTCACGTTCACAGAGCCTTGAGTTCCCAGGCCTACACGTTCGCAAAGGCCCCATCACGTTCGCATAGAAGGAAGAGACCTGGGGAAGGTCAGTGCCAATTGCTTTTTGCATTCGCAAAGTTGCCCTCGCGTTCGCGTAGGCCAGGGCTGGTGCACCTCCGTGTTCGCGAGCCCCTGGTCGCATTCGCATAGGCCAAGCTTTTCTGGGCCTGGCAGTTTGCCTTCGCAAACGCGAGGATTATTTCGCGTTCGTGAAGAAGAGGGCAGCTGGGTAGTGTGTTTTAAAAATTGGGACTTAACTATTTTTGGGTTCATTTATTACACTCTTGCGCGATTTTGGAGCTTCAAAATGGGGAATTTCAACCTAGCTATTGAAGGTACGTCTACCTAATGTGAGTTTAGTACATAGATTATGGATAGATTTTAACACGTAAATTTGTAAAAATCATGAGTTTAGATTAGAAACCTACGTTTTTGAAAAAAATGGGATTTAACCACGAAAATGGTTAAGGAATTTAGTGAAAATCATATATTTGAATTCATGAAGTTACGGGTAACAACTTTCTTCAAAAATTTCCGGAATCCAAGCATGCGGACCGGTGAATTTTAGGAATCCTTCAATTGGGGTTGGGTAACCACTTTAATGGTCAGAATATGAACTTTTGAACATATATTGATTGATTTATACAATATTTGACTAGTTTCGGATTGTTCGTCACCGAGTTGAGGCTTTAGAGTGAATTGGAGGCCGGAAAGTGAGCTTTGAGACGAGGTAAGTCTCTTTTCTAACCTTGTAAGAGGGAACTCATTCCCTTAGGTGTGTTTTGTTGTAAATTACTTTTATGGGTAGCTATGTACACACTAGGTGACGAGAGTCCGTGCATAGCTATATTTCATGTGATGTCCGGGTAGTCTTAGGTTTACATCATGCTTTGTTGGCACCATTATTTGATTATGCTTATTAATTGTCTTGAATAAAGTTGAGATTGAGGATTTCAAGATTTAAAGCTTCATGTTTAGACTCCTTACTTTTGGAAAGAATTGAAGAATTATATAATAACTTTGAGAAAATTATGTTCACTCGTGTTGCAAGTACTTCCGCGAGCAAGGTAAGTTTCACTACTCTCATGGGAGCTGGCCGTTCGCCTCGGCAGGTTATAAGATGCATTATGATTCGTACAGTTCGACCCTCGGTAGTGCACAATATGCATATTGTATTTTGGATCGAGCCATACGACATCGCAATAATTCGTGCGCAATAATACTTGGAGCCCAATTATACTTGATATTGCTTTATTGGCTTGAGCGATTAAATTGTTAAACGATGAAAGTTTATTTGGGATTTACTATCAGTAAAAGAATTATTTATTTATTTCTTATTATTGAATTTTCAGTTCGTCTATATAGTCCATGTTTATTTGGAATTTTTATTATTTTATTGTTAGCACATAGTAAGTGTCGGTGTCGACCCCTGTCACTACTTCTTCAAGGTTAGGCTAGATACTTACTGGGTACATGTTGTTTATGTATTCATGCTACACTTCTGCACTAATCGTGCAGGATCTGAGGCAGGTGCATCTGGTTATCATTCCGGCGCGCATCCTTGATTCCACGAGACGTTGTAGTGAGCTACCCTCCGAACCCGTTCCACTACACCCGAAGTCTTTCTTTTGCTTTTATTTTCTGTCTATTTCACTTCAAACAGTAGTGTAGTATTCTTTTGTATATTCTACTAGTAGCTCAAACACTTACGACACCAGGTCTTGGAGATCATGCTAGTAGACACTTGTTGATTTTTGAGTAATTACTTCATCCCATTTGCTTTTATAATTGTTTACTTTCTCATTTTATTAACTTTACCACTCCTTGATTATTGAATAATTAAAAATCAACTATTTCAAATTCCTAAAAGAAAAGATCACCTGATTAGTTCATTGTTGGCTTGCCTAGCGGTAACGTTGGGCGTGATCACGGCCTATAGGAGAAATTGGATCGTGACAACATGGTATCTGAGCCTAGGTTCACGTACGTCTCAGAAGTTATGAGCAGACCTAACAGAGTCTTGCAGATCGGTGCGGCGATGTCTGTACTTATCTTTGAAAGGCTATAGTGTGTTAGGAAAGTACTCCTTCTTCATCTCCTATTATGCAGTTGATGTTTTACTAAGTATTTTTCTTTTATTCCCTCACAAATAATGAAAACTTGCATAGCAGAAGTACCAGACCCCGGAGGACCTGCTCCCCCTGTTGCTAGAGGCCGAGGCAAGGCAGGGGGAGGGCACCAGCCCGAGGTAGGGAACGAGGGCATCCCAGAGTTGCTCCAGCTATGCCACAAGCGGATCCAGCAGAGGATCCTATTACTGGGGAGCAGGGCGAGGTGCCTGCAGCAGAGCCATCCCCGGTAGATTTCATGTCAGCTCCTGGCTTCCAGGAGGTTATGGGCCGTATGTTACGGTTCATGGACACTATCACTCAGGCTAGTTTATTTCTAGCGAACTTAGTCACATCTCAGGCGGGAGGGGGAGTACAGACCCCTACTACTCAGGCTCCTGGGCATGCAGCTGTTGTATATCATACCCTGGACACATTACCCGTGGGCGAAGCCCAGCCAGTGGCAGCAACTATACCGGAGCCCATACCAGCTGCGGCCGGTGATCCGCATAGGCTATAGGTCAGATGAACCCGGCTACATCCTCCTGTCTTTGGGGGAGCGACACGAGGATCTCCGGGACTTTATTGATTGGTGCAGGGACAGGCTGCACACCATATGGATATTGGAGTCCCATAGGTTGGATTTTACCACCTTCTAGCTGGAGGGTAGGGCCCGTAGGTGGTGGTAGTCACATCTTCTTGGCAGAGAAGCAGGTTCTCCTCCCATGACCTGGGATCAGTTTACATGCCTTGTCTTGGATAGGTATATTCCACCCTCTCAGAGGGAAGAGTTGCGGTTTCAGTTTGAGCAGCTCCAGCGGGGTCAGATGTCAGTGACCGATTACGAGGCGAGATTCTCTAAGTTGTCTCGCCATGCACTTATGATACTTCCTACTGAGGCGGAGAGAATACAGAGGTTTGTTGCGGGGTTGCACTCTGGTATTCAGGCCACTATGGCCTGAGAGGTTGAGATGGGGACTTTTTACGAGCTAGTTGTAGAGATAGCTCGGAGGATCGAGGGTGGGTGTCCGTCAGCGAGGCCGAGAGCAGATGCCGCGGGACAAGCGGTTTCATTATTCTGGAGGGTTCAGCGGTGCCCCATTTGGGGGCAGGGGTCAGTTTGGGAGAGGTCAGCCTAGCAGGCCTACAAATCCAGCACCACCGCCTCCCCGGGGTGCTCCAGTGCGATCTTATTTCAGCGCCTTGCCAGAGAGTTCCTACCGCCCACTAGCAATTCAAGGTCAGAGTATAGGGCAGCATTCCACTGCTCCGAGGGGTTGTTACCAGTGCAGGGATCCTGGCCACATGAAGAGGTTTTGTCCCAAACTTTGGGGCAAGGTAGTACAGCAGGGTCATCAGCCCATGATTTCAGCACCAGCCGTCCAAACCGCCTAGAGGCGAAGGGCAGGCGGGTAGGGGTCGTTCTATAGGTGGAGGCCAGGCAGGTAGAGGCCAGCCAATTACAGATCAGTCAGGTGGAGACCAGCCAGTCGACGCTCCAGCTAAGTTCTATGCTTTTTCGACCAAACCAGATGCAGTGGCCTCAGATGCCGTGATCACAAGTATTATTTCTGTCTGCGGTAAGGATGCTTCGGTATTATTTGATCCAGGGTCTACCTATTCATATGTGTCATCTCTATTTGCTCATTTCCTGGATATTCCTCATGAGTCCTTGGGTACTCCTGTTTATGTGTCCACTCGAGTGGGTGATTCCGTTATTGTGGATCGGATCTATCGGTGCGGCATTGTTACGTTCTGCGGTTATTAGACTAGAGCAGATCTTCTACTGCTTGATATGACCGACTTTGAGGTTCTCCTAGGCATGGACTGGTTATCTCCATATCATGCCATCCTTGATTTCCATGCCAAGACTGTTACCTTGGCGATGCCAGAGTTGCCTAGATTGGAGTGGAAGGGTTCGTCTGTCAGCACACCTAGTCGGATCATCTCTTTTATGAAGGCTCGACACATGGTCGAGAAGGGTTATTTGGCTTATCTAGCCTATGTTCGGGATCTAACGCTGAGACTCTGGCGATCGATTCAGTACCCGTAGTCCGGGAGTTCTCCGATGTGTTTCCTTCTGATCTTCCAAGTATGCCACCAGATCGTGATATCGATTTCTGTATTGATTTGGCTCCAGGTACCCATCCTATCTCTATCCCACCGTACCAAATGGCTCTGAAAGAGTTGAAGGAACAACTTGAAGAGTTGCTAGCAAAGGGGTTCGTCAGACCAAGTGTATCACCTTGGGGTGCACCAGTGTTATTTGTGAAGAAGAAAGACGGGACTATACGGATGTGCATTGATTACCGCCAGTTGAAAAAAGTCACCATTAAGAACAAGTACCTGTTGCTGTGTATTGATGATTTATTTGACTAGTTGCAGGGTGCTAGGGTATTCTCTAAGGTCGACTTGAGATTCGGGTACCATCAGTTGAAGATTTGGGTTCGGATGTTCCAAAAACTACTTTCCGGACTAGATACAGCCATTACGAGTTTCTAGTGATGTCCTTCGGTTTGACTAACACCCTGGCGGCTTTTATGGATTTGATGAACAGGGTGTTCAGGCCACATATTGATTCGTTAGTCATTTTCTTCATTGATGACATTTTGATCTACTCGCGCAGCATGGAGGAGCACGAGTGGCATTTGAGAGTGGTGCTTCAGACCTTGCGGGAACAGAAGTTATATGCTAGGTTCTCCAAGTGTGAGTTTTGGCTAGATTCAACAGCATTCTTGGGGCATGTTGTATCGGGCGAGGGTATCAAAGTGGATCTCAAGAAGACCGAGGTAGTGCAGAGTTGGCCTCGTCCTACCACGACGACTGAGATCAGGAGCTTCTTGAGGTTAGTAGGTTATAATCGCTGGTTTGTGGAGGGATTCTTATCTATTGCAACACCTTTGACTAGATTGACCCAGAAGGGTGCTCTGTTCCGTTGGTCCGATGATTGTGAGGCGAGCTTTCAGAAGCTCAAGATAGCTTTGACTACTTCTTGTGTTGCCTGCCGGTTCGAGGATGTGTACTGTGTATTGTGACGCTTCACGCTTTGGTTTGGGTTCTGTATTAATGCACGAGGGGCGAGTTATTGCATATGCCTCAAGTCAATTGAAGCCCCATGAGAAGAATTATCCTGTACATGATTTGGAGTTGGCTGTTATTATTCACGCTCTTAAGATCTGGAGGCATTATCTTTATGGGGTGTCCTGTGAGGTTTACACCGATCATCGCAGCCTGTAGCATTTGTTCAAATAGAGGGATCTCAATTTGAGGCAGCGCAAGTGGCTTGAGTTACGAAAGGACTATGATATTACTATTCTTTATCATCCGAGCAAGGCGAATGTGGTTGCGGATGCTTAGAGCATAAAGGCGGAAAGTATAGGTAGCTTGGCACTCACTTCAGCGGAGGAGAGGCCACTAGTTTTGAACATCCAGTCCTTATCTAACAGACTTGTTAGGTTGGATATTTCATAATGCAGTCGAGTTCTTGCATGCGTCGTTGCCCAGTCTTCATTATTGGAGCAGATCAAGGCTCGTCAGTTTGATGATCCGCACTTGTTGGTTCTCAGAGAGACGGTACTACGGGGTAGTGCCAAGGAGGTTACCATCGGTGAGGATGGTGTTCTACGACTCCAGGGTCGTTTATGTGTTCCTAATGTTGATAGGCTGAGAGAGATTTTAGAGGAAGCACACAATTCTCAATATTCTATTAATCTAGGCGCTACAAAGATGTATCGCGACCTGAAGCAGCATTATTGGCGGCGGCGGATGAAGAAGGACATAGTCGAGTATGTTGTGAGGTGCCTAAATTTCCAGCAGGTTACGTATGAGCACCAGAGGCCTGGTGGCCCACTCCAGCTGATGACTATACCTGAGTGGAAGTGGGAGCGTATTACTATGGACTTCGTAGTTGGGTTGCCGCAGACCTTGCGAAATTTTGATGCAGTTTGGGTCATAGTCGACAGGTTGACCAAGTCGGCACACTTTATTCCGGTTGTGACCACGTACTATTCAGACAGCTTGGCCCAAATTTATATTCAGGAAATTGTTCGGTTGCATGGCATGCCTGTTTCCATCTTATCGGATAGAGGCCCTCAATTTACTTTGCATTTGTGGGGAGCTGTACAGAGTGAGTTGGGAACCCGTGTAGAGCTCAGCACAACCTTTCATCCGCAGACCGACGGTCGGTCGGAGCGGACAGTTCAGATCTTGGAGGATATGCTCAGAGCACGTGTGATTAACTTTAGAGGGCAATGGGATTAGTTCTTGCCTTTGGCCGAGTTTTCTTACAACAACAGTTATCAGTCCAGCATTGAGATGGTTCCATTTGAGGCTTTACATGGTCGGCGATCTCGTTCACCCATCGGATGGTTTGAGTCCGGCGAGGCTAAGTTATATGGTACTGACCTGGTGAAGGATGCCTTGGAAAAGGTAAAGATGATTCAGGAGCGACTTCGCACCACACAGTCCAGACATAAGCGTTATGTGGATCAGAAGGAGTGTGATTTATCATTCATGGTGGGCGAGAAAGTTCTCTTAAAGGTCTCGCCGATGAAGGGAATCATGAGGTTCGGGGAGAAGGGAAAGTTGAGCCCAAGGTTTATATATCCATTTGAGGTTTTGAGACGAGTTGGGGAGGTTTCTTATGAGTTTGCCTTGCCTTCCAGTCTATCGGGAGTTCATCCGATTTTCCACGTGTCTATGCTCCGGAGGTATCATGCCGACAGGTTGCATGTGTTGGATTTCAGCACAATTCAGTTAGATGGGAGCCTGGGTTATCAGGAGAAGCCAGTTTCCATTGTTGACAGACAGGTTCGCCAGTTGAGGTCCAATAAGATTTATGCGGTAAAAGTTCAGTGGAGGGGCCAACCAGCCGAGGAGGCGACTTGGGAGGCCGAGGAGGACATGTGGAGAATGTAACGAGCTGACTGGTCGTTTTGCTTTCTAGAAACTCGTTCCCCTGAATAAGATTCCACGTACGTGCTTTTACTGTTTTATAACTTGCGGAGATGGTTAGTTCGGGATTTGAAAGGGTTCGGGTTAAAATCGGAACACTTGGTTTCTTAAGGTTGGCTAAAACGACTAAGTTTGACTTTGGTAAACAATTTGAGTAAACGACATCAAAATCGGGATTTGACGATTTCAGTAGGTTCGTATGATGATTTCAAACTTGGGCGTATATTCGGATCGGGTTTTGGGTGACCCCGGAGTATTTCGGCGCCTAATAGTAAAGATGGCTCTTTGAAGGTTTTAAAGTTCTTTAAATTTGATTTTGGGGTGTGATTCTTGGTTTTGTTATTTTTTACGCGTTTCGAGAGTTCGAGCAGGCCCGTATCATGTTTATGGACTTGTTGGTGCATTTGGACGGGGTCTCGAGTGGCCCGGGGGTGTTTCCGACCGCTCGAAGCTAAGTTAGGAAAATCAGAAATTTCAGTTCTGGTTTCATTCTTCGCGAACGCGGAAGGACCCACGCGTTTGCGATGAAGTATTTGGGCAGTGGGGCAATTTTCCCTTCGCGTTTGCGATAACAGGGTCGCGTTCGCAGAGCCTTGAGTCCCAGGCCTACGCTTTTGCGAAGGCCCCATCACGTTCGCATAGAAGGAAGGGACCTGAGGAGGGTCAGTGCCAATTGCTTTTCGCGTTCGCGAAGGTGCCCTCGAGTTCGTATAGGGCAGGGCTGGTGGGCCTATGCGTTCGCGAGGCCCTGGTCGCATTCGTGTAGACCAAGCTTTTCTGGGCCTGGCCATTTGCCTTCACGAACGCAAGGACTATTCCGCGTTAGCGAAGAATAGGGCAGCTGGGCAGTGTGTTTTAAAAATTAGGACTTAGCCATTTTTGGGTTCATTTATTACATT
Organism: Nicotiana obtusifolia; assembly: GCA_002018475.1. Taxonomy (NCBI): domain Eukaryota; kingdom Viridiplantae; phylum Streptophyta; class Magnoliopsida; order Solanales; family Solanaceae; genus Nicotiana; species Nicotiana obtusifolia. The sequence continues at coordinate 102,335 of MCJB01013747.1, read as the reverse complement.
CTTGGGCGATTTTGGAGCTTCAAAAAGGGAGATTTCAGCCTAGCTATTGAAGGTAAGTAATTTCTACCTAATGTGAGTTTAGTACATAAATTATGGGTAGATTTTAACACGTAAATTTATGGAAATCATGAGTTTAGATTAGAAACCTACGTTTTTGAAAAAAAAAATAGGATTTAACCACGAAAATGGTTAAGGAATTTAGTGAAAGTCATATATTTGAATTCATGAGGTTACGGGTAATAACTTTCTTCAAAAATTTCCGGAATCTAAGCATGTGGACCCGGGGGTAAATTTTAGGAATCCTTCAATTGGGGTTGGGTAATCACTTTAATGGTCAGAATATGAACTTTTGAACATACATTGATTGATTTATACAACATTTGACTAGTTTCGGATTGTTCGGTACCGAGTTGAGGCTTTAGAGTGAATTGGAGGCCGGAAAGTAAGCTTTGAGATGTGATAAGTCTCTTTTCTAACCTTGTAAGAGAGAACTCATCCCCTTAGGTGTGTTTTATTGTAAATTATTTGTATGGGGAGCTACGTATGCACTAGGTGACGAGAGTTCATGCGTAGCTATATTCCATGTGATGTCCAGGTAGTCTTAGGTTTACATCATGATTTGTTGGCACCTTATTTGATTATGCTTATTAGTTGTCTTGAATAAAGCTGAGATTGAGGATTTCAGGATTTAGAGCTTCCTGTTTAGAATCATTACTTTTGGAAAGAATTGAAGAATTATATAATAACTTTGAGAAAATTATGTTCACTCGCGTCGCAAGTACTTTCGCGAGCGAGGTAAGTTTCAACTACTCTCATGGGAGCGGACCGTTCGCCTCGGCAGATTAATATATGCATCTATGGTTTGTGTCGTTCGACCCTCGGCAGTGCACAATATGTATATTATATTTTGAATCGGGCTGTATGACCTCAGCATAATTCGTGTGTAATAATACTTGGAACCCAATTATACTTGATATTGCTTTATTGGCTTGAGCGGTTAATTGTTAAACGATGAAAAATTATTTGGGATTTACTATCAGTAAAAGAATTGTTTATTTATTTCTTTTTATTGAGTTTTCAGTTCATCATATAGTCCATGTTTATTTGGAATTTTCATTTTTTATTGTTAGCCCATAATAAGTGTCGGAGTCGACCCCTCGTCGCTACTTCTTCGAGGTTAGACTAGATACTTACTAGGTACATGTTGTTTATGTATTCACGCTATACTTCTGCACTAATCATGCAGGATCTGAGGCAGGTGCATCTGGTTAGCATTCCGATGCGCATCCTTGATTCTACGAGACATTGCGGTGAGCTGCCTTCCGAGCCCGTTCCGCAGCACCCGAAGTCTTTCTTTTGTTTTTATTTTCTGTCTATTTCACTTCAGACAGTAGTATAGTATTCTTTTGTATATTCTACTAGTAGCTCATATACTTGTGACACTAGGTCTTGGAGATCATGCTAGTAGACACTTGTTGATTTTTGAGTAATTACTTCATCCCATTTACTTTTATAATTGTTTACTTTCTCATTTTATTAACTTTATCACTCTTTGATTATTGAATAATTAAAAATCAACTATTTCAAATTTCTAAAAGAAAAGATCACCTAATTAGTTCATTGTTGGCTTGTCTAACGGTAACGTTAGGCGCCATCACGGCCTATAGGAGAAATTGGGTCGTGGCAAGTGTCTAAGGCTTGGAAATGGAGAATGCGTTATATAACATCACTTTAAGTATTACAGTGAAACCTTAGTTCTAAAAGAACTACAAAGGATATAGGGATAAAAATAAGTATATAATATCTTAAAGTAGTCGGATGGACAACACCAAGAACGTGACTTTAGAGATATTATGTAGTATTCTTAAAAATGAAGTCATTGAAAGGTGTAACGGGGCTTAGATGGAAAATCGTACTTCCTTGAGGTTCTATGAGGTTTTTGGGAAGACCGAGGGTGCGCACGTGAGTCTACATTGTCATTGGAATTACTTTTAATTTATGTGATCTTTCATTTTCCCAATTATAGATATGTGGATGATGAGACATGGCGTGCAATGAATGAGGTAATAACCGTTGAAGTAATTCCATTTTGTATTTTAATAGGAATGTTCGATATTGAGATTGATGATTTGAATTACGAGGAAGAATCAATTGAAATTTATGATATGCAAGTTCATGGTTTGGAAATTAAAATTGCTTCAGCTAAAGTATAATGGTGTAATCGTGATGTCGAGGAGACCACTTAGGATGCCGAGTGAACATGGAAAAGAAAACAAAATCTGATATTGACACTTGTTTGCAACTAACGGTATGACGCAGTTTCGTAAAATTTTAGGTTCGATGAAAAACATATTTTAGTCCTATGGCTTGCGTGATAATTTATTTATCTAACTTATTAGTTGGGATTTAATTACGATTTTGTGATGTGATTTATTCATTTATTGCTCATTGCGGTTAGATTTGTCTCATGTTACTAGATTTTATTATTGTGACGCCAAGAGAGGCTATGTAATGGTGTTTGACGGTATTTAAAATTGTTGGAAGCTTTCATTGATGTAGCTCTAATGAGTAGAGTCGTGTGTGGCATTTTATGTTGTATTCTTTTGGCTCGTTGTCAGGTTAGAATTTTCTGATAAGCCTATTAACAAAGGAAGCTCTGCCGAAATTTTTAAAAAAATTGGAGAGTTTGTCGAATTTCGAAGACTTAAAGAGTTAAGGAGTAAGGAAAGACTCAAAAATTACACCTCCGAACTTTAACATGATCAAGGATTTACATTCGAGGTCAAATGTTTCTAAGTGGGGGAGAATGTAAAGCCTCGTGAATTTTCATACTTAATTCGGATTAATTTATTAAATATGAACTATATGGTTATTCGAGTGTAACAAAATTATTAGAATACTTAGGGATAATGTTAATAGTTAATCATTGAATTAGTGGAGGTTACAAGGTCAACAAATGTATTTGGAGCATATCAAGTTTCTATGTGTTGCTTCCTAACGCACACGCAAGTATACGTGGTCGACAAGTAATATAGGATTATGAGTCCAGGTTGTCGTACCCACAGGGACTTAAATTTACTACTTTCTAACGAACTAACACTGTTTTTTAAACAAGCAAGAATCGAGTTTAATAGTTGGATTATTCTAACTTATAATTCTAATTTATATCTAAGAATTGCAAAGAACAAAGTACGTATTTTGTAATCAATAAAACAAATATTCCAGGGTTGTGACTATTTTTCCAATCCTATTGGGTTCTAATTGACTTCTTGTTCATATAATTCATGTATGATTGCTAATTGATCGATATATATACTCATAGCCTTCTTCCGAAGTACTATTCGCCTATTCCTAACAAGATTAACACCTATATTCCTATGGAATTAATCTAGCAAGAATGAAAACCACGAATCCGCCCCCTTAAAAAGGTTAAGAACATGCTTTCTTCAATTTTTATTCTAATCTAAACATAGTTTTCCCAAACATAGCATAGATAATTGATAGAACTTAATTGAGGGCCAAAACAATTAAGCAATTAGGCATAGAATTGAAGAAACAATCATATGAACATGAATTATAAAAACGAAATCGTCAAGTTCGAAACACAATATCCATGGCTAATCACTGTGATTAGCCACTCATGTTTATCAGAATCAAAAGATGAAGTATTGAAAAACTAATAAAAATACTAGACAGAGTTGATGAACTAAAGATCGATTGCGTTGTTGATGTTCCTTAGCGTTCTTAGACTTCCAAATCACGTTCCTCTCCTCCAAGATGGGTTTAGGGGTGTTTATATAGGAGTTGGGAAGGTTTGGGGTCGAATTAGGGGTCTCCTAGACGGATTAGGACAACTTCCCGCAGTCGGCGCCCTGGCTGGCGCCAGGCGCCCCCCAGGGCGCTGCGTCCAGTATCTTTTCCAGCCTCTCTGCCTCCAGCGCCACAGGTGGCGCCAGGCGCTGCCTGTAGCGCCCAGTCCCTCTTGGTCCGTTTTGGCTCGTTTCTTCCCCGTTTCGCCCCCAATTGCTCCCGACTCATTCCTACACATAAAAACACATTACATTAACATGAATCGACACAATTAACATCCCAGTTTCATGGAACAAGAGCTAAATATGAGATGATTTACATAAAATTTCACATCTTTTCTACCAAACATCAACACCCCACACTTAGACTCTTGCTCGCCCTCGAGCAATGGGATTATATACAACCTTCCCACTACCAACTCTTAATATTATCACAAAACATTCAACTTTTCAAACAACCCATCCTCTTGAACACAATCAATACTAGCAAATAAGTATGAACACATAACTAACCCATATAATTCCCGTAAAGTTCACTTAGGCATAATAATTCAATCATATTCAACAACCCAATTGTCACCACCCAACCTCAAAAGCCGACTTGCCACATTAAGCTATTTCAATGCATATACTTACCTAACAAGACAATTTATACATTACCAGTCGTTCATGAAATCATGTGCCCTCACCAACATCTGAAGAGTGAACATATATGAATGAAATCACACAAAATTGCACAACTTACTCTCACTCTCACAAAGAACTCATATGCTTCCCATAAAGTACCATAAGCTTGCCCGTAGTGTAGATTTTCACTAATTGAGTCAGTCAAATCTAAGATCAACTAGGACTTTGTAAGGTTGTAATGTAGGCTAGGGGACGGGTAGGATATATTTGGTAATAGTGGCTAGTCCTCCTAAGCACTTAATACACTACTCTCAACATTTAAACACTTCTTTGTCTCTCAATTGTTAAACTTTCTCACATACATAGCCTTTCTTTTCAATTCACTTAGCATACAACAATCGGAGGTGATTTTTCCATATCTTCTTTTTTTTTTAACAATTTTTCTCTTTTTCATACTTTTCTTTCTTCTTTTTCACCCTCCATACACATTTTTCATCAGCTAGTGATTTTTCAGTTTAACTTCAACTAACCAACAAGTCTTTTCACAGTTCCATTCATAATCAAGGCAATCCCTCTAACACTGCCCTTACTTCTTCTAGCGACTAAGTACTTTCGGAGGTAAAGGTTCAAATAAGGCTCAATTTAAGAACAAAATAAAAGGGAATAGCTTGTAATGTAGGTACCAAAAGAAAAAGGCTTATAGGCTCAAAAGGGCTAGCAATGGACAAATTTATATTTGATGTGACAAGCACATCCATAATTAAACAAGAAAGTGCCTATTTCATTTCTTAGATTATCCCAACTTACAATTTCGCTTTAATTAACACACAGGGCAAGTTCTAGACTATATAAGACAGCATAGAGAATCAAAACCTTACTCACACAATGCACATGACTCAATCACAACGGTTCTATTCAAATTTCGAGTTAAGCAAGAATATACAATTGAAACAATTAAGCAGTAAATACACTATATGGTAAACAAGTCAACAATTGAGAAGAGACGTCACAAATTGGGCTGTTGTTCTTTCGACTTATAACTTAACTAACGGGAAGTAGATCATGTGTCGTAACCTATTGTACTAGCATAAACCATGTCAAGAAGTATTGCACTATACCCCAGTTCTTCCTAAAACTAGTCCTAAAAGAAAAATTAAAATTTGCCCGGTTCGAGCTATATCCTTGGAAAAGAACCGGTGCCCTTAGAAAAATCAAGGAATATTACCTAACTAACCTAAAAATAAAACAAAATCTTTTTGTTGTTTTTAATCCAATTTTATCCCTCAAGACGACGATCCATCGTCGGGAAAAATCTGGAATATATATATATTATATATATATATATATATATATATTTTTTTTAATTATAACAACAACAACAACAACTATTAAGCAAACCAAAACGACTAATCATTATAAACTAACAAGAAATAAATTAACGAACAAGTAAAACTGAAAAAAAAAAAACCATAACCTCAAAATCACAAAACATACAAATTCTAACATACAATTACCAGGCACAATAAGTACTTCCCCCCACCCCACACTTAAGATATGCATAGTCCCCGATGCATTGACATAATAACTAATAAAGCAGGGTGAAAAGAAGAACTCCCTCTCAGTCCGTGCCGGTCTCGTCCGAATCCAGCTCGAATGGTACCAATACCATGGGCCCTGTCGCTTCATCATCATCATCCCCTTCATGATCAGAGCCTTGGACGGTGTTTGCATCTTCGGCATAATGGACCGGACTGCCAGGGGCAATCCCGAGCATCACCTTTGACGCGCCGGAGAGATCGTCGCGCAAGTGCATGCGCTCTTCATCAGAGATTCCCGCGCGGCTCATTAGTAGGTTGATAGCATTGTACATATACTTGTAAAGATTTTCATCCTGCTCCAACCTAGCTACTGGGGTGAGTTTGGATGCTGGCTCCATGACTGAGGTAATTTCCATAAGGCCAGGTGGAGCCTCCACCACTTCATCATGCCCCAGATATTCGGGCACTCCCAAAAATCGCATGTACTGGGTCAGGAGGTTGCCATAGTATAGCCGCCTAATCTGCCACCCAAATCTGGTACGGGCCATCTCGGTGAGCATGATTTCTGCTATGTTTATGGGTCGGCCGGTCATGAGATAAAAAATCAAAACACTCGAGCTCGCGTGCAATCGCTGCTATGTTCAGCAGGCATCAGCCTAGCCTGCACGAAATTTTGCCACACCTTGGCGGTATTGTTGAAATCGGCCCGGACCATGGAGAGATGTATATTCCCCTGCTTTCTGTTCCATTTGGCATTGGAATCAACGCCACAAAGGGTATGTCGGATGAGCTGATAAGGGAGGCTTTTGATGAGGCTCTGAAGGCGATGTGGGTCCGCATTTTCAACACCCAAGTAGTTGCACAGACTTTCCCTTCCCAATGGTACCTCAACTCCTCGAACATACGAGATGAAGCGATGATGAACCCAGTTGGCATATAGTTCGCGAACTAGGCTCAGGTTTGCCGGCCCTGGGCAATCAAGCAATTTTTCCATTCTGAAGAGGCGGAGTCGAGCAAGAACATCAGGGAATCGCCTTTCTAGTGATGTGGTGTTGATGCCCATCTCGGAGATGTAGCGCCCTGTGGGAACAAAGTTCCTATACCAGACAGCAGCCGCATCATTAACAAAGTCCAACCGGGGGCGAGGCCTTGTGGGAACTTGCTGCGATCCTTCATCGACTTGTTTGCCTTTCGATTGTCGAGATGATCCTTCCCCCTGTTTGCGTTTTTTAGGAGCTTGTGAGGTGGCGGAAGCCTTGCCAAGTGCTTTGCCTTTTGCATCGTCACGTGCCATCCTACAATACGACAATTAGAAAAGTGAGAAAAGTATAGTACAATTTCAGGAAAGGACCCCACACTTAAATTCGACGTATAAAAACAAGTGTGTGCAAGACAATTGACGGGTACTCAAGACTTCCCCGTGTGTGAGAAATAGTTACGTGAGCAATTGATAAGGATAATAGATGAGAAAAGCTTGGCGCTTGAGAGATAAAAGGAGAAAATATATGCATACATTAGACTAATGTAAACAATTTTTACAACATTTATGTGTAAGAGATATGGCGCACGACATGTTCACATCAAAACCGACCCTTTAACACGTATAATTCACCCAAACTACGCCACACTTAATTCAAATGCATGTATAAGTATTTTCGATTACTCAGACTTCACCGGAGCTTTAAAAATTATCATTCAGGCATTGAAACAAACATGTGGTGGGCATGAGTAGTGTTCTTCACTCTCAACAATGGTGAAGTGTAGTAGCCCTCTCGATTTTTGACGAAGTAGAGGGAATGTTAGTTTACTACTCCGATACAACCAAAAGCACACAAATTTTTGGCCTACTTTACAACCATCAAAGTAGAGAATACTACCATAAGAAAAGGGAAGGGGATGTTGGGAATGGGAACATGAATGGATATACAAAATTAAAAATTAAAAGACAAAGAAAGTAAAAGAAAAGAGAAGAGGAAAGAGGGTTATACCTGAAGATTTAGAGTTGAGAGATATGTAGAGAGGTTAAACTTTGCTAATGAATAAGAAGAAGAAGAAGAAGAAGCAGACAAGCAACAAAGAGAAGAGGGATTTCGGTTGTGTGTTTGTGTTTGTCGTGTGTGTGTGGTGTGAAAACGGGTGGGTGGGTTTTATTAAAAAGGTTATTTTGGTGAGGGGAAAACGGGTATGGGTCGGATTTTGGCGGGTATGGGTCAAAATTAAAATAAAAGAGAGAAAAGTTACCTGGCCCCCCAGCTGGCGCCTAGCGCCCGCCCCGGCGCTGGGGTCTTGAAAACTTACTGCCTTCAGCGCCGCAGGCAGCGCTGGGCGCTGGCCTGGGTGCTGAGGCAGTGCTGTTTCGCCTCTTTTTATTTTTTTTTATTTTTTTATATGTCACTTATTACAACATTAGATAAACTATTTAATACATCAATTATGTTCCTCTAGCTAATCTAAAAAAATTAAAACAAGAAGTTAACTAAAACAACATTAAAATTTGGGTTGCCTCCCAACAAGCGCCTGATTTAACGTCGCGGCACGACTCAACTTTTCTGCCTTATTCATTGGTAAGCACGATCTTAGTTTTGTCCCTATTGACCAGACCTCCCCAATAATGCTTAACCCTTTGTCCGTTCACCAAAAATTTTATTTCACTGTTCAGAGCGCGCAGTTCAATTTCACCATATGGCGTAACTCGCACCACTTCGAAAGGACCTGACCACCTCGACTTTAGCTTTCCGGGAAACAACCTTAATCTCGAATGGAATAATAGCACTTGCTGGCCCGGTTCAAAATGGCGCGGTTTTATGTGCTTGTCATGCCATCGCTTTGTCTTTTCTTTATATAGTTTGGCATTCTCGTAGGAGTGTAGCCGAAACTCATCTAGTTCATTCAATTGCATGAGCCGCTTTTCGCTCGCAGCTTCAAGATCCATATTCAATCTCTTTATCGCCCAGTAGGCTTTATGTTCCAACTCCACCGGTAAGTGGCAAGCCTTTCCGTAGACTAATTTGTAAGGCGATGTTCCAATTGGAGTTTTGAAAGCTGTCCCGTATGCCCAAAGAGCGTCATCTAACTTTGAAGCCCAATCCTTTCTATTCACGCTCATTGTCTTCTCTAGGATTTGTTTGATCTCTCTATTGGATACCTCGGCTTGGCCGCTTGTCTGGGGATGGTATGCTGTGGAAACTTTGTGACGCACCCCATATTTTGCTAAAAGATTATTGAGCAGCCGATTGTAAAAATGTGTTCCTTCATCGCTGATTAATGCCCGTGGAGTGCCGAATCTGGAAAATATGTTCTTCTTGATGAATGCAGCGACTACCATGGCATCATTTGTAGGCAAAGCAATTGCCTCTACCCATTTTGACACATAATCAACGGCAAGCAAAATGTATTTATTCCCTCTGGAAGGTGGGAACGGTCCCATGAAGTCTATCCCCGAAACATCAAAGAGTTCAACTTCGAGAATGTTGTTGAGGGGCATCTCTTGCTTCTTTGTGATGGTGCCTGTTCTTTGACATTGATCGCACCTTTTTAAAAATGCATGTGCGTCCTTGAACAGAGTGGGCCAGAATAGCCCGGATTGTAATACTTTGGCTGCCGTTCGGTCGCCTCCGTGATGGCCTCCATAAGGTGAGGCGTGACAATCATGCAAAACAGACTCAACCTCTTCGTCCGGAATACATCTTCTCATCAATTGATCGGCACATTGTTTGAACAAGTAAGGTTCGTCCCAGTAATAGAAATTGACATCGTGCAGGAACCTTTTTCTGGCTTCGGTTTTGAGATCTGGAGGGAGTACTCCGCTCACCAAGTAGTTCACATAATCCGTATACCAAGGGGGAGAGTCATGACTGATTGCGAAGAGGTGTTCATCTGGAAAGAATTCCTTTATTTGTCCATCTTCTTCCATGTGATCATGATTTTCTAACCGGGATAGATGGTCCGCTACCTTATTTTCAGTCCCCTTCCGGTCTCTGATTTCCACATCGAATTCTTGCAACAACAATACCCAGCACATTATTCGAGCTTTAGACTCTTTTTTTGTAAATAGATAACTGATTGCTGCATGGTCGGTGTGGACTATGACTTTCGTTCCCACCAAATAAGCTCGGAATTTCTCAAACGCCCAAACTACTGCTAGCAACTCTTTTTCGGTGGTAGTGTAGTTTTGTTGTGCCGGATCAAGAGTTTTGCTTGCGTAGTAGATTGAATGGAACACCTTGTCTTTACGCTGTCCCAACACTGCTCCAATTTCCAAATCACTAGCATCGCACATAAGTTCAAAGGGCATTGACCAATCCGGGGCTAAAATGATAGGTGCAGTTATCAGCTTCTCCTTAAGTGCTTCGAACGCCTTGAGGCAGGAATCATCGAATTTGAATGATACATCTTTTTCAAGTAACCTGCACAAAGGAGTAGCAATCTTAGAGAAATCTTTAATAAAGCGTCTATAAAAACCTGCATGTCCCAAGAAGCTCCGGACACCCTTGACGGAAATTGGAGGAGGTAATTTCCCAACGGCCTCCACTTTTGCCTTATCTACTTCAATGCCGGTTCTGGAGATCTTATGACCCAATACAATTCCTTCTTGCACCATAAAGTGGCACTTTTCCCTATTAAGTACCAAATTCGTTTCTTCGCACCGCGCTAGCACTTTGCTGAGGTTCCTTAAGCAATCATCATATGAAGACCCAAAAATAGAGAAATCGTCCATGAACACTTCCACAAATTTTTCCACCATATCGGTGAAAATGGCCATCATGCATCTTTGGAATGTTGCAGGTGCGTTGCATAGGCCGAATGGCATTCGCTTGAAGGCGAAGGTGCCATAAGGGCAAGTGAAGGTGGTCTTCTCTTGATCTTCGGGGCATATGAGAATTTGATTGTACCCCGAGTAGCCATCCAGAAAACAATAATATTCATGCCCTGCTAGTCTGTCGAGCATTTGATCAATGAATGGAAGTGGGAAGTGATCTTTTCGGGTTGCCTTGTTGAGTTTCCGATAGTCAATGCATACCCTCCATCTTGTGATGGTTCGAGTAGGAATCAATTCGTTCTTCTCATTCTCTACAACGGTCATTCCCCCCTTTTTAGGTACACACTGCACTGGGCTGACCCAATTGCTGTCAGAAATTGAAAAGATAATACCCGCGTCAAGCAATTTTATTACCTCCTTCTTCACTACTTCTTTCATGATTGGATTCAGTCTCCGCTACTGTTCTACACTGGGGCGGTGTCCCTCCTCTAAAAATATTTTATGCATGCAAAACGATGGACTGATTCCCTTGATATCTGCGATGGTCCACCCAATTGCCTTTTTGTATTCTCGAAGGACCCGTAGTAATTTTTCCTCTTGCGTGCTAGTCAGACTGGATGATATGATCATTGGCAATGTCTCAGACTTACCCAAATATGCATAGATCAGATCCGCGGGAAGTGGCTTGAGTTCAAGCCTTGGTGCTTCCTCAACAGATGGCCTGGGAAGGGTCAGAGTAACAGGCCTCTCCAATTCTTCGAATTTTCTGAACCCTTGAATATAGTTGCAAGATAGGTCCAGTAACTGCTCGATGTCTCTCATTATGTCATCTTCAACAGCTTCCATATCCCCAATCAATAAACGTTCAACTGGATCAGCTGGGCTCAGGTACGACACTAAAGATGTAAAGACATTCTCCACCACTGAAATCATGGATAACTCTTCGTAATGTGTTGGCAGTCGGAGTGCTTTATAGACATTAAACACTTCTTCTTGGTCCCCTACCCGCATAGTCATTTTTCCTTCACAAACATCTATGATGGCGCGGCCGGTAGCTAAGAATGGACGCCCCAAAATAAATGGGACGTCCTGATCTGGCTCGTAATCCAAAATGATGAAGTCCGCAGGAAATATAAACGAGCCAACTTGGACTAGGACGTCCTCAATCACACCCTCCGGATGGGCTAAAGAGCGGTCTGCTAACTGTAATATAACCGTGGTTGGGCGTGGGCCACCCAACCCCAAGTGTCGGAACACTGAAAGTGGCATCAAATTTATGCTTGCCCCGAGGTCGCATAGTGCTCTTCCCACAGCATGTTTCCCAATTGAGATCTGAATAGTAAAGCTGCCCGGATCTTTCAATTTTTGTGGCAGCTTGCCTTGAATTCTCGAACTGCACTCTTCAGTAAGTGCCACCGTTTCAAACTCAGTCAATATTCTTTTATTGGTCATAATATCCTTGATATACTTTGCGTATTTAGGCACCTCTTGCAAAATATCCACCAATGGAATGTTGATTTGTACCTGTTTTAGAATCTCAAGGAATTTTTTGTAGGCCTCATTGTCTCTCAACTTTTGTAATCTTTGTGGAAAGGGAGGTGGTGGCCTTGCAACCAATTGTGGGGGTTGCTTAGCTCCTGCCTCTTCAACTGATTTCTCAACTTCTTTGCCCTTCTCTATTGTTACCTCAATGGTGATTGGTTTTTCATTGAAGGTCACCTGCTTCTTCTTTTTCGATTCGACCTCTTCTAACTGTCTCCCGTTCCTCAATGATACTGCATTCAGTGCTACCCGTGGGTTAGCTTCAGTGTCGCTGGGTAGTGCTCCAGCTGGTCGGGTATTTTGAGCCCCGACCAGCTGTCCCAACTGGCGCTCCAGATTCCTCACTGTAGTAGTGAGGGTTTGATATTCAGTTCTGAATTGCTTGTTGTCCTGCACCAGCTGCTTTAACAACTCATTCGTGTTATCATCTGATTGTGGAGGTTGCCTCTGTGGTTGATTATAGTTTTCTTGCGGTCTGCTTATATTCTGCTGCTGCTGATGACCACCCTATGAAAAGTTGGGATGATTCCTCCAATTTAGATTGTAGGAATTCCCATACTATGCATTCTGATTTACGGGCCCCCTGTTTTGTTGTCCCACATAATATATGGATTCTGGATTGGTGGGACACATATCACTTGTGTGGTTGTCGTCTTGGTTGAACCTACTGCATTATCATTCGCTTCATCTGGTTGGTCAGTTTGGCCATCTCTGCTCTCATGGCTGCAAGATCATCCAATTCTATCAACCCAGCTCCCTTTTGTTTAATGGCTCTACGCGAGTCACCATCACCTAGCCAATTATGATCATTGGCCGTGAAATTGTTCAATAGAAGTTGGATTTCACTATATGGCTTAGCCATGCAACTGCCCCCGCACGCCGAGTCAAGGTTCATTTTCGAAGCTTCATCTAGCCCATCGACGAACGTGTGCCCCAGTACCTCATCTGTCTGGCAATGGCGTGGGCAGTCCCTAAGCAGTTTCTTATACCTCTCCCATGCCTGTCGAAGGGTTTCTCCTTCCCGTTGTTCAAATCCCAAAATTTGACTTCTCAGTGACTTAGTTTTATTGTTTGGAAAGAATTTGATCAGAAATTTATTGGCCAGGTCATCCCATGTGTAAATACTGTTGGCAGGCTCCTTTTGCAACCACTCTTTTGCTTCCCCCAGTAGAGAAAAGGGAAACAACGTCAACCTCACATAGTCTTTAGACACATTTGGATAATTGTAAGTGTTTGTGATTTTCAAGAAGTTCTGAATGTGTCTCTGTGGGTATTCGTGCGACAGTCCCACATACTGCCCCGTAGACTGGATTAGCTGCACCATGTATTGCTTCAACTCAAAGTGCCCTGTGATTCAGGCTTGACAATCGCCTGAGTCATATTGGCAAGATTTGGTCTTGCAGCTTCAATTACTGCTCTCTCTGCGTTCCCTGCCATCTCAATTGGCTGTGGTTGAACAACAATGTCCAACTCTTGATTAATTTTGGTCCTGGCTTCTACTTCCCTCCTTACTCTGTGTAATGTTCGTTCAATTTCTGGATCAACGGAAGAAGGTTGTTTGCACTTCTACTTCTCCGCATTCAATAGAAAAGCCTGTGTCAAAGCAAACAACGTAAGCCGATTAATGAAACTTGAATAAATAACAAATATAAGCTGAAGTTGGTAAAGTAGCAGATATTTAAGTCCCCGGCAACGGCGCCAAAAACTTGTTGCTTCCTAACGCACACGCAAGTATACGTGGTCGACAAGTAATATAGGATTATGAGTCCAGGTTGTCGTACCCACAGGGACTTAAATTTACTACTTTCTAATGAACTAACACTGTTATTTAAACAAGCAAGAATCGAGTTTAATAGTTGGATTATTCTAACTTATAATTCTAATTTATATCTAAGAATTGCAAAGAACAAAGTACGTATTTTGTAATCAATAAAACAAATATTCCAGGATTGTGACTATTTTCCAATCCTATTGCGTTCTAATTGACTTCTAGTTCATATAATTCATGTATGATTGCTAATTGATCAACATATATACTCATAGCCTTCTTCCGAAGTACTATTCGCCTATTCCTAACAAGATTAACACCTATATTCCTATGGAATTAATCTAGCAAGAATGCAATAAAAATACGATATTCAATTAAACATGATGATTAAGTATATTCCTATCCTAACCACGAATCCGCCCCCTTAAAAAGGTTAAGAACATGATTTCTTCAATTTTTATTCTAATCTAAACATAGTTTTCCCAAACATAGCATAGATAATTGATAGAACTTAATTGAGGGCCAAAACAATTAAGCAATTAGGCATAGAATTGAAGAAACAATCATATGAACATGAATTATAAAAACGAAATCGTCAAGTTCGAAACACAATATTCATGACTAATCACAACCCCAGAACAAGGGGTGATTAGCCACTCATGTTTATCAGAATTAAAAGATGAAGTATTGAAAAACTAATAAAAATACTAGACAGAGTTGATGAACTAAAGATCGATTGCGTTGTTGATGTTCCTTAGCGTTCTTAGACTTCCAAATCACGTTCCTCTCCTCCAAGATGAGTTTAGGGGTGTTTATATAGGAGTTGGGAAGGTTTGGGGTCGAATTAAGGGTCTCCTAGACGGATTAGGACAACTTCCCGTAGTCGGCGAACTGGCTGGCGCTAGGCGCCCCCCAGGGCGCTGCGTCCAGTAACTTTTCTAGCCTCTCTGCCTCCAGCGCTGCCTGTGGCGCCCAGTCCCTCTTGGTCTGTTTTCTTCTCGTTTTAGCTCGTTTCTTCCCCGTTTCGCCCCCAATTGCTCCCGACTCATTCCTACACATAAAAACATATTACATTAACATGAATCGACACAATTAACATCCCAATTTCATGGAACAAGAGCTAAATACGAGATGATTTACATAAAATTTCACATCTTTTCTACCAAACATCACTATGTCATCAGTGTCGAAATTATGAGAACTCAATGGTATGTAGTTAACTTGAAGAATTGGAACTTAATAAGAAAACAAGGATTTAAAACCTAGCATTTAGTTGGCAACGAAAAAGGGATTTGGATGAGTAGAAAGATTGTTGGCCAACAAAGGGACAAAGAGGACAAGGAAATTAATTATTAAAGAGAAAAGAAAACATGTTAAGTTGGAAAGTGAAATGAACAAAGTTGAAGACCAAAATGTCGCTTCGGCGATGGACGTTGCACTTGATGCGACGCATCTCCATCACGTCTGAAATAAATTGGAACCCAGCGTGAGGCAGTGAAGTGCAGCGAGGGAGTGCAACTCAACATCCGAAATTTAAAATCCACAGCTGAAGTTTTTATAGGCATTTCAGAGAGAGAGAAATTATATTATTTTGGATATGGTCTCGAGGATTAGAGAGAAGGAGGAGCTCTTTAATATTAATACATCTTCAAGATAAGAATTAAATACCCTTCTTTGATAGATTTGGTTCATTTATTATATTTCTTAACTCTCCAACATCATGGAATTCATAGATTTTTGGAAGATAATCTCAAGGACATTTCAAGAAACTCAAATCTTGAAATTTTTAGGGTTTAATAAAGAGGTAATTTCTTCACTCCAATCTTATGTACTATACTCCATGGGCATAGTAGAGTATATTTATGAAGTTAGATTTGTATTTAAACATCTATTCATAAAACCCTAGAAGCTAGTCTTGAAATCGAAGAGTTGATTGGTAGGGATGATGAATAGTGTTGGTTCTTGTTTGAACGATGTTATTTTGAACTTCTAGTGGAACAACTAGATCCCATAATAAGTTTAATGAATGAGTTGGAGTTAAAATTCAAGGATTGGCTTTCAAATGATGAAATGAGGATTTTTGCTAAACTTATGAAATTGGACTTAAGTGTTAGACACTTAGTTGGCTTAGTTGGTATTGTTGTGATGCGTTATTGAATTATGTGAATTCGTATATGTAGATTATGACTCGTTGGCGTTATTGGATTATTTGGGGTAAGGTTGGAAACAATTTGAGGTACGTTGAAACTTACTGCCCTCGGAGCTTTTCTCTAAACTCATATCGAAATACAATTAAATAGAAATTCTAAATGTGAGTCCTAGCTTGTGGGAACAAGCAAGCTGGGATTGTACTACTTTATGTATCATAAAAGGATTTAAGTACTTAATATTATTTTCTTGAAATGTTTTATTTTTAGTTTTAAACTAAATTATGGAGGAATAACACTTGTAGTACTTTTGAAATGAAATAACATGAGTTGTGAAATATCTTAGATTTAACTATTCTCAAATAGTTGATTTAGCTTGAGCATCATCATTGATAAATGTAAAGATTTTGAGGAGTTACTTAAGTTTACCGAAATTGACCGTGGATACTTTTCCTTATTAGGTCATGAAACTACGCGTGTCGATGTAGGCGTAGAACCTACCTTATGGTTGGGGACTACGGCAGAGTACTTTCTATGAGGGGGTACTATTGTGCTACTTTATTAGCATGGCTGAGTCGATTTGTGCGGCACAACGATGAGACGACCTGAGCAAGTAGGGTATATGATATTTGCCGCTAGGTACATAACCTAGTTGACCTTCTTTCGTATTAGTGATGGTATAGTGCTCCCGGTGAATAAAAAATCTAACATGATTTTGCAAAGATTAATGCTAAAGGAAGACTTTGAAATACGTTTTACCATATTATTTTATTTTATTTTCTAAATTGTTAATTGATACGAAGGCTTCTTTCTTATATCAATTATTTATCGCATATTTTGTATCTTCTTAAAGCTTGTCCAATTTTTTTTTGGGAAACGGTTCATGATTCGTACTAGGCATGTGGAGCTTAGGATTTTCGGCCATATTTCTATTTCTATTTTCTGTTGACTTTTTTTTTGGGGTGAGACTTCACACTCGTACTCGTGGAGGACCTTATTATATTATTATTCTTTTGAGCCATCTAGTTATGCCTTGGTTGTCTATTTCGTTCCGTATCATAGAGATTCCATAGACAATAGTAGTAATCACTTTGGATTGTAATTCTATGATTATTCATATGACAATGCATGAATGAAACTATCTTTATCTACATGAAGATTTCTTTCAAAGAAAAATATTTACTTAAAGATATTATTCATGTGTTTATTTTATATCTTAAAACAATTGTACTTGAAGAGGCTTTCGCATCCTCCTGTTAGGCACATATGTGAGTATTAATCTATGAGATGGTCCACTCGGGTCAGGTAGTGTACCGAGTGCCGGTCACATGATTTTAGGGCGTGACAATAAATGTGTGAAAAAAAAAATATGGTTGGTAAGAGTCAATACCACTAATGACTCTACAAACATAAAGATCTAAAAGTGAAATGTCATATCAATCTTTTAATCTTTGAAAATAAAACAGTGGAGAAAATTAAAATTAAGACTAAATATTCAAAACAAAAGATGAACTAATAATAAGATCTGAATCAACAAAGGAATTTTTTTTTTTATGTTCAAACCAAATAATTAAACTTTTTAATTAATTATTTAGCAAGAGAATCAAATTCAATTATTTTTTAAATTCATCATATGAGTAAAATTCTTATTCAAGTTAAACATAAATCTTGGAATATATAAATTTATTCCATAAAAGAGCGTTAGAACACAAAGTAAAAATGTTAGTATATTATTAAGAATCAAAATGCTATACAAATGACTAAGGAAGCACAATCAAAGTTAAATCCTAATCAAAAACAACCTTTCAAGACTATATTATAAAGAGTCGACTCTAGTATAACATAATTATTCTTTGTAGATGCCTCCGACAAAATCGAAATAATATTTCTATGCCATGTATTACTTGCAAATATCATATCAAGAGGCATGACATTGCTAGCAATAATAGCAAGTGGTGTTCCAACAATAATTTTATTGTGAGGACACCCACTTTAGATTTGATATACCTCTTCAAACAACTTAAATGACCATCACAAATATATCAAAGCAGAGCAGTGGTGCTAAATTTATAAGAAAAATAAAATTGTTAATATGAGATGAAGCACTTACGGCAAAGTGTCAAATGATCGAAATAATTGCCCGGAATTCTTTTAATGAACCGTTTGGTGAAAAATTAATGATTTTGGAGATGATTTCTATCAAGTACTACCAGTTTCAAAATCGACAAAAGCAGAGACTATAAAAGCTAACTTGCCAAAATTATACTTCTGGCCTCAAATGAAAAAAATCAACTAACAAAAAATATAAAATAAGAACTGATTCAATTGATGAACCATTTGGTGCAACGCACGTTCATAAATACTAGTAATATTAATAAGAGGGAAAGAGAGCTGCCTCCGGTTGATAAAGTGAGCTGCATCCGGATATTAATTCGGGTCGGGAGGGCGTTTGTCGGAATTTTGCTCTGGTTATTCTTTTTCATTGGTTACTGCAAAAGTGTTACCATTTGTGTTTCATAAAAGTTTATCATTGTTTGACAGTTATGTCTTGTTGCACGTATAATTCTTAGCATGTGAAAAAGACACGTGCTAACTTTGTGATGTAACGGATGGCTGGCAGCCCTTTGGCCCACCTGCAATTGTAGGTGGGCCCATCCCAACCCCATATGTGTTCTCTTTTTTTCTTTTGGGATTCTCATTAATACACGTCACCTCATTTTCTTATTTAGTGCTAATTATATCAAAGCACTTTTGGCTCACAAAGTAGCTTTAGGTAAGTTTATTTCTTTTGTTTTAGATATTTTTATTGGCTAAAATTTTTGAACTTCTAAAATGCTGCAATTTATGTAATTAATAATAATCAGCATTTGTTTTCGACAAGAAAAAGTTTGATAGGTGTTATTTGTACTCTTTTAATAGACAAAAGATAATACATCGATCCTCAAAAGAACACCCAGAGTGGGCCAAAGGGCTGGCAGAGTGGGCTGCTGATGTAGCATTCGGGCAGCCGATTTATCAAAATCACTACTTTCGATTACGAGGCCTAAATTAGTTTGTAAAAATTTATTAAGCCAAGATAAGTTAGGCTCGAGATATGGCAATAAAGAATCGAAATCAAGCTAAAGTTCTATCGGGCTAGAATTCGAGGGCATGACGCCTGCCTTCGAGGATATCGATGCCATAATTTCGGAATCGGTCCTAGTCTCGAACAACTTCGAAGAATATTATTAGATAATCCAGCATAGCTAACAGAAGGCCGAAATATCTGTGACCATCCGAATGTTACGGCGGGAATCTTGGCACGTATCGATAAGGAACCGGTAATCAGCGAATCAGAAGATTTTTAACCTTTTATAAAATTGTACCTAAAATAGGACTCCCATACTATATAAAGGGGGTCTAACAATTCATTTGACACACTGTAACACGCACTCAAAAGCAATACATTATTATTTACTCTATCTTTAAGCTCTTGTTCTTTTTTGATTGACTCGTGGTGAGCCCGGCTCGAGAGCGATTATTCCATTAGAGCTGAAACCATCCAACTCGTGTCATTTGAATTTATTATATCTTTATTTATTCAATAGCAATTCAATTTATCTCTTTGTATCAAGTTAATCCGCAAATCCTTAAAACTACTTATAAATTTAGTTGTTATCTGATTTTGAGGGTAAACAAAAAAATCTGAAGCAGATTAATTTAAATTTGGTTTCCAAATGAGAAGGTCTAATTGACTATGAAGTACCATAAAGAAATCACATGAGCCATAAAACTGGAGTTACAAGTATATACACAAAACGCATAAAGCTGGATTTACAAGTATATACACTCTCATGCCCATCACACTTGCATACTTAGTGTAACAATTCGATCGGTCGTTTTATTTTTTAGAACTCTGTTCTCTTAAATAAGACTTCTCGTATGAGCTTTTACTGTTTTATGACTTGCGGGGATGATTAGTTCGGGATTTGGAAGGGTTCGGGTTGAAATCAGAACACTTGGTTTCATGGTTTGGCTTTAAAAGGCTAAGTTTGACCTGGGTCAACATTTTGAGTAAACAACCTCGGAATCGGGATTTGACGGCTCTAACTGGTTCGTATGATGATTTTAGACTTAAGCGTATGTCAGGATCGGGTTTTGGATGACCCGGGAGCGTTTCGATGCCCAATAGTGAAAATTGGCTCTTTGAAGGTTTTAAAGCTCTTTAAGTTTGGGTTGGAGTAGGTTTTGATGTTATCGAGGTCCAATTAGAATTACGAGATCGAGATAGTCCCGTATGGTGATTTAAGACTTGCACGCAAAATTTGGGATTGTTCCGTGTAGTCTAAATATGTTTCGGCGCCTTCGGAGTTAGTTGGAAGCACTTGATGTTAATATTTTGATTCAATTCGGTTTAGGGTGTGATTCTTAGTTTTGATATTGTTTTACGCGTGCCGAGGGTGCGAGCGAGTCCGTCTTATGATTTCAAACGTGTTGGTATGTTTGGGCAGGGCTTCTGGGGCCCCGGAGGCCATTCGGACAGTGCGCGAATTGAGTTAAAACTCAAGAGGGCTACTGGTACACTAGTTCTGGTGTGCCTGCACATGCGAGCGTTGGGCCACAGGTGCGAGCCCGCAGATGCGGGATTTCGGCTGCAGAAGCGGCTTGGAGCGTTTGGCCATGGCCCGCAGAAGCGAATGGGTTTGCATAGATGTGATGAGAAGCTGCAAAAGCGAGACCGCAAAAGTGAAAACACGTCCGCAGATGCGGCCAGTGTTGGTCCTGTGGAGTTCTGCAGAAGCGGGCTTGGTGCCCCAGATGTTGTCCCCTGACCGCAAATGCGAAAATCGCAGAAGGCAGAACACTTCATTTAAGTCGGGACTTAGGCATTTTTGAGTTTATTTATTGCACTCTTGAGCGATTTTGGAGCTTCAAAAAGGGGGATTTCAACCTAGCTATTGAAGGTAAGTAATTGCTACCTAATGTGAGTTTAATACATAGATTATAGGTAGATTTTAACATGTAAATTTGTGAAAATCATGAGTTTAGATGAAAAACCTAGGTATTTAATAAAAATGAGATTTAACCACGAAAATGGTTAAGGAATTTAGTGAAAATCATATATTTGAGTTCATGAGATTACGGGTATCAACTTTTTTCAAAAAATTTCGGAATCCGGGCACGTGGGTTGGGGAGTGTATTTTAGGAATTCTTCAATTAGGGTTGGGCAATCACTTGAATATTTAGGATATGAACTTTTGAAAATGTATTGACTATTTTATATAATATTTGACTAGTTTCGAGTCGTTTGGCACCGAGTTGAGGGTTTAAAGCACAACTGTGGACCGGAAAGTAAGCTTTGAGACAAGATAAGTCTATTTTCTAACCTTGTAAGAGGGAATTAACCCCCATAGGTGAATTGAATTAATATGTGCTTCTATTTGTGGGAGCTACGTACGCACGAGCTGACGAGAGTCCGCACATAGCTATTAATTATGCTTATGTTCGGGTAGTTTAGAACCCAAATATCATGTTGTACTTGCGATGTTTGCACCCTAATTGTAATTTAAGTGCCTAAAACATATTGAAACTTGATAAAGAAATTCTGAAGGCCGAATTTCATTTACTTGAGTTTTGGACGGGTTACTTGACCGTTAATGAGAATTGGTGTTTTTCTTTGAATATTAGCCTCTTAATGATCTTTGAATCAGTTGTTTATAAAATATCTTCTCTTCTTGTGGAGCGGGCCGAACGCCTCGGTAATAGAATAGATGCATCTATGGTTCGTGTTATTCGACCCTCGGCAGTGCACAATTTATATATTTGTATGTTGGATCGGACCGTACGACCTCGACATAATTCGTGCGTAAAATTCTTGGAGCCCAATTATAATTCATATTGTTTCATTGGCTTTAGAGATTAATTTATTAAATGATGGGAGTTAATTCGGAATTTACTATTAGTGAAAGAATTATTCATTTATTTCTTGTTATTGAGTTTTTAGCTATATTTATATAGTCTATGCTTAGTTATAATTTCAGTATTTTATTGTTAGCCCATATTAAGCGTCGAAGTCAACCTCGTCACTACTTCTTCTAGGTTAGACTAGATACTTACTGGGTACATGTTGTTTATATACTCATGCTACACTTCTGCATAAATCGTGCAGGATCTGAGGCAGGTGCATCTGGTTATCAGTCCGGCGCGCATCCTTGACTTCCTCGAGACTTAGTGGTGAGCTGCCTTCCGAGCCCATTCTGCAGCACCCGAAGTCTTCCTTTTATTTTTACTTTCTGTCTATTTCACTTCAGACAGTAGTGTAGTATTTTTTTTGTATATTCTACTAATAGCTCATACACTTGTGACACCATGTCTTGAAAATTTTGCTAGTAGATACATGATGATTTTTGGGTTATTTTAGTCATCTCATTGCTCTTAAAATTAGTTATCTCTCATCTTATTAAATTTTTACTTCCTATTTATGCACTATTTAATAATCAGCCATTTAAAAATAATAAAAGAAACAACCATGTGGTTAGTCCACGGTTGGCTTGCCTAGCGGTAGCGTTGGGCGCCATCACGGCCCATAGGAGAAAAATTGGATCGTGAAAACATGGTATCAGAGCACTAGGTTCACGTAGGTCTCATAAGTTATGAGTAGGCCAAATAGAGTCTTGCAGACCGGAGCGGAGACGTCCGTACTTATCTTCGAGAGGCAATAAGGTGTTAGGAAATTACTCTTTCTTCATCTCCTATCGTGCAGTTGATGTTATACTAAGTATCTTCTCTTATTCTCTCACAGATTGTGAGAACGCGCACGGCTGATGTTCCAGACCCGGGAGGAGCTGTCCCCCTATTGCTAGAGCCCGAGGCAGAGGCAGGGGGAGGGCACCGACCCGAGGTAGGGGACGTGGATGTCCCAGAGTTGCCCCAGCCATGCCACCAGTGAATCCGGTAGAGGGTCCCATTATTGAGGAGCAAGGCGAGGTGCCTGCAATAGAGCCAGCCCCGGTAGATTTCATGTCAGCACCGGGCTTGCAGGAGGTTTGAGCCGTATGCTACGGTTCATGGATACTATGACCCAGGCCGGTTTATTTCCATCAGACCTAGCCACATCTCAGGATGGAGGGGGAGCACAGACCCCTACTGCTCAGGCTCCTGGGCATGCAGCTATTGTATATCAAACCCCGGGCACACTACCCGTGGTTGGAGCCCAGCCAGTGGCAGCAGCCGTACCTGAGCCCAGACCAGCTGCGCCCGTCAAGCCGCAGAAGCTATTGGACAGATGGACTAGGCTACAACCTCCTGTCTTCGAAGGTGAGCGACATGAGAATCCCCAGGACTTCATTGATCGGTGTAGGGATATACTGCACAACATGAGGATATTAGAGACCCAGGGGGTGGATTTTACTACTTTCCAGCTGGAGGGCAGGGCTCGTAGATGGTGGCAGTTTCATCTTGTTGGCAGACCAGTAGGTTCTCTTCCCTTGACTTGGGATCAGTTTACACGCCTTTTCTTGGATAGGTATATCCCACCTTCCCAGAGGGAAGAGTTGCGGTTTCAGTTTGAGCAGCTCCAGCAAGGTCAGATGTTAGTGACCAATTACGAGGCGAGATTCTCTCAGTTATCTCGCCATGGGCTTATGATACGTCCTATTGAGGTAGAGAGAGTACAGAGGTTTGTTGCGGGGTTGCACTCCGGTATTCAGGCCACTATGGCCCGAGAGGTTGAGATGGGGACTTCTTACCAGCTAGTTGTGGAGAAAGCTCGGAGGATTGAAGGTTATCGTCAGCGGGGCCGAGAGCAGATGCCGTGGGACAAGCGGTTTTGTTATTCTGGAGTGTTCGGTGGTGCTCCATCTAGGGGCAGAGGTCAGCCTAGCAAGCCCATATATCCAGCACAGCCACCTCCTCGGGGTGCTCCAGTTCGACCTTATTTCAGCGTCATGGCAGAGAGTTCCTACCGCCCACCAGTTATTTAGGGTTCCTCCAGTGGGTATTCAAGCCATCAGGGTCAGACTTCAGGACAACAGTTCTTTGTATCGAGAAGTTGTTTCGAGTGCGGGGATTTCAGCCACGTGCGGAGGTTCTGCCCCAAGCTTCGGGGCAAGGCAATGCAGCAGGGTTCTCAGCCTATGATTACAGCATTAGTAGCCGCACCAGGCGTCCGTCCATCCAGAGGCGGAGGGCAGATGGGTAGGGGCTGTCCTAGAGGTGGAGGCTAGGTAGGTGGATGCCAGTCAGGCGGTGCTCCAGCTAGATTCCATGCTTTCCCGGCCAGACCAAATGCAATGGCCTCAGATGCCGTGATCACACGTATTATTTCTGTCTGCGGTAGGGATGCTTCGTTATTATTTGATCCAGGGTCTACCTACTTATATGTGTCATCTTTGTTTGCTCATTTCCTGGATGTTCCTCATGAGTCCTTGGGTACTCCTATTTATATGTCCACTCCAGTGGGCGATTCTGTTGTTGTGGATTAGGTCTATCGGTCTTGCATTGTTATATTTTGTGGTTATGAGACTAGAGCAGATCTTCTACTGCTTGATATGACCGACTTTGAGGTCATCCTGCACATGGACTGGTCCTCTCCATATCACGCCATCCTTGATTGCCATTCCAAGACTATTACCTTGGCGATACCACAGTTGGATAGATTGGAGTGGAAGGGTTCGTCTGTTAGCACACCTAGTCGGATCATCTCTTTTATGAAGGCTCGACACATGGTCGAGAAGGGTTATTTGGATTATCTAGCCTATGCTCGGGATACTACTGCAGAGACTCTAACGATTGATTCAGTACCTGTAGTCCGGGAGTTCTCCGATGTGTTTCCTTCTGATCTCCCACGCATACCACCAGATCATGATATTGACTTCTGCATTGATTTGGCTCCAGGTACCCAGCCTATATCTATCCCACCGTACCATATGGCTCTGAAGGAGTTGAAGGCGCTGAAGGAACAGCTTGAGAAGTTTCTAGCAAAGGGGTTCATCAGGCCGAGTGTATCACCTTGGGGTGCACCAGTGCTATTTGTGAAGAAGAAAGATGGGACTATGCGGATGTGGATTGCTTACAGCCAGTTGAACAAAGTCACCATTAAGAACAAGTACCCATTGGCGCGTATTGGTGGTTTATTTGACCAGTTGCAGGATGCTAGGGTGTTCTCTAAGATTGACTTGAGATCTGGGTACCATCAGTTGAAGATTCGGGATTTGGATTTTCCGAAGACTGCTTTCCTGACTAGATATGGCCATTATGAGTTTTCAATGATGTCCTTCGGTCTGACTAACGCCCCAGCGGCGTTTATGGATTTGATGAACAGTGTGTTCAAGACATATATTGATTCATTCGTCATTGTCGTCATTGATGACATTTTGATCTACTCGCGCAGCATGGAGGAGCAGGAGCAACATTTGAGAGTAGTGCTTCATACCTTGCAGGAACAGAAGCTATATGCTAAGTTTTTCAAGTGTGAGTTTTGGATAGATTCTGTAGCTTTCTTGGGGCATGTTGCATCAGGCGAGGGTATTAAGGTGGATCCCAAGAAGATTGAGGCAGTTCAGAGTTGGCCTCGTCCTACTACGGCGACTGAGATCAGGAGCTTCTTGGGGTTAGCAGGTTATTATTGCCGGTTTGTGGAGGGCTTCTCATCTATTGCATCACATTTGACTAGATCAACCTAGAAGGGTGCTCCGTTCTGTTGGTCCGATGATTGTGAGGCGAGCTTTCAGAAGCTCAAGACAGCTTTGACTACGGCACCGGTTCTTGTGTTGCCTTCCGGTTCGAGGATGTATACTGTGTATTGCGACGCTTCACGTGTTGGTTTGGGTTGTGTATTGATGCAGGAGGGGCGAGTTATTGCATATGCTTCACATCAGCTGAAGCCCCATTAGAAGAATTATCTTGTACACGATTTTGAGTTGGCAGCTATTATACATGCTATTAAGATTTGGAGGCATTATCTTTATGAGGTGCCCTGTGAGGTTTACACCGATCATCGTAGCTTGCAGCATTTTTTCAAGCAGAGGGATCTCAATTTGAGGCAGCCACAGGAGGCTTGAGTTACTGAAGGATTATGATATCACCATTCTTTATCATCTGGGCAAGGCGAATGTAGTTGCATGCCTTGAGCAGAAAGGCGGAGAGTATGGGTAGCTTTGCATTCATTTCAGCAGAGGTGATGCCCTTAGCTTTGGACATTCAGTCTTTGGCTAACAGACTTGTGAGGTTGGATATTTCAGAGCCTAACGGGGTTCTTACATATGTTGTTGCCCAGTCTTCACTATTTGAGCAGATCAAGGCTCGCTAGTTTGATGATCCGCACTTGTTGTTTCTCAAAGAGACGGTTCTACAGGGTGTTGCCAAGGAGGTTACTATCGGCGAGGATGGTGTTCAGCGACTCTAGGGTCGTCTATGTGTTCCTAACGTCGATGGCTTGAGGGAGAGGATTCTAGAGGAGGCACATAGTTCTCTATATTCTATTCATCCTGGTGCTACGAAGATGCATCGCGACCTGAGGCAGCATTATTGGTGTTGACGGATGAAGAAGGACATAGTTGAGTATGTTGCGAGGTGTTTAAATTGCCAGCAGGTTAAGTATGAGCACCGGAAGCCAGGTGACCTACTCCAACAGATGACTATACTTGAGTGGAAATGGGAGCGCATTACTATGGACTTCATAGTTGGGTTGCCGCGGACCTTGCGGAAGTTTGATGCAGTTTGGGTCATTGTCGACAAGTTGACCAAGTCGGCACACTTCATTCCGGTGGTGACCACGTATATTTCAGAGAGGTTGGCCCAGACTTATATTCAAGAGATAGTTCAGTTGCATGGTGTGCCTGTTTCAATCATATCAGATAGAGGCCCTCAGTTCACTTCGCATTTCTACAGAGCAGTACAGAGTGAGTTGGGGAACCATGTAGAGCTACGCACAGCCTTTCATCCACAGACCGACGGGCAGTCGGGGCGGACAATTCAGATCAGATCTTAGGGGACATGCTCAGAGCATGTGTGATTGACTTTGGAGGGCAGTGGGATCGATTCTAGCCTTTGGCCGAGTTTGCTTGCAGTAACAATTATCAGTCCAGCATCGAGATGGCGCCATTTGAGGCTTTATATGGTCGGCGATGTCATTCTCCCATCGGATGGTTTGAGCCCAGCGAGGCTAAGTTATGTGGTACTGCTTTGGTGAAGGATGCCTTGGAAAAGGTAAAGTTGATTCAGGAGCGATTTTGCACAAGACAGTCCAGAAAGAAGAGTTATGCGGATCAGAAGGCGCATGATTTATCATTTATGGTGGGTGAGAAGGTTATCTTAAAAGTCTCGCTGATAAAGGGGATCATGAGGTTCGGGAAGAAAAGCAAGTTGAGCCCAAGGTTTATAGGCCCATTTGAGGTGTTGAGACGAGTTGGGGAGGTTGCTTATGAGATTCCATTGCCTCCTAGTTTATCAAGAGGTCATCCGGTTTTCCACGTGTCTATGCTATCATGCCGACAGGTCACATGTATTAGACTTCAGCACGATTCAGTTAGTTAAGAGCTTGGGTTATGAGGAGGAGCTAGTTGCCATTGTTTATAGGCAGGTTCACCAGTTGAGGTCCAAGAGGATTTCCGCTGTAAAGGTTCAGTCGAGGGGCCAACCAGTCGAGGAGGCGACTTAGGAGTTCGAGGAGGACATGCGGAGAAGATATCCACACTTATTCAGCACTCCAGGCCCATTCGAGGATGAACGTTTATTTAAGAGGTAAAGAACGTAACGACCTGACTGGTCGTTTTGCTTTCTAGAACCCCGTTCCCCTAAATAAGACTCCATGTATGTGCTTTTACTGTTTTATGACTTGCAGAGATGGTTAGTTCGAGAATTGGAAGGGTTCGAGTTGAAATCGGAACACTTGGTTTCATGGTTTGGCTTTAAAAGGCTAAGTTTGACCTCGATCAACGTTTTGAGTAAACGACCTCGGAATCGGGAGTTGACGGTTCCAATAGGTTCATATGATGATTTTGGACTTGGGAGTATGTTTAGATCGGGATTTGGATGACCGAGGAGCGTTTTGGCGCCTAATAGTGAAAGTTGGCTCTTTGAAGGTTTTTAAAGCTCTTTAAGTTTGGGTTGGAGTAGGTTTTGGTGTTATCGAGGTCCAATAGGAATTATGAGACCGGGAATAGTCCCGTATGGTAATTTAAAACTTGCATGCAAAATTTGGTGTAGTCTAAGTATGTTTCGGTGCCTTCGGAGTTAGTTGGAAGAACTTGAAGTTCATATTTTGATTCAATTCGGTTTGGGGTGTGATTCTTAGTTTTGATATTGTTTTACGCGTGCCAAGGATGCGAGCGAGCCCGTCTTATGATTTCAAACTTGTTGGTATGTTTGGGCGGGGCCTCGAGGGCTCCCGAGGCTATTCAGACGGTGCGCGAATTGAGTTAAAACTCAAGAGGGCTGCTGGTGCACCAGTTTTGGTGTGCCCGCGCCTGTGAGCTTTGGACCGCAAGTGCGAGCTTGTAAATGCGGAATTTTGGCCGCAGAAGCGACTTGGAGCGTTTGGCCATGGCCAACAGAAGCGAAGAAGTTTGCACATATGTGATGAGAAGCCGTAGAAGCGAGACCGCAAAAGCAGAAACACGTCCCTAGATGTGGCCAATATTGGTCCTGTGGAATTTCGCAGAAGCAGGCTTGGTGCCGCAAAAGAGGGACCGCAGATGCGGCCCCCTGACCGCAGATGCGAAAATCGCAAAAGGCAGAATGCTTTATTTAAGTCGGGACTTAGGCAATTTGGGTTCATTTATTGTACTCTTGGGCAATTTGGGAGCTTCAAAAAGGTGGATTTCAACGTAGCTATTGAAGGTAAGTAATTTCTACCTAATGTAAGTTTAATATATAGATTATGGGTAGATTTTAACATGTAAATTTATGAAAATCATGGGTCTAGATGAAAAACTTAGGTTTTTAATAAAAAAAGGATTTAACCACGAAAATGGTTATGGAATTTAATGAAAATCATATATTTGAGTTCATGAGGTTATGGGTAACAACTTTCTTTAAAAAAATTCGGAATCCGGACACGTGGGCCCAGGGGTGAATCTTAGGAATTCTTCATGGTTGGCAAATCACTTTAATAGTTAGGATATGAACTTTTGAACATGTATTGACTGTTTTATATAACATTTGACTAGCTTCGAGTCATTTGGCACCGAGTTGAGGGTTTAAAGCACAACTGTGGACCGGAAAGTAAGCTTTGAGACAAGGTAAGTCTATTTTCTAACCTTGTAAGAAGGAATTAACCCCATAGGTGAATTGAATTAATATGTGCTTCTATTTGTGGGAGCTATATACGCACGAGGTGACGAGAGTCCGTACGTAGCTATGAATTATGCTTATGTTCGGATAGTTTAGGACCCAAATATCATGTTGTACTTACATGTTTGCACCCTAATTGTAATTTAAGTGCCTAAAACATATTGGAACTTGATAAAGAAATTGTGAAAGGCCGAATTTCATTTACTTGAGTTTTGGATGGAAAACTTGACCGTTAATGAGAATTGGTGTTTTCTTTGAATATTAGCCTCTTAATGATCTTTGAATCGGTTGTTTATAAAATATCTTCTCTTCTTGTGGGGTGGGCCGAACGCCTCAGTAATAGAATAGATGCATCTATGGTTCGTGTTGTTCGACCCTCGACAGTGCACAATTTATATATTTGTATGTTGGATCGGACCGTATGACCTCGACATAATTCGTGTGTAAAATTCTTGGAGCCCAATTATAATTGATATTGTTTCATTGGCTTGAGAGATTAATTTATTAAATGATGGAGTTAATTCGAAATTTACTATTAGTGAAAGAATTATTCATTTATTTCTTGTTATTGAGTTTTCAGCTGTATTTATATAGTCTATGCTTAGTTATAATTTCAGTATTTTATTGTTAGCCCATATTAAGCGTCGAAGTCAACCCCTCATCACTACTTCTTCTAGGTTAGACTAGATACTTACTGGGTACATGTTGTTTATGTACTCATGCTACACTTCTGCATAAATCATGCAGGATCTGAGGTAGGTGCATTTGGTTATCAGTCCAGCGCGCATCCTTGACTTCCTCGAGACTTAGCGGTGAGCTGCCTTCCTAGCCCATTCTGCAGCACCCGAAGTCTTCCTTTTATTTTTACTTTCTGTCTATTTCACTTCAGATAGTAGTGTAGTTTTTTTTTATATATTCTACTAATAGCTCATACACTTGTGAAACCGGGTCTTGAAAATTTTGCTAGTAGAAACATGATGATTCTTGGGTTATTTTACTCATGTCATTTGCTCTTATAATTAGTTATCTCTCATCTTATTAAATTTTTATTTTCTATTTATGCACTAATAAAAAAATCAGCTATATAAAAATAATAAAAAAAATAATGATGTGGTTAGTTGATGATTGGCTTGCCTAGCGGTAGCGTTGGGCGCCATCACAGCCCATAGTAAAAAAAAATTGGGTCGTGACTCTTAGTTAATTTTTTCATTTTGAAAGAATATGTTTTACGAAAATGAATCTTTTTCGCCGTCCATCCCAAGGAAAAATAAGAGCAATATGAAGTCATCATTGGTTTCAAAATGACACGCTAGAAGATCCCTAAAACAGCATTCATATTTTAATGTAATATGCATTGTGGAGAAAGTTTTGGAACAAAATTTCGTGCTTTTGTGTTGGATTATTTTATAAAATTTAAAAAATTATTTAACCTGAAGAAAGAAAAAGCATTTTCTATTTACAAAAGGAAACATTTTCTAAAATCTTGAGTTAGTTTGATTTTGAAACCAATATTTGTCATATTGCTTGAATAACATGACTTTGTGTTGGACTAAATGTGCATTTCAACTTCACAAAAGGTATAATAAATTACTTTGTGAAAATAATTTCAATAAAATAAGGAGAAAAAAATTTGTTTGAAAGAAAAAGAAAACATTAAGAGAAACAACTTTACAAAAGTTTTCAGTATGATCAATTTAGGACTACGTCTGCAAACATTATTTTTGGTAACTGTTTTAACATTATTTTGTTTTAGTTTTTAATGTAATTTTATCTTTGTTAAGCTAGATTAGTAAGTAATCAAGTCTTTTCTTTATGAGGACGGTTTAAGTTTTTTCACTAAGATGCTATTAAATAGTGAATTTGATATTATAAGTATTGAACTTAAATCTTTATATTTTTTCTTGACATACTAAAATATTATATTTACCAAAAATTGGTTAATCAACGTTTAAATTAGTTTTGAAAAAAAAAATTGGTTGTATTAAGCACTAATATTATAACTCAAAATGACTTCAAGAGAATTATTGCGGATATAGTAACTTTTTGTGTAAAAATAAAAAGATGAAGAGAGAATATATATTTTGATAATGCAAATAGTGGTATTCTGATTACAAAGTCAAAAGCTGATTCTTGGTGTATATATCCTTCCTTCATAACGTAGTCTGTATTAATTGGTTGAGGTGGAAATTCAACATGGTTAGAATTCTTGTGTAATTATTCAGAAGTTTCGAATTTGAGTTTTTAGAATGTACTTTGATAAGAAAAACTTACATTCTTAATGAGCTTACTCAACATAAATTTGAATTAATCAAGTTAATAAATTTCGTACACTAAACAGTAAACGCCTAACGCAAATAACAAGGAATGTATATATAGTAACTACATGTTCTGCCCATTTTAAAGTCACCTTACCTTAGCCCGTAAAAAGAGAAAAAAGCCAAGGAAGCATTGGTACATAAAGTTGAGGCTGATGTGGTGTCCACATCACAGTGCTAGCATGACATGGCTTTGCTCCCCAAACAGATTAGGTACCCCACGTGGCAATACGTTCTTTGCTCAATACAAATTGCCCACTGTTGCTATTGGTACTGAAGAAATAGAAAGAGAGGAACTCGCCGAAAATTGGGGGTTGAAGGAAAAAAGTAGGAAATTTTGTTTGGTAAATGAGGCCAAAGAGCAGAAACAACAATACAGAAAATTTTGAAGGAAAGTATGAGTCACGGGTCAGACGCTGCCTCAAATGGCGCATTCATACGGTATTTGTAGTATTTGTATTGTGCATGCGTTGCCTAAGGTTTAGTCATTCATTCTTTAGTTTCCTCTTATGCTTTGTCACATCAACTCTCTTCTTTCTTTTGTTTTATGTTGTGTTGTATTTTTTTTTCTTTTTCCTTTTTCAATTCAACCTTATAGAAGTAATACTCAATAAGCCAATTAAATCAAGGAAAATTAGTAAAAATGTAAAATGACATATATAAAACAAGAAATCCGAAGTGATTTGATTAATATAAATCGGCCTCTTTACTCTTTGGTGCAAAATATCTTTTTCCTCAATGTGAAGTCCTTCCAATTTTTTGAGAATTTTTACTGCTTATTTTAGCTGCTCTAAATGGCCTTTCACAATTTTCGTTTGCAGGAAAAAGACGAAAGAGAGCGGGCATGAAAGAAATAAGAAAAAGCAAAGGAAAAGGAAATTATAAACTTAAAGAAATTACACACAGAGAAGCACACATTCTTTGCACATATATTTGATAATAAAGTAATTACATGTATGTTAAGTGACTTAGCTATATATGGATGGACGTCTGCACGTTAGGATCCAAAAAATCAGGTGTCATGCGAAAGCTAGTAAGTAAACTTTGAATAACAATAAATCATATAACAAAAAAGAAATATACCAAAAGAGACACAAACATTTAACATGGTTCGGCCAATTGACCTATATAAAAAGAGAGTACAAAATATCGAGAGAACAACCTCACGAAGAGACAAACACAAGTGACACTCTAACACTTGTCCCGTAAAATTCTCCCCTTAAACATGACTCTTAAACCCCATATGCAACATTGTGAATGCTACTGAGTGAGAAAGAAGGATCCTCAATTTATAGAAGTCCAAACATTTTCCTACAAGCAACGGGACTAGCCAAATATGAGATATTTATAATTTCCTTCTAGAAGGAAAACTCAATTATGGTAAATATGTTGCCCTTTCCTTCGAGAGATAGGAAAATCAAATATGGTAAGAAAATCAAGACAAACACCTGACACTACATCGATCCTTTGTGTTGGCTACCTCATTATCTTGTTGTCGTTATTGTTTCCTTTCTCCAATATTTCTAACATGTAACTTCTTCACTACCGGTTTTTTTCTTTTCTTTGAGACGGCATTTATTGGAAACAACTTTTCTACCTCACACAAAATAAAGGTAAACTATGTATATGCACTACTTCTTTCAGACCCCACATGTAAGATTATATTAAGTATATTGTTGTTGCTGCAAGGAAGGGCGTCTGCAAAAGCCAGA
Source organism: Nicotiana obtusifolia (assembly GCA_002018475.1). Classification (NCBI taxonomy): domain Eukaryota; kingdom Viridiplantae; phylum Streptophyta; class Magnoliopsida; order Solanales; family Solanaceae; genus Nicotiana; species Nicotiana obtusifolia. Next base: position 68,846 of record MCJB01013747.1, on the reverse strand, counting down.
TTATTTGAATACGTCAAGTGATCAGGCTTCCCAAATCATAGCCTGAGTTGCATTTTAAGCTCGACCGCCTACCATCTAACGTTATATTTCGACCGATTTTCTTGAAATCGAGATTTTCAAAAAGTTACGAAATGCATTTTCACATTGGATTCTCTGAGTAGGGTTTTTAGCTCTCGCATGCTTGATATGTAATGCATGCACCTCCCTTAATTAGCTATCATCCTTTTCTATTTCTTTTTATAAGTCAAAATTTATATTATAAAAAAAAAAGAAAAAAAAGGCACAGCGTCAATGGTGAATTAACCATGACATTCTGAATTGTTAATTCAACCTTTGCCAACCTTAATAAACTTCAGCAAACCTAGCTAACCTAAAATAGGTCGAACCAAATTATTTGAACCCTACTTTTCTCGCTAGTTAGTTACCTCAAACATTAAGCAATTCAGGAGATTTCAACTCTCTTGACATAGTCCACCTGGATTAGACAGCTCAATGCTAAAACCAATGAACCACTTCAATTTTTCAAACCCCTTGGCCAAAGATCAGGTGGTCTTAGACTCTCAGGTCACAAATAATCATTTGCGTATATATACCTTGTTTTCCTCGCAAAAAGTTTCTACTTTTTCCATCCATTATTATAGCCTACCTAGCTAGCTATAATTCGGTACTATCCCTTATCCTTGTTAACATGAGTTTTTAATAATATTTAAAAAGAAGTCCTAATTAAGATTGCAGTAAAAATTAAAAAAGACAATATTGTATTAAAAACAGGTCACTAAAGGAATTTTTTTAAAAAACAAAAGAGTACAGCTTTAAAAGCGGTCCCCAAAATCGTTAACTCGTTCCTAATATATAGAAGTGAAAGTGCCACATTGACAATCAGAAAAATGGTGGCGTTTCATTTGTCTCGAAACCTCTAATGATTATCAACATTTATAATATTGCATTCCTTTTGTCTTTTAGAAGCATGCCGTTTGGATTCCCAATTTGAAAAACACAAACTTTAATATACATACATTATGTCTATAATACATATAGAGATAACATAAATGCACCACCTTTTTAGTTTTGTGTCTACAGATAGTTCCAAAATCATTTGAGTAGTTGATAAATATACTAAAAACATAAGTACTAAACATGAATAAAAATAAGTGCTGTCTGCAAAAGAATACTCTACTTTGGTTAAACTAGAAATGCTGGTGGAAAGATGTGAACTCAAATCTCAAAATTTCTAAAAGGGAAGGGAGAAGGCAAAGTAGAGACAGGAGTGGGGGCATAGTCCCCACAGCTTAAGTACCATATGAAATAAACAAGTAAAACAGAAGAGAGAGACAAGGAATCTTTCTGGTGGCATTCTAATTACTAACATCTTTATTTAGTACACTTCCCCAATTAAGTGATGGAATGTTTAGACTTTAGTAATCTAAATTAGGAAATTTGGTCGTGAGTTTGAGCTTCTTTTAAAATTATCATTAGTTGATAGTTTGTCCTAACTAAGACCCACATAATTGGGTCAAGATTAATATAAATGGAACCACTCTAATGTTGGTTTAGGTAGCTTCTACTAATTTTTTTTATTCGTAACCTCACGTACCTTCAACCAATAACCTTTTTCCTTTTTTTTCTTCCTTATTACTGTATCTTTTTTCTAAACTTTTGTGACTTGCTTGTCTGATTCTGATGTCTATTGGAAAGAATCTTTTTACCGATACATATAGGCGTATGCATTTTATATCATGCGGCGTCACGAAATACCGCTTCATCGAAATTTTTCACTAGATATTTTTAAGAAAAACGAAAATATCGGGGATACGTATAGAAAATGACTCTGCTTGTCATTATAGTTATTTATTCATTTTTAATTCTTCAAATTATTACACCCAAAATCCTGCATATGCCGCTGCCTGTACAAGGTAAAGATAAGTTCTGCGCACACATTACTTTTTCCACACTCTACTAGTGAGATTATACTAGGTATGTTGTCGTGGAGGGAAAATGTGCAGGGATGGGGACCTCTTTTGTGATTTTGTCTTGTCTTTAGATTTTGTCCAAGCCTCACCTACACGGCCTTATAAAGCAAATCAAACCTCTTCGCTTTAACTTCTCGCTTAGGCTTATTCTTATCATTGTAGAAAGAAGGCAAGTGAAGGAGCTAGGTTAACATAGCTAGAAAAAGTAATGTCTAGCAGTAGAAGATCAAGTTCAAGATTCAGTCAAGATGAGATTAATGATCTCGTCCTGAAACTGCAATCTCTCTTGCCAAATTCCTCTTCACGATGCACGTCGACGGTACGTAGTCCTATATTTATTATCTTTTCTATTTCTTTACTTTTTTTTTTCTTTTTTCCTTTTTCTATAGACTAGTTCTTTGCCGTAATACTGGTAGACAATGTGCAGTATAGGACTATTGTCATTAATTTTTCTTACTTGAATGCACAATCTATTTAATTGCCGCTTTTGTAAATTTACAGCTGCATGGGGAAACAATGAAGAGAGATAAGAAAGACCTACAAATACATATATGGTTATCAAAGTAAGCAGAAACTACGAAATAACACGCATTAATTTTGTGAAGTAAGTCATAAAAAGTGGTGATTATTAAGCTCACCTCAACTGAAACAGATATAATACAGAATTAATGTGTAGAAACGTTTTACCAAATGTGTCGTTGGAAGACTGTTGGATTGTCCTATAATTTTTTTAAGAAAATGTATTCTTGTCTCCTAAAATGGTCTACGGTAATTCTCATCTTATATGAGTTAACTTTTGGGTTTAACTAAGGCCTAAGGCCCCTTTTCTTCACATGGTCTAAGTGTAAGATCCTTCCCTATTCTTGATTTATCTAACATTGAGCCCCATGTTATATTATCTACCTTCACCCTGAGCGCGCAGAATAGGGGTATTATTGTCTTAAATTGGATGATATATATGTGTGTATATATATATATATATATATATATATATATATATATATATATATATATATATATATATATATATATATATATAGAATATGTTGTTGTCTCCTAATATGATTTAAAACAATTCTTGCATCATGTACTAACCTTCAAAATAAATAGGATCAATGTCCATTTGCTCAACAAAAACTGCGCCAAGGTGTTTGCTAATTCCCAACAGAGATTTAGCTACATGTTACGAGCAAAGAGTGTCTTGTGGTTTAATCATTATGTAGTACACCTCATTAACTACGAAGCTTTTAAAATCTTTTTTCCTTTTCCTTAACTTTTGATAGGTATCAGCATCAAAGATAGTAGAGGAGACGTGTAATTATATCAGAATGCTGCACAATGAGGTGGACGATCTCAGTGAGAGGCTCTCCCAAATACTGGCTTCTGTGGATACAAATACTGTTGATCTTTTAGACACTTTAATAAGTCTTCTTCAACAGTAAAACCATCCTTCCGCACCCCCCACTACAAGAACAGAAAATCAAGAAAATAAACCCCAGGGACGTAGGCATCTCTGAGTGGTTGTTAAGTAGTTTTATTAATTAGTAGATCTTTTAGATTACCATTTTATTTCCATTTCGTGCTTCACTAGGTTACATTCCCTGCGCTACTTGGTTGGTACCTAGAGCTTTATACGTGTCGCAAATATATATTTCATAAGTTATGTTTAATTTTGGTACCACTGAGCTAAAAAAATGTGGCTAACCTTGGATTTTCTGGTAAAGTGTGATGATCTAATGATTGGACATGAAATTGCGTATAACAAAGCCAGGATAAATTAAGGGATATTCCACACAGATATTGATATTACTTGCTCCATTCGCTTTTATTTATTTATTATTGACTTTGCACATTTTTAAAAAAATAATAAATAAAGTGCATAATTCATTATGATACCCATATTACTTGATGCATAGCTTTAATGGATTTGAAAAATATTTTAGAATGAATAATTAATGCTAAGGGCAAAACAGAAAAAATAAATTATTTTTCTCTTAATATGCGAAAATAGATAAGTAAAATTGAAAATCTATTTTTAAAATAGTGGACAAATAAAAGTAAGAATGAGAATATAATTTAAATTTATTTCAGGTAGAGCAAGAGCCAAGGGTCCATGAGAAAAGGGTGAAGGTGTGACTCCGAGAGAGACACAAATGATAGAAATTATAAATTCTACGTATTATATAAAGCTCCACCTTTATAAAGTGGTCTTTAAACTTGTCTTAAATTTATTTGGAACGAGTTTTTCTGCCTATACAAGCACTTTTTGAAATTAACCAACAAAGGGAACTCAAAAATAAGATAGACATGACATGACGATGTCGAAATGTTACATAGCTTCACCGCTCTTATCGCCCTCACCCCAATCCAAAGAAATGGAGAAAATTAAAAGAAATAAACTGCACAATCATATTGTTACTAGCTTAGAACGTCGTGAGTATTGAACTTTTGGAAATAAAAGGTCCTGTGATCTAAGAAGAAAAGTAATTGGAACGGCTAAAATAATGGGTTAAACAAACAAATTTATTAGGAGCAGCCTGCTACTTTGCCTACAAATATTGAATATGGAGAATTCCAGTATGATAAATACAGAACAAAACTCATTTGGTCCAGAAACGTGCGCTTTCTTTGTGTCCGGTTAATAGTGCTCCATACGTCTCAATTTATGTGATACTTTAAATAGTCTCTAAAAAAATAATATGTTTTTAATATTTAGTAACAGTTCAGCTTAATTTTTTTTCCTTTTGCCCTTAAGAGATAATTTCTGACCGTACAAATTTCTATGATTTGTTCAGACCATAAATTTTAAAGTCTTCTTTAATTTTTTAAATTTCGTATCCAGTCAAATACCTTCACATAAATTGAGACGAGAGGAATAGTAGCATATAAGGAAAATAAACCCCTCTTTCGGCCTCACAGCTCTTTTTCTTCTCCTTCTCTCTTTTGATTGAGTCTATTAATGGGAGATATCTTTATCATTTAGTAAGCTTTATTTTTAGTTTTTTCCGGGGACATAAAAGGAGTTGATTCGGTGATCCGATCAAGGATTTATGAATTCATATCCGGTTCGAGAGAAAAGGCAAGAAACTTTCAATAACACCTCTAACACAATATTTGCTTCAGATCAATAAATATATTACAAGTGTCCGCCTTTATCTCTTTACTCTGATCAATTAATATATACTTTCATCTCAATTTATCAATTAATTATAAACTTGGTGCAATACCGAAAGTGAGAAAATTTGTTTTTCAGCGCGCGGTAGAAACAAGCTCAACCGAAGCTGCACAAGTCAGAATTCTGGAGCACAAACTAGCAAGCAAATGCTTTAAACACATTCCTGGGCTGTGGCTAAGGATACAGCAACCGGCGTTGCAAAACTCTTTTATCTTATAGTGGGAAAGGTCGTCTTTCTCATTCTAATTGACTTAGTATAAAAGATCTTTATAATGTCAATATATAAATTTATTAAACACTTTTGGGATGAAATTTACTCCATCGCTCATTTTATATGGTATTGGATATGGAGTAGAAGATGTTAATTGAATTAGTGATAGCGAAAGAAAATCTTTTCAAAATGATAAAAACAATGTGGTTTTAAAAGACAAACATCAACTCAAAATTTACAATTTACTAACTAGTTTGATGTTACACCAGCAAAAATAAATAAGACACAGTAAAAAAGAAAAAAAAGGGTACTATGATAAAGAATTGAAAAAAAATTACATAGCGTTCAATTGAAATGTCAACTCACAGTAACAGCTTGAAGGCTCAATGCAAAGTAATACCAAATTTTTGAAGAAGGCTAGGCATATTACTGAGAATTGCTAAGGTGTTGCTCATGTACTCTTTAGCATTCTGCACCCGCGCTTTCACTTCCCCAACCAACGGCGATCCCATTTCATCCAGTCCCTCCAAACACGTGTCCTGATCAGTCATTGAAGCGCTGATCCATGTTTGCATATCCTTCACCTTCTTCTCCGTCAAAGCCTTTTCATTGGGGCCCACTTTGAGCAAATCGGCCGACTGGTTGAGTTGACTCAGCGCGTCATCGAACAAGCTGACGCAGTCCTTCAACGCCGACACTGTTCCTGGGTCATTGACTTTCAAGATCAGCGACTTCGGGAGCGAAGAGACGTTGGTTAATTCTCTAATCGTTGCTTGAAGGGAAAGGTTCAGGAAGTTTTCCGGGTCGGGTTTGGGTGGGCTGCTGTGGAGGGAAGAGATGGAATCAAAGCATGACTCGGGATGCTGAGTCACTGCGCACACGGCTTTGAGCGAATCGGCCGATTTGGATGATACAGATGGCGTGCGGTCTTTGGAGTTGGACGCGTGGATAAAGGCGCCGACCAATGCACAGATGAGGAGAGTTAGAAAGAGGGTGAGGATGAGGGCGATGGTGAGGCGGCGCTTGTGGGCGGCTCTGCGGGTAGACAAAGAAGAAGTTGGATCTTCTGAAAGGTTAATTTGGCCATAGCCTTTGACTAAGTTCATAGATTCCATAGAAATGAAAGGGAGAAGGGACTGTTCGGGTCGGGATTTGAGCAGAGAGGGAGGAAAAGTTGTAAGACACGGTTTGAGGACTTGATAAGAATTTGGGCAGCTATACTCTGCGGACAATGTTAACTGTAAGCACGTCTTGCTCTTTTTCCTTTGTTATGCTAGTAGTTGTACTCGCGCGATGAGCTATCAAAGCACGATTAGCTATTAATATTAATTAAATTAAATTAAGATCGAGTTTATTTAAATATATTATATCGTATCGTTTTAATACATTTTAATTGTTATTTTATTTATCAATATAATATACTCAATAATAAAATATCTACTAAATTAAAGAGACTTATATAATCATTGAATAGTTTTTTTGTTCTATATTTTTCTTTATTCTATTATCCAATATTTAGTATTTTTACGTTGTTAATAGAAATTATTACCAAATTACTTTATTTAATATTTTTTTCTACTCGCTTTTTTGTAATTTAAGAGAAGATATATATTTTATTAATCTTGAAATATTTTTTATTTTAAATTTTATTCTGTTGTTGTCAATAATATTATCTGAATTTTAATGAATAAAATCTCTATTAAATAAAAGAGACTTATATAATCATCGAATAACTTTTTTGTTATATATTTTTTATTATATTATCCAATATATAATATAATTGCATTGTTAATAAAAAATATTTATTAGCATATTACTTTGTTTAATATTATTGTCGACTACTTTCTTTTTGTAATATAATTGAAGATATATATTTTGGTACTCTTGAAAAAAAATATTTATTTTAAATGTTATCTTATTGTTCACAATAATATTGTCTGAATTTTAATGAAGAAAATTTCTATTAAATTAAAGAGGCTTGTATAGTCATTGAATAACTTTTTTGTTCTGTATTTTATTTTATTATTCAATATTTAGTATTGTTACATTGTTAATAGAAACTTTTATTAGCATTACTTTGTTTAATATTTTTGTCTACTACTTTCTTTTCATAATATAATTGAAGATATATATTTTATTACTCTTGAAATATTTTTTTATTTTAAATTTTATCCTATTGTTCTCAATAGTATTATCTAAATTTTAATGAATAAAATTTCAATTAAATTAAAGAAACTTATATAGACATCTTTTTTGTTCCGTATTTTCTTTATTATATTATCCAATATTTAGTATTATTGTATTATTAATAGAAACTTTTATTAGCATATTACTTTGCTTAATATTTTTGTATGCTACTTTCTACTCTCTTTTTATATAATTGAAGACATATATATATATATATATATATATATATATATATTATTTCAATTCTATTATTCTCAATAATAGTTTTGATTAAATAAAAAATTGTATTTAAAAAGAAAAACAAAAATTATTACAAAACAAAGAAATTTTGATTGATAGTTTTTTATTTTTTGTAATTTTAGTTTTTTATTTAAAATAAATTTTAAACTCCAGCTTGAAACTACTGTCCAATTTGAACGGACAGATTTTTTTTTAATTTTTGTTTTTTATTATAAAATATTTTATTTTATTATTTTATAGATATTTAAATTTAAAAAAATAACCAATAACTAATTATTAAATAAATAACTAATTATTAACTACCTATGCCATGTGGCTTTTTTCTAGGTTGTCACTTGGCGTAAGGAGAGGGCTTTTCCCCTTCTTTTAATAATATATAGATATTTAGTATTATTGCATTGTTAATAGAAATTTTTATTAGCATATTACTTTGTTTAATAAATTTTAATTATCATCTTATTTGTCAATATGATATACCCAATAATAAAATCTCTATTAAATTAAAGGGACTTATATAGTCATTGAATAATTTTTTTGCCGCGTGATGCGCGGTCAATATTAAAAAATATTAATTAAATTAAATTGTGATCTGGTTTGTTTGAGCATATTAGATCGTATTTCTTTAATAAATTTTAAGTGTCAACTTGTTTGTCAATATGTTATACCAATAATAAAATCTCTATTAAATTAAAGGGGCTTATATAATCATTGAATAACTTTTTTATTCTATATTTTTTTAATTCTATTATCTAGTGTTTAGTATTTTTACATTGTTAATAGAAAATTTTTATTAGCATATTATTGTGTTCAATATTTTTGTTTTTTTTCTTTCTTTTTATATAAGAATATATATATATATATATATATATATATATATATATATATGTTTTATTAATCTTGAAATATTTTTTATTTTAAATTTTATTCTATTGTTGTCAATGATATTATCTGAATTTTGATGAAATAAAATCTCTATTAAATTACGGGACTTATATAGTTATCGAATAACTTTTTTGTTATGTATTTTTCTTTATTATATTATCCAATATTTAATATAATATTTTAATATAATTATATTGTTAATAGAAATTTTATTAGCACATTACTTTGTGTAATATTTTTGTCTACTACTTTTATTATTGTAATATAATAGAAGATATATATTTTATTACTCTTGAAATATTTTTTAAATTTTAAATTTTATTCTAATAATCTCAATAATATTATCTGAATTTTAATGAATAAAATTTGTAGTAAATTAAAGAGATTTGTATAGTTATTGAATAACTTTTTTGTTCTATATTTTTCTTTATTATACTTATCAAATATTTAGTATTTTTACATTGTTAATAGAAATTTTTATTAGCATATTACATTGTTTAATATTTTTGTCTACTACTTCTTATTGTCATATAATAGAAGATATATATTTTATTACTCTTAAAATATTTTTTATTTAAAATTTTATCCTATTGTTCTCAGTAATATTATCTGAATTTTAATGAATATTCTATTAAATTAAAGAGAGCTGTATAGTCATTGAATAACTTATTTTTTCTATATTTTTTTATTATACTGTTTAGTATTATTGCATTGTTAGTATAAAAATTTTATTATCATATTACTTTATTAAATAGTTTTGTCTACTACTTTCGTTTTATAATATAATAGATGATATATATTTTATTACTCTTGAAATATTTTTTTATTTTAAATTTATCCTATTGTTCTCAATAATATTATCTAAATTTTAATGAATAAAATCTCTATTAATTTAATGAGACTTATATAGGCATCGAATAATAGGCTTGTTCGGTATTTTTCTTTATTATATTATCCAATATTCATTATTATTGCATTGTTAATAGAAACTTTTATTAGCATATTACTTTATTTAAATTTTTGTATGTTATTTTCTTTTCATAATATAATAGAAGATATTTTTATTTTATTTTATATTTTATTCTATTATTCTCAATAATATTTTATCAATAAATAAATTTTTATTTTTTTAAAAATTGTTTTAAAAACAAAGAAATTTTAATTGGCAGTTTTTTATTTTTCGTAATTTTAGTTTTTTTATTTTAAAATGATTTAAAACCCCAGCTTGAAACTACTCTCCAATTTGAATGGACGTTTTTTTTTATTTTTGTTTTCTATTATAAAATGTTTTATTTTATTTACTTTATAGATATTTAAATTCAAAAATAATAACCAATAACTAATTATTAACTACTTGTGTATTGCGATTTTTTTTTTTGGGCTTCCACTTGGCTTAAGGAGAAGGCTTTTTCCTCTCCTTTTAATAATAGATAGATAAAGAATTATTAACTACTTATGCGATGTGGCTTTTTTTTAGGCTGCCACTTGGTTTAAAGAGATGGCTTTTTCCTCTTTTTTTAATAATATATAGATATTTAGTATTTGTTGCATTGTTAATAGAAATATTTATTATCATATTACTTTGTTTAATATTTTTGTACGCTACTCTCTACTTTCTTTTTATATAATAGAAGAGATATATATATATATATATATATATATATATATATATATATATATATATATATATTCATATTTATATTTTTTCTATTATTCTCAATAATAGTTTAGATTAAATAAACTTTTATTTTTAAAATGAAAAACGAAAATTATTAAAAAACAAAGAAATTTTGAATTAGCAGTTTTTTATTTTTTGTAATTTTAGTTTTTTATTTAAAAATAATTTAAAAACTCCAACTTGAAACTACTCTCCACTTTGAATTAACGGTTTTTTTAAAATTTTCGTCTCTATTATAAAATATTTTATTTTTATTATTTTATAGATATTTAAATTTAAAAAATAACAAAAATTAATTATTAACTAAATAACTAGTTATTAACTACTTATGCCACGTGGCTTATTTCTAAGATATCACTTGGCTTAAGGAGAGGGCTTTTTCCTCTCCTTTTAATAATATATAAATTTGCCGACAAATAAAAAATTATATTACGAGTTTAGATTATTTAATAATTATACTATCAATTTGGATAGTAGTAAGTTTATGTTTAAAATGATATTTACATATTTAATGGCAACATTATAATTAAAATATAATTGAAAAATAGTTTGACTGTTAAAATAAAAATAGTGCTATATAAGACGAGACAGGTGGCAACAATTATCACTTTTCTGTTGTCTTATTATTAACTCTTGTTTTTGTTAAATTTTGTATTTGAAATTTATGCTAGTAAAGTATATTATTTGTAGGTAAAATCATGGACGGTGCAAACATATTCGTTAAAAAGTAGGAATAATACATAACTATGCCATTGGGTTGTAGTAATTTGCCAGTTGAACCCTTGTAATTTACGGGGTTCTATGACCCCCCATGTTCTTATTTCGGATGTATTATTTACCTCCTTTTAAGATAAAGATCATTATAATGGCAGTAGGTGATAGACACGCGCTACCACGTGTCAACATGCTAACAAGAATAAAAGATAAAATTATTTTTTGTATTACTCCCACCCCCACTTCCCCACGTCTTCTCTTCTTTCCCAAAACTATAATAAAACTATAATAAAAAAAGTAGGAAAATACATTTTAGAAAAATATGGCGGAATTAAAATTTTAACCTGTGTTTTTCGTCTCACACTCTCCTCAAGAGAGTATATATCACTTTCTATGCCACATTAGCTTAAAAGGTGGAACTTTTTATACTTTGAATACATATAAGGGAACGAAAAAAAATACATATAAGGGGGTCATAGGATCCCCATAAAATACAAGGGTGCAACTGGCAATTAGCTACAATTTCAATAGGTAATTATGTATTATCCCTAAAAAGTAATTTAGTTATGCTTCTTGACTTGTAATAAAAAGTAAAAGAAAGATTATTGTTGTTATTGCTATTATAGCCTAAAGTGGTTATATATTCTTTTTCTATTCAAATTTCAAACACTTCGCCATGTCCATGATTGAAAACTTTGAACTATTTGATGAAAATGAAAAAGGTAATGTCAGTGATTTTGATGTTCATTTCTTTTACTTTATTTATAATGTTTGGTTCAGTTTGGTTGGAAAGAAAATTTTACTTATGTGATATTCCCTAAATAACTTGAAATTTACTCTGTTATTTTACAAATGAAACAATAGCATAACAATAAATACCCATATTATTTTATTCATAATTCCAGAACGGCGTATTACATAAACTACGTCAAATTGAATCACATACTCCTATTCCTACGTAGAATCACCATACACGTAAAAGCAGACAGACCAAAAGCAGCAAAAAAATAAACTGCAAGCCAAAAATACCTACGGTACCTAGGAAGTCCGTATCCGACAGAAACAAAGCTAAGATGCTTTTCCCCGAGCGTTGAAATAAATCAAAACCTAGGACACTAGTAATCGACGGGTTAAACATCTCATTAATCTTGTTCATATTTGCCAGAATCATTAAGCTATTGCTTGCGTTTTTCGTATCCAATTCCTTCTCGTACTCCAACCAATACAAGCAACTCCCAATTCTGGGCCTTTCAGTTTCAAGCCAGCTCATCATTTCAGATCTCAAGGTCATCTGTACTGTCAAATTTTTCTCGTTGATAATCGCCAAATAACTGTTCAGTTGACCCACTGAGCTATTGAATAAAGACTCGCATTGACTTGGGGTTGACTGATCATTAGTGAAATTGTTCGATTTGAGAAACGAAGTGAATTTTTTGAGCTCGTTAATTGCAGTATGAAGAGATAAGGAGAATATCTTAGATGAATCGATTTTTGATGATGATGATAATTGGTTATTTTTGTAGAAGGAATTAGACATGTACCTGAAGCAATCCTGGTAGTACGGAGTCAGGGAGCAAATGGATTCGATTGCCTTGTGTGGGTTATTGGCAGGTGACTCAGATTCATAATCTCGCTTAATCATGGTTAAAACTGAGATAATGGCAGCGAATATGAGGATGAAAAAGATGATTAATGCGATAAACAACTTGAGCTGCTGCTTTCTTCTTCTTGAGTACGTTTGATCATTCAAATTATGGCTATCTTTAACTGATGTCATTGAGATTTTGTTGGCGGAGAACGATTCCATGATTAGAACTGAATTCTTGAGCCTTTTTTCTGGTTATTTGAAAATATTGTGCTAAGGGGAAAGAGATAGTGCTAAATTGTGAGTGGCCAGAGACTTGGTCAACTCCTCCTTTATGTCTGGCTTTTCCAAAAGTCAAAGTAGGAAATACTTTATTGAGCAGTTGATTCTTGACTCTTGAGAGCCAAGTACATCAGTGGGCGCGTGGACACAAGAATTATAAAATCCGGTAAAAAATTGAATTTTTTTTCAAGTGAGAATGATATTTGAAAATTAGAATTATGTTGGGACATGAATATAATTTTGGGTGTTTTTGAATTTTTGTGAGTGATTTGAGTGAAAATTTTGAAAAATAATTTTTTGTAGTTTTTCAAATTTTCGAAATATTTCAAAATTTATTTTCAAGTGAAAAGTAAAAAATTTTATGGTCAAACACTGATTTCGAAAAAAAATAAAAATTTTTGGAGAAAAAATGAAAAAAATTTCATGGCCAAACGGGCTCTTAACCAAGGGCTAGTAAACTCTACTACTAAGAAGTTTCTGAATAGTCTAATACTATTAACCAAGTGGTTCAGTTAAAAGAGAAATTTTGAGCTCCTTTTAAACAGCTAATTGGGGAATTTTATTTTGTAATCTATTACTAATGTTATATGACATATCTGTAAAAATAATATAAAATCTTTGTTGAGTTATCTTTTTAAAGTTAAATTGTAAGTGAATATAGGAGACTATTAATTCACCATACCAAAAATTATCAGAAACGATTCTTTATTTTGACGACCAGAAAGACAAAAGATTCTTTCATCTCACTTTTTGGAATTAATTGAACATGTCACAGCAACGGAAAAATGACAATTGGAAAACAAGCGTTTTAATACGAGCAACTGGATAGCAAAATTATATTTTCGTCTCTTGTAATTGGAAGTAAACAAGCTGGGCAACCCCTGAAGGTGAAAAACATAGAACTAAATGGAGATCAATATATACGTAAAACCAGGCAAAAAAAGAAAAACCAACAGCAAATACTCAAAGCAAAAGAGCCAAACAGTTAGCCCATACTCAAATTCCAAACCAAAGAGCCTAATGCAGTTCCTATTCTTGGATAAAACAGGTCGAAAATGTCATCCACTTTTCGCAATATTCCTCTACTGTTCCTCATGCATTAATATTCACCGCAACCGTCGACGGATTGTCCTCCAATAAATCAACACACCTCTGTACTTGACCCTGGGCCTCCCCAATCCACCGTTGCAAATCCCAAACAACTTTGTTAATTGTCAGGATTTTCTCATCTGGGTCGACGCCCAAACTCATTACTGATTCATTGAGTTGCTTTAGAGAGAATCTGATCGTTCCTTGGCAATTTCTCAACACCCCAACAGTCTTGGGGTTGACTGAAATTATCTTTTCAATTGAGGAAGCGACATTCTCAAGCTCGATTCTTGAAGCATAAAGCGAAAGAATAAAGATTCGAGATGGGTTAATTTTAGAATCTCCGTTTGACCAAGATGATAATAATGGGATTTGGGCATCGTAAAGTGAAGCAATAGAGTTAAAGCATGAGTCCGGATCTTCGCTGATGAGCTCACAGAGTGTTGTAATAGCGTTTGTTGGGTTAAAGGAGAGTGATTTGGACTCTGTTTTTTGTTTAAGTATTACTGAAGCAGAGATGATAGCAGCAATTATGAGAATGAAGAGAGTTACCAGACAGATTATCAAACGTAGTTTCTTTTTGGTTCTTGAAGAGGATTGATATTGCAGGAGGCTTCCTTGTAGTTGTTACTGATTGATTCATCCATCTTGTTCCTTTCCAAACTTTTGGAAAATTTGGAAGTAATATAAGGGAAGACCGAAGATGTTTCTTAATTGCTGAGGTCAAAGCCAAGAAGGTGTTGAGAACGGGGAAATAGACACTGCATTTATTTATTCCTTTATTAATTATTTATTTTGATACTCTTAGTGGCATCTTGCGTGATAACAGCTCTGCTGTTGTTCAGTACTAATTCGTTAGTATTTTTTTGCGAGGATTCTTTGGCTTTTATTTATCTCGAGAAAGTTCTATACTATATCGTGCTGTAGACAGTGTAAATGTGTAAATACATAGATAATCCCTGTTGAACTTGTATATCTACAAGAAGAAAAACAAAATAAAATATTTTCAGGTAATTTCATTTCATGTTGAGAGCCAATTCTATGGGAGGACAAACAGAGAGAAAAAGGAAAAAGAACGCGCTGTAGAGGGGTATAAATTTGTTTTGAGCTTAAAGTTCAAGGCTTCACGGGCGAGAAAAAGAGTTCTAATTCCATTTTTGTCTTATTATTTGAAAGTGAGATTGCGAGAGCTTAAGTTGTAGATGCACCGGGAGAATCAAACATGAAGCTGAAACCCATACAGATTAGAACAAAATGACGGCGTTGCTGACATATTTACATGACATCAGTTCATTACAGCGACACTAACTACACCCATAACCTAAGATCACGTACAAGATTACACTCACCAAAGCTAAGGAGGAAAAAATGAAAAAGAAAGGACGAAACCCAAAAGATTTAATCAGCGCTGACACTAGTTTGAAACTATCATAGCCAAGCTCCCCATCCAGGAAACATATGACACAAACGATCAGGATCAATGGCATCGTGTATGAGTTGTTGAACCTGCAAAAAGGGGGACACTTATCACCTCTTTCCTTTCTTTTATGCAACATAGATTGAGGTACCAATGGGAAATTCAAGTTTGAGTAAAAGGAAAGTATGCGTCTTAGGAACACAGAACCCTATCAGCCAATTCTACGGTTGCCTATTCAAGTCATAGAACTACCTCCTCACTTGCCTGGACTTGTACTGTTTCAATATTATTCCAAGACACTGCTTCTTTGTTAATTTTTCTTTTCTAACTAGCACTCAGGATAAGTTTAGTTCCATTACTAAAATACCTCCCCTCTTCCAAAAAATAGTAAAAATAAAGGAGACCAATCTAAACCCATATAGCTATTGGAAAGAATTTGTTGATCAATTTCAGTCAAGAGAGAAAGCAAATAAAGATAATTAGAGTTGCCTGAACCTGAAAGCACAATTTCTGAAAAGAGCATTCATATAGTAGTGTGTATTATTTGTGTAGAAGGTAAAGAATGATGCTCTCAAGTTCAATTAAACAAAGAGCAATTAGACATATCACTGGGCTAACAGGGATTAAAATTAATAATCAGATTAATAATTTATGCCGTTAGGATAAAAAATGAGGAAAATTAGGAACTTTTTAATAGTGTATAGTGTGTGTGAATTGATGCCTTATTCCAGTTACCTGCCCATGAACACTTCTCATTTCACCTTCTTCATATCCATCTAACTTTTGTTTAACACGCATCAAGGCTCTAGCAGCATCCTTGTTCCCCTCACAGTCATCTTGTTGAGAGCCTTCCAAACTGGTTTCCAGATCATCTTCACTTTCCTAACAAGCACAAATAGTTCAATAAGCCTTTGTAAATGCGAAGGGTGAACATTATTATACCTTCTTCAGATATCAACCAGTTCATATATACACGTATTTTATTTGAATTGTAAAAACATGACTACAGGCTATTCTAATAGGGACTTGGGTAGTAAGTCAAGTGCTTTACGATAGTAAGACAAGAACTTGCTTCTAGCTTAAACTAGTTTCACCACCTATAAACTAATGGGCTCCTACAAAACTGAGTGTACTTTGGAACAGAGCAGTATGAGGCCTTGACTTGCTCATACTTGGCCGTTCAATTAGTTTTACGCCTCCGCGTGCCACATACTTTCTTTTCTGACAAGTCTGTTCGAAGCCAAAATTTTCAAATTAGGAGTGCTATCAAGGACTAACGTTAAATTTGGGCATTAAGAAAGTTGGATTTTGTCTACTTATTCAAGGAAAAAAGAAGAGAGAGTTGGATTTATCCCATCTCATTGCAGAAAAACTACTTTAGATAATGTAGACACTTTTATAATATACAAAAGCCAGGTTCAAAATGCATACGCATGTCTCACCTTGTGTAATGTCCAAGACAACCCACACAACAATACTTTTGTGGTTGCTCCTTCAGACATACAGTCAGGTGCATAATGCATTGTGGATAATATGCCTATAAATGTCACATTAATGGAAGTGGAATGACAGTCTAGCTCACAAAACAAAACCAGAATCAGAGTTTTCGTACAAGTTAGCCAAAAGCGTGCTTTCATATGTAATAATTAATAACCTATGTTAAGCATATCTGCAAATATAAAACTTAGCACTTTAAGAATATTATATATATATCAATTAGGAAGATCCAATGCTACAAATTTTGATTCTTTCCTATTTTAGAATGCGCAGATCGGTAAATTGAGAACTCTCGAGCTGAAAATGTCCCACAATTCTCCTCTTCTCTTTTTCCTACAAACATATATTATGGGACCTAAGTATTTTAAAGTAAGCTCTTGGCAACGCAAAATAAAAAGAAAATAATTTGAAGAGTAAAGGTAAATTCAGTAGACACTACACTTTCCATGAGCAGAACAAATGTTCAATATTTATCCTCAGAATGTGCAAGCACATCAGAGAAATGATAAAGCCCACTTGTATAATTGTTCATAACTATTTCTCTTATTTTCTTGCTTCGTGTGAGAATAAATACTTAACTTTAATGCAGCTCAAGAGACTAATAGAAATCATGAGTTCATAAGGGATATTTTTCACTCATATTCTTTTCCCTTTATCCTCTTGACTTGGCAGCTGACATTTAGACATTTATCCATTGCAAGTGCACCATGTCAAATTATTGATGAGTAAGTGACTCAGAACGAAAGATTCATCTTTTTCACTTTTCAGTATGTTCATAAGAGAGTATAAAAACATGGCTTTGTTAAAATTGACTTTGTTAAGTTATAAGGATTATTCTTTAATGTTCTTATTCAGTTAAATACTAGATAAAAGTTACATCCGTGAATAGCCATGCATCGAATATTTCAATTATTAATTATTCAGTTTAAACTGCCGCAAAAGCACTGAATATACATATTTAGTACACGGGTTTTCTCTAGTGCAAGAACTACATATAAGAATGATAAATTCAGCTTCTGGGAAAAGAACAAGAAGATCCATGTAAAAACAATTTTCACTTTAAAACCTCATATCCCACTTGTATAATTATTCATAACTATTTCTCTTATTTTCTTGCTTCTTGTGAGAATAAATACTTAACTTTAATGCAGCTCAAGAGACTAATAGATGAGTTCATAAGGGATATTTTTCACTCATATTCTTTTCCCTTTATCCTCTTGACTTGGCAGCTGACATTTAGACATTTATCCATGGCAAGTGCACCATGTCAAATTATTGATATCCATTCTAAGCAAGAATCCTGAATTGATAAAATCCCATACATTCAAGAATCACAGAGAATGACATTTCATCAGTAATGTTTTTTACCACTTTTACGTTGTATCTTAAATGAACTTTTGACTTTCAGTTTTCTTAATGAATATGACACTAACATCGCAAGTGGACTTCAGAAAAGGATAAACACCAAGATCATTGATATACCTTCTGACGTTGCAAAGCCTTTAGAGGGGATAAAGCCCACTTGTATAAAGGATCATGGATAAAGACCTGCAGCGAAGGTCCAAAAGTATGACTGACGGACACAGTTTAAACTCCTAATGTGGTAGGAATAGGCATCTGAAATGCGGTACCTCGATAATGGTAAGCAGTGCTTCTTTGTTTGTCCGCATAACAGACAGGGTTTCCTCACAGCATCTTCTAAAAACCCCTTCCACCCCAGTTACGCCCATGCCATCAATAATGTCCCTACTCAGCCTGAAGGGTACCTGCAATAGATCATTATGGATGACCATTGAGATACAGGCTGAAGAAATTTAAACAATGACATGATCTTATAAAACAAAAGAGTGACATATGGATATGTGAGAGTATGAGTGAAAAGATTAGGAATGCAAGAAGACAAGTGACTTCAACCTAAGTTCTTTTGTAGACACCCTATATAGCGTATATAACAAATCCATCCAATGTGGGCCACTAATACATATTTACACATCTGATTAACTTTTCTTTGTGAATATGACCAACTTTAATATAACTAATCTAACAGAACAGAAGTATTGATATAAACAAACCCTTTCCGGAGTTTTCAGCATAAGGCCCTGCTCAAATGCAACCCCAAGATCTATGTGAACAACTTCTGCAGTGGCTTGATCTACAAGGATATTCGTTGAATGCCGATCTCCTAGTCCAACAATATATCCGACCTGAATGTAAAAGAAGTATGAGCATTCAAAACTATTAGATAATCAAGATCTTGACATTAAATATCTAGCAAGAACTTAAGCTCAAACACAGTTCTCTAATTTCTGTTTATAATTACACAATTTCTTTTCTGGTTTACTAGGAACTATTTGAAGAGAGGGTACTGTTTCGGGAAGTTGCTAAATCACTGGAAGTAGTACCATTGAACTTGCGGCCACGCTTCTGGTATAAGCAAGCCTCTTTTGAAACCAGTCAGCTGGATGAAAAAATCTCTCCAAGAAAAAGTGATGCATGACAGGCCTGCAGTAAAGACAATTAGATAGCTCAAACAACTTGAGCTCAAGGTCTTATGGAAGGTGAGTAATACCTGAAGTTATCACAGACTTCCTGGAAGGCCTTCCGCTTGTTACTTTCCTACACAAAAAGTGAACATTATTGAAATAAGTCATATAGAAAACTCCCAACTAGATATGGTGTTTCGAGTTTCAATGTGCTAATTGATGCACTTTGAGCTTCAATTTTAAATTATAATAAAAGATGCCACACACGTTTATGCCATGTCCTTCTACTGTTCAACTCATACAGCCACCTAGGGTTGGCAATCGGGCGGGTCGGGTCGGATATGGGCAGGTAAAAACGGACAATGCAAAAACGGATAAATTGTCCGACCCGACCTATATTTAATATGGATAAAGAACGGGTTAACCGGCGGATAAAATAGATATCCATATTGTCCATGGCTTCTTGAATATGATCACTTTTTGGGAGAACTCTAAGTCTCCCAAACTAGAGGAACCCCCAACTTGAGGCTTTATAAACATAAAAGTTAAACCCATTAGTTATCCATTGGCTATCCAATTTCTAAGTGGATAATATGGGTGGATAACTGTTTTCTTTTGAACAGTTTGCCACCACTACAACCACCTATAGATATGGTGTTTGAGCTTCACTGAACATAATAACTAAAGCCAGCATGACTGACCAACACCTCCCCCCAAAAATAAAAGAAAGAAAAAGAACAGAGTTACGCTTATGGAATTAAAAGCAAATCTATCAGTATGACTAACTTGAAACTAAGAATTACAAACCAATTGTATGCAGCTTCACATTTTTATTTATATCTCATTTTATATCATGCGTCCTGCATTCCCAAACGAGTTTCAAATGCTTGTACTATTTGTTAGAATTTACGCATTGGTTGAGACCTGAGAGAATGACCTGATGTCTATGATCCTCCGCAATCCTAACCTATATGCTCTAGCTTTTGGAGTTAATTTAAGCCCAAGGTCCAACTTTTCACATGGTATCAAAACCAGACCCATCCCTATTCTTGATTTATACAATGTTGGACCCTACATTCTATAGTTCACACTCCAAATGTCCATGCCCAATGCGAAGAGTTAGAATGTCACACATGGTTGAGGGAATAGACTGTTACCTCCATATATCGTGTTCCGCAATACTTACCTCATTAGCTAACTTTTGGAGTTGAGTTAACCTCAAAGTCCATTTTTAACACTATTCAAAGTCATGGCTCTAAGGTCATATAAAGTTTCTCGTCCATTTACTATCTCCTATTTAGATATTCCTACATGTCAAAGAGATTGCGGGAGGAAGCTACTATAACATGTAAAAGGTTGAGGGATTTCCTCGAAAGCCCCTCCAAACATGCACATATACATGAGGTAAGCTTGCCCAAAAAGTAAGCAAATTTGTTCTTGTTTAACCTCAATGATGTTTCTCTAGTTACAAACAAACATATCGTGGATGATACGGAAAAGATTTAAGTGGGATACACTGAGAGAGGATACAACAACTATGTCTCACTCAGAACTAGCTGGAGTTGATTACATGAATCTGTGTATTTATTGGACTCCATTTGAGCCTCTTTCGTTACATTACTCAGTATAGGAATTCTCTAAAACTATGGATCCTCTAAATCTCACACCAATCCCTACATTATTGAATAGCCTCCAACCAAACGTATGAGACTCCTGTAAACAGCCGGATCTAGTTAATGTGTCCCAATGACGACTAACCCTAATCCAAATAGCTAGTATCGAACAATACTGATACTTCACCCCTAATGTGTTTTATTTTTCGCTAAGTCCACATAAGGTCTAAGAAATTGTAAATCATTTGAGATACTTCTCTACGCGAATTTCTATCAACCTCATCCTTTTTTCTCGACACCTTTAGCCATCATGGTATCACATCTATGAATCTGCTTGCACCTTCGGTCGCATGTTATATTTTGTAGTCTTATCCAATATTATATGACCACAATTTCATTTTAACATCTACATTTTTGTCACACTCATGTTGTGAATACTTATAGGACCAACATTCACTCTCATATAGTGTTTCCGGTCTCACAATTGTTTTGCAAGAATTTTCCGTAGGTATCCCGACACTTCCATGAAATTTAGTCTTCATCCATCATTATTTTCTTAACATACTGAGCCTAAATATCTGAGTCGTCTAATGTCACCTCGATATCATTTTTCTTATGTTGGATGAACCTGAGTGTATATATTCCATCTCACTTTGACATGTCCTAAAACTCTTATCATCGAGAGTTCTTCACTTTAGTTTATTTTCTCACCAATTTCATCAATTAACGAAATATCATCTAGGAATACCATACACCATAGATCCCCAACTTGTATGCTATTGATTAACCTCATACATAACTAGAGTAACAACTACGTGCTCAAGGTAGATCTCTAATGTTAAAAACAGTTAACATGTGCTTTCTATCCTGCTCAGATTTAAGGAGATATGTAAAGTCGTACTCTTGATTTGAGTTGAGCCATTGATCGGATGATCGAATAGCCTCGCTATACCGATTGATCTCTATCTCCTACCAAGACTTGTGGGCAATTGTCCGTAAAAAATAAACTTCTTTTTATAAGGTAATAATTTTATTAATAATTGGGGGAAACCCCGCATACAAGCCGTATACCTACACCAAAATATGGTTCTCAACAAAAGAGACCCAATCCTCTATACAAATAGGGACCTCACGAGAACACTGAACAGAAACTAGAAACAAAAAACTACTTTATAATTTTCCAAAATCTCGTTCCACCCCTTCAAATGACCTCCTATTTCTCTCATTCCAAATAACACACATGATTGCTAATTGGGCAACCCGCCATGCCCTAGGACTTCTCTTTCCCTCAGGTGAACCCAGCTATGCAACGCCACTTTCACATTGCGTTACAAACAAATTAAGGACTAGCCTCCACAACCAATTAGCCACTTGACAACGCAATAGAAGATGATTTACGTCTTCGCCCGAGCTTTTA
Organism: Nicotiana obtusifolia; assembly: GCA_002018475.1. Classification (NCBI taxonomy): domain Eukaryota; kingdom Viridiplantae; phylum Streptophyta; class Magnoliopsida; order Solanales; family Solanaceae; genus Nicotiana; species Nicotiana obtusifolia. The sequence goes on along the minus strand of MCJB01013747.1, from coordinate 46,406 downwards.
CACATGAAACACCAACCAAGATAAGTGAATCTCCCTCTTTCTTAGATTTTCCACGGTTAAAATCACTCCCCTTGCCGCCAACCATGCAATGAAACACACCTTTCTCGACGCTCTAGGAGTCCAAATAGAGCAATGTGGAAAGATGTATTCGTCCCCTAGCAACCTCTTATAATATGTTTTAAGAGAGAATATTCCATCTCTACACTCGTCTGATATGTAGTTTGGTGTATTCAACCCATACAATATCTTAACCACATTGTGAAATTCACCATCTCCCAATCTTGTAAGTCCCTCCTGAATCTCAAATCCCAATAACAGTGCTTCCATACCCAACCCTAAAAGAAATATGTCCAATAAAGTCTTCCCACCCCTTCACGATATTTCTCCACAAGCCACTATGGAGCTGTGATGTTTCTGGTCCTCCCTTCCGTTATACCATATTTTTCGCGACCACACCCTCCAAAATGCATTATCTTCCATCCCAAATATCCATATCCACTTTCCTAACAAAGCTTTGTTAAAAACCTTGAGATCTTCCACTCTAATTCATCCCATTCCTTTCGAGATGTGACAACCCTCCAATTCACTAAATGACTTGTTCCTTCCCGCCATGTCCCATAAGAAGTTCCGCTGAAGTCTTCCAAACCTCTCGGTCACCTTACCAGGGGACTGTAAGAGTGACATGAAATAAGTTGGTATGCCAGAAAGTGTGCTTTTGACAAATACTTCCTTCCCTCCTCTCGACAAGTACCTCTTTTGCCATCCCGCTTCCCTTCTTTCGACAAGTACCTCTTTTGCCACACCGCTAACCGCTTCTCTACTCTCTCTATCATCGGATACCACACCGCAAGATCTCTGCTCGAAGCACCGAGCGGTAGCCCCAATTAGGTAGTAGATTTAAGTTTTTACTCCTCTTGTCTCTCACTCATTTATTTTTTCTCCCCTCTAGCATTCCTACCTTTTGGTACAAGCTTATGGAGTCTACTAAAGAGTTCAGTAACCAAAATCCTTACCCATGCCTGTTGTTGCAAGAGAAGAGAAACTTGTCAAAATATTTTGCTTAGTAATTCACTTAGCAGGGCATTAAGGCTTCAAAGCCTCAAAAGACTGATGAGGCACCAGCTGAATTGCTAGCAATAGAGTGAATGTATGTAACGGTTGAGAGATTTACAACAAGATTTGCAAAGTGGAAAACAAACTAAGCAGATAAGTTGTGGCACTTACCACAGTCATGTGTTGCCGGCATTTCATGAATGTCCAGTCTCCTGCTCCGTAGCGTCCATGGGCTCCTCCATCTCTAGTGCTGGTATTTTAATAATTAAAAAGTTTCAATAAGCAACTCAATCCATGAAATATACGGGTAGAGAACAATGCAGAAGCTAGTTCCACTGACCTGCCTATAAGATAATCACCGAGTGGAAGAGTGCCATTCACCCATTCCAAAACACCTGCACTTGGAGTAAAAGGTACAACCTGTCTCACAAACACAACCATCTAAAATGAGTGGACAGAGGAAGTATATATGGGTTCAAATGTTAGTGCAACGAAACGTGGCTTAATGAACTAATTTGATTGTGAGAGCTGGAGAATTTGTACAAGGTCATATAACAACTCATTCCTGCCGAACCATGTGGAATACATTACCAAGCATATGATTGACAAAGTATCATAAGATCTTGAACCAATATTTTATACAACTCCAGCGCAAGAGAGACTTGAACAATCTACTCAATAACATTAAATCAGGAGGTGATATAGTTAATAGTCATATTAAGCAGTAGGTAAGAATAGTATAGATATACTTGAAAGATTATCATTAAGTAAAACAAGTGTAATTAAAGAGTACAGATTTTAAGTTCAACAGAAAAGAATTAAATAATTTGGCACGCGCCCCTTCAAAGAGGAACTTAAGTCGAGGATTTTTGCTTTCCATTATAATTTGTTTTGAAATTAAAGGTGCTTTTACCCTTTTAAGATGTTACCTTGTAAGTGCGAATTCTCAGCCTTCTTTTCCAAGTGTCCCGACGGTTCTGCAAGAAAGTATTTACTAAGCCGAAGAACTGTTCCATCACCTGTGTATTAAATTCAAAATGTATATCAATACTCAAAAGAAAAGAAAACCCATAGCAGGGAATTTGCAATCCATGACATACCATTTCTTGAGCTCAATGCATACAACACTAATTACAAGCGGAAAGGGAAGGCATCCACAGACATGAAATAAACAAGAGGCCAACTATAGATTTTACCAGCACCTATAAGGCTCTTACTGATGGCTGGGATCAAACAAGGTAAAAGTACACCAAGAAATCAGGGAAGAACCGGCAATTACTGATAACAACGGAATTAACCCTTCCACAATAACCAGCAGAAATAATTGATTATAAGCCTTAAGCATTGATGCTAGTCCATGCTTCCAGATTTGACAGAGATGTAAAGAAAAGAAATAACTCCGTGGTATCTGACACTCCCCTCAATCTTCCATGATTCTCATAACAGCATGCTAGTTAAAATTGTCATGTATTTGTGCTGAATTTCAGTTTGCCAAATATAGCGGATGTAAAAGAAAGAGTTTAAGCACGTACAGCATCTTGTCTCAGATCATCATTGCCAGATTTCGCAAGTTGTCGGTATTTATTGCCATCGGAGCCGAAACATTCAACAACTTTTGGCGCATTTATACCATTCATCACACTGTAGAACACAATAGTTAAAACACAGGAGAACTATGACAGCTGCATTGGAACAGCCTGTGGTATTGAACTACATCTAGAGCACTTAAACCATTTGTGAGAAAGCACGGGAGAAATTATATTATTGATATTAGTTTTTCAATATAATACAAGAAGTCCTAATTATAGACTCTACAAAGTACATATTTCTCCTATTCCAATGCGGGACTAGACTTACTTAACCACATAACTATCTAACACCATTTATTGCACTCCGAAGCACAACAGTTTAAGTCAGAAAACCATAAGAAACTGCTACAGAGTGGCATGTATACTTTGTTACTTACGTGACAGAATCTGCTAATCCTTTAAAGTGCGGAAAGGATCCTTCAGTGTATTGACAACTCGGATCAATTGCTATATTGGCTGTTACAACAGGAACCTGAAGACACATTATACCAAGAGGTGTTGGCTGTATCAATCGACACCAACAAGAGAACTAAATTCAGAAGATTCTATAGAAAACACCACTATCC
>MCJB01013747.1:31144-43178 GCA_002018475.1 Nicotiana obtusifolia | reverse complement strand
CCCCCCCCCCCTTCACCCCCCCAAAAAACCCCCCAAAAAAAACCTCATAAGAGAAAATCTGCTCTTATTCCAATCCCTCACTTTTTAGCTGATAAAAGCATCAAGCCAGCCTACATGCAGAAGTCAGTTGCAACAAGTACAGCTTGAAAAAGCCTAGGACAATTATCATCCAAGACTGCTCGTCACTCAGGGTGCAGACTCAGACAGTGGACACCGGGAACGGTAATATAGACTTGAATTACAGTTTGAAAGAAATAACTTCCAGTTTCCGTGAACCTATTTCCTTTTTGGTCCGTTCCAAAAAGAATGACCCCTTTCTAAATTTGGAAACAATTTAGCTTAAACTCCCAACTCTACCTTTAATGAGAAGTTTTTATAACCACACAAATACTCTGGACCCCTTTTTGACTTGTTTAGGACCACAAATTTCAAAAGTCTTCATTTTTCAGGTTCACATAAATTGGAATGGAGGGAGTATTGAACTTACAAGTTCAAGATCTCGGATGCTGCGAATTTCCCTCGGAAGATTAAACTTTTTGTTGGTATCCTGCTCATAAATTCTAGTTGTTAGTTGTGAAAAAGCAAAAGATGCTGCAGTTCCACTAACAATAAAACAAGCCTTACAGCCACCCCCATCCAACGAGGAAAAGTAAGAAATGAAAAAAGAAGAATGGAACATAAAGCAGATAAATATCAATATAACAAGAAGATGAAGACATCTGCTTACCTCCCTTTTTGTTTCTAATTCAGCTAGTTTAACGTAGATCTCAACCATTTGCTTCATCTGTTTACCAAAGAGATAACCACTTTATGGTGCACAAAATATAAAATACACAAAGAAAACTTGCTGAAGTATAATCGAAAATCTAACCAGAATGCTGATGAGTCAGTACCTGTCTGATGACAGCTCCATGATACGAAGATAACTCCTTCAGCAGATTTTCTGCAGCGACTTTTTTATCCATGTCAACCACAAAAGAACTTCTGCTACGTTGTTTGTCTTTGATTCGATCACCATTTGCCAAAGCTAGAAGCTGACACAACCACCAGGAAAATAAATTCCTGATGTAGTTGGTTGATAAACATATTTATGAAATACTAGAAAGGAGTGCATCCTTCAAGTTAAGATATTTTAAATATCTTTCTGATGCGAACTGCCACTAAAATTTAGAAGAATAGCAAAGTTTGAAACAATATGGAACCTTCAACTTCACATATAAGAATCTTCAATTGTGCCCTAATTACCTGAAATATCGTATGATATGGATGGTCAATGGCCATTCTTTTTATGAGAGAAACCAAAGCAAACTGCATAACGTACAAAATTCATATTCAGTCACCTAGAAACCTCTTTTTTATGAAAAAAAAAGTATCGACTCAACCAACAGATAAAAGCAAATCAAAGTGAAAGAGCAAAAAGCACAAGTACAGAGTCTCAGGTTATACCTGGAAGTTTTGAGCTCCCTGACTTTCTTTTGTGCTTCCCATCCTTGAAGCAATTTGGTAAACTAGTGGAATAAACTTGTAAGATTGAACCTGAAGGTAAATGATAAATTCTATCCTGAATAATCTGCAGTCTAGAGCTAATATAAAATACGCAAATATAAAACAGATTATTTTGGAAGATACAGCCTTGTAAAGCTTCCGATGTCACAACATATAACAATGATCGAAGAATACCTCAGTTATTGTGCCGAGCATGCTATCCACAACAATTGGTCTTAATGAGAGACCAAACCACAGCGAAATAAGTCGAAATACCTGAAAAAAGGGTAGCTCTAAAGATCTAGATAAAGCCAGAGACAGCTTAATGAAACTTCTAATGGCAGCATATAGTGTTGGTTTGCCGAAAAAATCTTGAAACATTTCTACTTTCCCCATTAAAAAGCAGTAAACCAGAAGCACTTCATCCATTAAAATAAATCTTGACGAACTATATAATTAAAAATCAATAATTCTACTCATCTATAATCATTGTTTCAGCTGATTTAGAGCAAAATGACTTCAAACTCTTCTCCTCCCCCCGCCCACCAAAAAAAAAAAAAGATCCAGGACTTGGTCTCAGCAGAAAAACCCATAAAATCAGAAAGCAGCAACCAATACATACCACCCTGACATCATATTTATCTCCTATTACTAAACACCGTTTATATTCATCAAGCGCCGTGCTCAGAAAGTTGTCCCTGTCTTCCTGAACAGCCAAGATAAGAAAAGAAAGTAAATCATGATAATTAACAAACACATAATCAGCTTCAGGTAATGTGCAACAGTTTGCACAGGAAATAATTGCAAGTGTTAAAATTACTCCTCCTGAACTTTAAAAGAGAGAAGGAACAGTTCAATAACTTTTAACAACAGTGAAGACTAGGACAAAGGTTTATCAGTGTAACAAAAATTAAGGAGAGTATAAAAGCTACTTTAATTTGACTTGTCTTTTCAAAGTACTTCATTTGACAGAGAATAAAAAGATAATATTTTAATAGTAATTTCCCGCCGTATAACCTACAAGATCATTTATAAAGCTCTTATGTACCTTAACACTATTGGCAAATTCAAAATTGTTAACAGTTGCCAATGGGAAATTAAGACTAAATACATTTAAAGCTGCAATGCTGCACGTGAACCAATGAGAAAAACCATCTGGAATACAGTAGAAACCACCTTAAAATTAATTTTTTTCTAAAAATAAAGATAAAAGGGTTTTCCATGAAGCAGTGCTAAAGAGAGTAATTATCATGCCACCTGCAACTTTTCAGCCTCTTCTTTGTCCATTGCCAGCTGCTTCTGCAACTCTTGTATTTTTGCTGAACAGTCAGTCTTTTCTCCCTAGTATTAGAGAAATATCACATTTAAATAGGTGCAAATTCAGAATCATCCTATCTCTATAACACCAAAAAGAAAGCATGACCATCATCAAGCTTACCTTTGTTGAACTTCTTAATCGTTTAACTAATGCTTCCAGCTCCCTTGTCTGAAAAATAAAATTTACATAAATAACCATGGGATTATTGATTTGCCACCATTGTTTCATGACTTCTTATTATTCTTTGGTTTATTCCAGTTCCATTAGAAGGAATAAGGGTAGCATACCTTGTGCTTTCTTAACCGCATTGCTGCCTGCCATTCACTGGAATTAAGTCGTTCTTCATAACTACGAAACAAAGCATCCGCATAGTGCGCAAGATGGAAATGCAGTTGACTTCGTTTTATGGCGGAAACCTTTCCTCGTGCCATGCAATCCTCAGCTAGTACGACTGCATGCTTCAAGTATTTCTCTAGTATAATTCTTGAGCTGTATAACCATACCACAGAGTGAGAAAGCGGCAATCATTTTTTTTGTACAGGTGGTGAGATGCAGTATCACCCTTTAAATCTATTATTATCTGTTTCGAATGACGCTTGCATTAGGTCCAGTGTTGGTCAGGAGCCTTTGTGGCCCCGTTGGAGACACTCTGAATATGGACGTCTCTATAGGGGATGGGCTGATGTATTAGGCTATGACGAAATCAGTAACGGTAAAGCAAGAATAAAATTATCCGAAGAAATTGGATATGGCTGGGCAGGAATCAATCCCTAAATGTACTAATCAATTGGTGGGACATTCAAAGAACATGTTGAAGAGAACGAAACAATAAAAAGTGAAACATACTGGCCTTAAAGGGAAACATAAGATCAAGAAGCTGAAGAGATTAGGACACGTGGAGAAAGAGAGCACCAGATAAGAAGTCAAAATAAATATCACAATTAAACAGATGAAAAGCATCAGACTTATATGGAAACTTAGTGCCATTGTTGGAATACTACTGACTTGCTTGATCGTGTTTCAGCGAGCCACTTCCCAATTAACCGGAAAACATCAGATGCGTTTTCATCCGTCTGGTGGTTTAGTGAAATATACTTTGCAAGATTGATTGCCATCTGATGTTGGCCTTGAGCACGCAGAAGCTTGGCTTCTTCAAGCTGCAGCACATGAAAAGAACCATAGTAGTACCAGTATAATAGATAGTGGTGAACCAGTAAGCAGAGTTTAGCATCGATTTTTAAAGTGAACGAAGAGTAAGAACTTGAAGCGGAAGAAATATCTGAAGATCTCAAAGTAAACCCGAGCCAAAAGAACTACTTGAGACCTTTCATAACATGGACTGCACAGAAAGTATACCTCATTTTGTCAGTTAACTCATCAAATATCAAGAAGCCAGAAACGTGGAAACATGTAAAACTTCAGAAAATTCATAATCAAATGTGTAATCACTTTCTTAAAATGTTATACCAATATAACTTCAGCTTGGATTATAATTTTTTTTTGTTTTTTTGCTGTTAGTTGACAAGCACAGATAATCAAGTCAAACATCTTCTAAAGTCTCATTTATGATTCTATGTTGAATCATTTGTATCACCTCATCTAAAGTCTCAAATTCTTAGAAAGTGGATTTTGTCATAGCTTATGGTTTCCTGAGAAACATCAATGGAACATATGAGAACTAAATTGCACAGCGCCCACTTGTATATGTCTTCATGGAATAAAAAACCATGTTCATACCCTTCCAAGTTACTCGATACTAGAGCACAAAGAATAATCAAATTGGACAAGCAGTCGCATTGCATCTAACATTAATTTATTAAAGAACGTGTTCATACCCGTCCAAGCCAGTAAAGGTTGGAATGTTCTCCCATTTCTGCACAGAGAAACTTGAATTCATGCAAAGCTGAAGCAGCCTGAGAAAACCTAGCCACCTACACAAAGAAGATATTTAGCAAAAATTATAGTGATCATTCCAGAGAGTACCCATTATACCAGAATCACCTTGCGGAGAGTAGCTGCAGATTCAAGCAGATGTTGTACAGTATAATCCTGGCAATTTAAAATATGAAGCAAAACTCTTCTAAATGCCACAAATGGTTCCAGCAAATTCATATGTAACTGTGCTTGCTTCAAAGTGCGCTTCCAGTCCATGTCTAACCATGATAACTGCATTGGCCAATTCCAAGTCAAAAGGCACAGTATTCAGTACATTACTAACCAGGTCCATGATAAGCATCATGAATAATATACATGCAACATGCTTCTTATTCTGATGCGATCAGGGCAAAATGGGTATCAGAACTATTCAATTATAAACGGGAAATATAATTAGGACTATCATATGCCATATATGTAGAATGATACAATGTAATATTTTTAATATTGCGCTAGTTGACAAATCTAGCAAGGGTGTCAAATGTCAACCAATAGCTTGAACATTAGAGAATCTAGAAGTAAGAGTTTTAGGATAAGTAGAAGTAAAGACCGAGTGCCCGTTTGGATTAGCTTATTTTAAGTGCTTTGTAGTGTTTGGATAGAGTAAAAAGTGATTTTAAGCACTTGTTTTTAAGCTAAAATGACAAAAACAAGCCAAAAGTCAAAAGCTAGAATTCCTAACTTATGGCTTAAAAGCTATTTTGGCTTAAAAGTCACTTAAATAAAGCCCATCCAAATGGGCTCTGAATATGTACTGCAAGCTTAGTCAGTATGAGAAGAATGAAGTTGAGGTGATATCCGACGGGATTGCGGTGCCTAAAAGCAAATGATTTACATATGTAGGCCCAAAGTTTCAGGAAAATGGTATGACGAACAAGATGTTATGCATAGGATCAAAATAGGATGGTTGAAATGGAGAAGTGCTATCGAAAGTGTTATGTGATACAAGGACAACTATACAAGTGAAAGTAAGTTCTAAAGACAAATATAACATTGTCCAGGCCCTTTTCTACTTTTGGTGTAATAACAGCCTCATTTGTTTCGATATTTTTTTGGCTTTTATAGTGAATAATTGTTATACACCTACAATATCATTTGACGTTTAAATATTTTTTGAATGTTATAGATAAAAATTATCCAAAAATCAATTATTTTTTCTTTTTTAATGTTACATATATAAAAGATAAAAAAGTTTTCAAATTTAAAATCTTAAAAGATATGCATATTTCACTAGTTAAATATTAAAAAAAGTTAATACATTATTAATAAATTCATAACTAAACGTATAAAGATTTAAACTCTAAGGTAGACATTTTAAAGCTACCTAAAAAAATAAATTCTTTCAAGATTGATGGAAGCATTTTATAATTGTAGTTTGCTTCGTAGATTTCATTCTCTTAATAGCGTTATAATGCTTGAATTGGCGAAGTCCAAATTTTCAGCAAAAAGGTAACCAATAGCTTTCCCTTAAAGACAATCTAAGATAGTTAAATTTCTATCTAAATATTTTTTGGAATTTGTCCAATAGAAAAGATGTGATATGCAAATCTTCAAATCTTATATCTTATGCAGAAACTTTGTATAATGGAAAAGATTGTGTGCATATTTTTAGAATTATTATTAGTAACCTTAAAGATTCTATATGGTTGCTACAGAGAGGTAATTTTACAAAGAGCGTTCTGTTATAAATATGGTTGTTACTGTTATAGGTAAAAAGTTGTTATAGAGGAAAAATATAAATTGAAAAATCGATTCCGAGGAAAACTTGGCTTTTATAGTGAATGGTTGTTATATAAGGATGATATTATAGAGAAGGTCTAACTGTATATGGAAGATCGTGAGTCTTTTGTTGATGTCATAGGATCCTTGTAACAGATTAATAACTAAGATAAATGTGCGGTCCTACAAGATTAGAAATGATCATGTTCAATAAAAGGTGCAAACATACCGAGGATAAAATAGGAGGTTTCTTATAATGGTCTGGTCCTGTCCTACATTGAACTCCAGATGCAATGGTCTCTAGGTGCTAAACCATGGTGAGCAGGTGTTTAAAGGAAAGTAGAAAACGACCTTCAATCTCTTGGAATTCATACAAGCCCAGCGAAAATAAGCACAATAAAAGAAAAAGATCTATATAGGGGATACCATTATTGTTTTTGTTATCATAGAGAAACAGAAACTGTATAATACCTGAGTAATTGATGGGAGTACAGGTTTAGATGAGACCTTTGGCATCTTCAAAGAATCCAGCATTGTGCAAGATGAAGTCCAACGTGAATCCCATGTCATCCCGAGGTGATAAAGTATCTGCATAAGAATGGATAAAACTTACAAAGGATCTGTAGTTCTGTACTAATATATGTCATTGTTCTTTTTTCCATGGATAAGTTGCTTAGTGAAAGGGAACCTGAAGCACAATGTAATACATGCAAATGAAAAAACACAATTTGCCAGCCGAGAGATCAGGATACCTGAAGCTTAACTATAGCTTGATAAATGTATTTGGTGCTCTCTGCACTTGCATGACAGATAGACAGCAAAAGCTCCTAAAGAGATCGAAAAGCAGCTACAAGGTGTAAATGTCCAAACACACAACTGTGAAAAAGTAACGATGACGTAGGACTTCTATACCTGCTTGGAATCTTTTAATTTTATCTGGAATTCATCAAATCCTCCCTCTTTTAATGCTCTCAAGCAGCTGAATTACAACAGGCATAACGCAGTGAGGACAAGGCCAACAGGTAGAGAGCACTATTTACATGTAACATAAGTATTAACTACTGTGAGAGACTGCAGAATAAATCATATAAGTAACATGCACAAGGAATAATATTATCAAACTAATGTAAAATTTATTCCTTGTCCTTGTTCCTTGAGTCAAGGGTCCATCGGAAACATCATCTCTACCTTCACAAGGCAGGGGTAAGGTCTCCGTACGCACTACCCTCCCCAAACCCAAAGTGGGATTATACTGAGTTTGTTCTTGTTATTGTTGTTGTTGTATGTACCATTTAAAACTTGGCAGATATATCAGTAGATGGATCACCCCTTTTTGAACTTTTATTTCTTATTTTTTCCAGAGAGATGGGAGTTATGATGGAAGTACAAGTTACTACCTACGAGGCAGGCAAAGTATAATATCACACTGATATGATTTTACCAGCAATGTACAAATCCACAGAGATTTCTTCCAATTAGGAAAAAATTAACACTCTAAAATATATTCATTATTTCAGAATGGAATGGCAAAAAGTCAAGTAACACCACAGAAGTCACGAATCACAGGGTATTGGAGGCTCTGTGATTCTAAATGCCCAGAGCAGGTATCTGTAGAAAGGGTTTCTTCAAGGAATGTTGTACAGAGGACATTCAATTTGACAAAATGAATATGGTATGAAAACCTGGCGGCCCATTTGCTTTTTGCACGAGGAGGTAGCATGGAAGGTAATCTTAAAAGTGTCAACCAGAAGAAAGGACACGGACATATGCCAACTGTTGGTTAATGTTCTGGAGTGCTAAAAGAGCACAAATCACCTGTTCCTACACTTTAGATAGATTTTGAAAGGGATACTGATCATTACATGAGAGAAGGGAGGGGGTAAAAATTTAGCAACTCATCGTAACTGCACTTTCAGGTGAACTTGAAGAGAGAGAGAAGAGCTAGGAGCTGAATCCGTTTCAACAGTTTAGTTAGGTCCTGTATTTGTGTATCATTTCTGCGAGGATTAAACCAGAGGATATTTTTCCGGATAAGTTGAACCAGAGGCAATTTACACTGGTTATTTTCTTTGCTGCCGTTGATAAGTTAGCTTTTTAGCTAACTTCTCTTGTGCTTTTATAGAGTTTTATGCCCCATTTGTTGGAATAGATGGACTAATTATGCTTTCAATGGCTCAATTTCAGCTAATGAAGCTTTGAGCAAGCTTAAAGAATGAAAAGAATCAAAATTACGGCAAAAGAAGACCAAGTCCAAGTGAAAAATGGAAGAAAAGCTGAAGTTTGAGCTGAAGACTCTGCAAGGCTACGTAGGCTACGCAAATGAAGAACCTGAGAAGATTGATTTTTGGAGCATTCTGTTTTTGCCTACGCAATGCCTACACCAATGCATCAAGCCTACGCAATTGTCCGAAGGGCAAGTTTGTCCACTTCAGAGATAGATATTTTAGTCATCCTAGGGCATCTTTTGGCAAGGCAGATTGGTGTAGTAGCTGATGGAGCCTTCTTAGCTAATTTAAAGAAGCTTCATCATTCTCTACACAATCTTTCTTCCCTCTTTTCACTACATGTTTAGATTTTCATTTTACTTTGTATTTTCTTTTTCATCTATGTCTAGCCAAGTTTTCTTAAGCATGGATTGTGAACCCTAAGTGGGGTTATGATTTTGGGTGATTAATATAAGTTCAAAAGTGGGGACGAGTGGAATTTAGCTTAGGTATAAAGCAATTAGCAAGGAATTGAGTTAATCACTTAATGAAATCTAGCTAGGAATAGTGTGATTTCTACTTGGGCTAATCAATTATTTATAATTGAACCTTAGTTGACTTGGAAGATCAACTTGTGGTAAAAACCTCTTAGTGTTGGAAGATATTATGTTGGTGAAATAGTATTTGAGGCCATAATACAAACTTGGTTAAATAGAACTAAATACTCATATACCCAAAACATAACCCACACAAAGAGGGAGCAATCCTAGTGCCTTTCTTTTAATAGCCACAACTAGATCTTTACTTGCATACTACGTGTTTGATTAAATTCCTAGCCTAGTTTAGTAGTAATTTTAAAAGTAAATTTAGAAGTAATTGAATCGCCACTCTTTTGATTGAAGATTACTTTAAGAATCACCAAGTTTAGACATTTAGTACACACGTACTCCTTGCGGAATTCGACCCCAACCTTTATTGGGTTTATTATTGCTGACGATTGTGCTAAGCTTCATTTAAAGGTGTGCCGTTTCATTTGAGCGCTATATAGTTAATATCAATATTGCCATTTGTATACCTCCATACAGGGTGTAATCAAGATATAACACTTCATGCACCACAATCAAATGAATAAAGCAGACCCCATGAATCAACTAGGTTTAATAGTACCCGGAAAGTGATCCCAAAAAAAACTTTAAAAGAAATCCTAGAAACTTGGTAATAGCTCCTTTTAACATTATGTATTTTCTTGCTATGTCAAAGTTGATGACATGGCAAATACCAATTTAGAACTTCAATAAATGCAAGACCTGATCATACCTGTGGAGATTTTCATTGAAATGGTCACCTCCATGCTGAATTGAGAGGGCACTGGATTCACCATAAAGTAGTGAGAAATCCCAATTTCCAGAACGCCAAGCAGCTTCATACTACAAATAGCACAAGCAACACTTGATGAGGAACCAATCTATAACATGAAGCATGTAAAGAGCGTTGGTAGAAGCATCAGTAGACATGTTTCTGTCCACAGAGTGCAGCATGCAGATGCAGACAGGGAAAGAACAACAACAATAACAACTATGCCTCAACCCCAAACAAGTTGGAGTCGGCGATATGAATCCTCATTTCTTTCTTTAAGCTCAACTCATATCATCATCACTATCAAAATAAAATACAAGTGAAAGTAAGAAACAAGCTAACTATATATATAGATAATAGTATTAATAATAATAGTATTAAAGTTCTCTACCAAGTCTAAAACCTATTTCCAACTAGTAGGTATCACATATATGGATCTTTCTCTTTCATTATTCCCTATCTTTAGCTAAGTCTTAATTCTAAGGATTTGTAGGTTTTTCGAGACACCTTCCTTGTATGTGATTTTAGGTCTACCTTGTCCCCTTTTAACACCTTTCACTACCATAATTTCACTCCTACAGACCGGGGCATCTGTAGGTCGACGCAGGACAGGACACCATGGAAAACTGTTTTTCGGCTGAGCATTTGAGTCATCTTATGTATGGCACTGCATAAGTCCGACACATAATCAGACAACAAGCCGAGTTGAAAGACAAACTGTATAAGTTTGGTCGTTAGTTTCATGGTTTTGCACACCAATGGGGCACTATTACCTAAGCTTATGAGCCTGACAGCGATCCGACAGCAAACTTATGTTATTAAGACGATAAAATTGGTTACTGCTATCACACTATTGTACACTAATGGGGCACTATTGCCTAGTTTTCTTGATCCCCCTTCATGGTATAAAATAGGGTTTATAAAAGATACAAATTAGGTCCTTGTCTAAATAAAGAAACGTAAAAGTTAGTATGTGTGAGAAATATAACACGGAAAAATTATATTATTGATGTACATTAACTATAATACATGTACCCCTATTTATAACAATACACAATACAACACTACTCCTATTCCATGTAGGACGATTCTTATTTACATAACAACTCACTAACTTACAGTGTGAAAAAAGCACCTTCAATCCACATTATTTAACCAAACCTTTATTAGGAATATCGATCAAAGGCATCACAAATATTATATAGGTAATATTGTTGCGTTTACACCTTTGCGTCGCATTCCTGTAATGCCCCCCTATTCTAAATATTGTGTCTACAGTCATGCTCCTTATTTGTTAACAGAAAAAGAAAAGATATGAGGCGAACCTGTAGCTCAGCGAACTCCGGATCATGTTGAAATCTTCCTTTTTGAGAGGTTAACCCTTGGCAGTACACATCCAAAAGATGAGTGCAACCAATTTGCTGCAAGGATCTAATAAGGCCCTTATATGGTTTCTTTTCGATCATCTGACCTACTGCGGACCCAGATGAATGAAGAAAATTTTCAGGAGTACAACTACTTCCTTGAGCCACTGGATCAGATCTAATTTGTAAATCATAGTACTCAAGAGCTTTACTCCAATTTCCCTCATGTTCAAATGTGATAATTTGAGAGGTCAACTGCAAAGACCAGAATTAAAAGCAACGGACAAAGAGGTGGTCACAAATGGTAAATTTCCAAAATTCAACAATTCTGTGGGCAATGGCATAAGAAAAGAGCAGGGAATATGACAGGCTTCCCAAAGTATGGCTAAACTAGTGTTTAGGTTGTGAATGTTTTGCAAAAAGAAGAATATCATGATTATTGTCCCATCTTATATTGAACGCCCTACTGTTAATTGAGTGTCAACTTGATGGGCATGAGTATTGCACATGGTAGTAAAAAAGAAAAAAAAATATTACTTCTACCAAATGTTAAATAAGGGCATTGTATTAGAACAGCTTAGAAATATCCAAAAGCAAGTAAAAGCGAGCTTTTTCTCTTTCTTTTTTTTTTTTTTTTTTTTTTTTTTTTTTTT
>MCJB01013747.1:17322-31139 GCA_002018475.1 Nicotiana obtusifolia | reverse complement strand
TTTTTTTTTTTTTTTTTTTTTTTTTTTTTTTTTTTTTGAGAAGATAATTTTATTGAGTAACAACAGCATAAAGAGAGTGCTGGTAGTGACATCTAAAATATCAACCTAACTGTAATTCTTCACAGGTTATGCAATGAGTTGATGAAGTAAGCCATGGGTTCAGGATCATTTACAACAGCTATGTTCTAAAAGAAAAGTAAGTATACATTTTAACTTGAGACTAAATGTAGAATCCTTTTTCTCGTCTAATTCTGGAGTTCCTTTCTCTGCATATGACCCACCAGACTGTTACATGTATAGAGTTCCATATTTTGAAGAACGCTTTGCTGATCCCAGCCCTTCTCCAGCCATTTTGAGGGAAAGCGTGTTTCAAAGTTTTTTTATCATAGAGTTTACCTTATTCACCTTCTATTAATATTCGTTTAATGAAAAAAAATAATGTCACAGACATTTAGGCTTTTTAAGATTTATATGCTAATAATTACAATATAATTCTTCATTTGATAATTTAAAACAGTTATACACAAAATTCCAGGAAAGAGAGTACGTCTTTCTTTAGAACAATCAACAATGTCTAAAGCTAAACTTAGTTGAGACGATCTATATAAATCACTCGTGCCCTTCTGCTCTTTTACAAGAAAATAAGAGTATAGTATCTATTTGTACTCTTCTTGTGGTTTACTTGGTACTTTCGACGACTCATTGTATGACAGTATTACTATTTGTGCAATCAAAATGTTCATTCTTTTACTACAATGTTTTAATAAGAATATTGTGACATAATCGTACTTTTATATTGTTTACAAAGTATGTCCATTTCATCTAGAAAACTTAAGGAATTGCTATATGAATTGAGATCGAGAATTACATAAGTTGAATGTTATTTAGTCAACTGTTATAGAATCAATCTAAATATAATTTCTTGATTTCGATAAGTTTGCTAATCAAAAATTTTATTTCATTACTTTGAAGAATTCAAATCAATAAATAATCTGTGAACTTAAATGAATCGAATTAATAGAGTATTTTGGTGTCTTCTTTGTACAATAAAAGTCAACTTCTTTTTAGATTCCAGATAATTACAATAAAACAATGTAAAATCTCAATACATAAAAGTAAAAGCATGTTAGCTCATTCAGATTTTTCAATATCTGGATTGAAACACTACTATGCTTCTTATGTAAAAATTTGTTAGGTATCAGCATGAATAATCCCATTATTATTATTATCGAACAGACTAGCTCTCTAAACTTTGATCTGATTTGTCAGTTCTGATGAAAGGTAAGTACGAACTTGATATAAGGTTAGAACAATTTTTAATGTTCAATAGATGTTAAAAATCACTCTGAAGTCCTGACAACTGATCACCTTTATTCTTAAATTATTTATTATCATTGTTCAGAAAAACTTCTTTTTCCTGTGTGAATCGTTCAGCTTTCAGATGCTTTTTGGGTGTTGGTCTAGTTTCTCTTCGAATCCCATCCTTTTTATTTCTTCCGTACACCTTCAATACATTTGTTACAACGGATTGAAGTACAGGGTTAATGGGAAGTGGAATAATCAGTTCTTTTCTCGAAATGAAATTACTAAATTGGATAAAATAGATGGGTGAATCTAGAACACTTTAAAATTGCAACGTCAATCAAAAGACACTAGAAGATTTCTATTATTGCAACGTCAATCAAAAGTATACTTCAAAATAATTAAAAAGCTCTAATGAAAACTACTTTGATTTCAACTGTTGAGAGAAACTTCTGTATATACTTCAATCTCGCAGAAGATCAGTTAGAAAAATACCATGATTTGGTCCAAGGACACTTGAACGTGCGAAGCTAGAATCCCTACTAAAAAAATTAGTAGCTTCTCAAATTGCTCAAGGTCAAAGGGTTTATGACAGGGAATAATGTAGTCTGGATGTAAAAGAAAGCCAAGTTCTCGTTCTTCTTAAAAGCGAAAAGTGCAGAAAACAACAAAGTTCAGGGGGTTTGAAGCAAAAGAGAAACGAAGTGAACAACTTATGAAATTCAAAAACATTAGAATTTAGAACTATAATAATCATTGCAATTAACAAACTAATTTCAGCATCCAATATACAAAAAAGTCAATATTAATCTAACTTATTAAAGTTGAGACTCAAAGGACCGATTGTTTCTCTGAGATCACTTTGTGCATCATAATTTGAAGCAAACACCTCCCTGAAGTGCATGGCTTCACTCATGAAGTTATAACCCTACATTTCACATAGCTTCGTCCATTCATCACTTTAAGAGACGAAGCAATAGCTTTTAAGAACACCAATATCCAACATGAGGTTTAGGAAGCTACAATCTTCTACTCACTGCATATTCTTTCACGTTTTATTCTCCTGCCTTCCAAGTCTACCACTTAATACTCTTTTTCTCCCTCTTTTCCTATTTTGGATTACCACAAGAGGCTATCACGGAAGCAATAAATTCAGGAGCCATAGCTAAGACTAAACCATAAGGCGGTACTTGTGATATTTCGGCGTGGGGTGCATTTGTTTGGCATTTTTTGGATGTTAGATACTATGGGTTACTTTTTATTGGCATTGGAAGCACATCACGTTATGGCAGGGTAAAGTTTTACAGTTTAATGTTTTGGGCATGGATGATCTTATTTGGACATCTTGTTTGGGTAACTAGATTTATGTTCTTAATTTCTTGGCATGTATATATAGCAGGCAAGAGACAATGTTAAAATGAGAGCCAGAGTAGATAATAAAAATGTAATAAGCAGCAGAGATTGGTGTTTATGTTCACTGACCTTGTGGGATTGGATGATTCCATAGAGGCTGTCAGGTTCATTTATTTGTGTCACTGCAGATAAAAGTATTTCAATGTGTCGCGGCAGCTGCAACATCAGAGAAAGTATGCCTTCAAAATATAGGATAGCTTCATAGCAAAAATCATTACTTTCTATATGCTAAGTGACCACAACAGGAGTGTTAACAAATAGGAGACTCTAACAAATGATAACTTTAGATGACCAACAATTAAATGCATTATATGAACTCACAATCTCAACATGAGAGAAATCTGGAGTGCCCAATGTCAGGGAATTGAAATTCTCTTCACACCAGTGCTCCACGTAAAGAACAGCAGTAAAGTAAGCACCAGAAGTCTGTCAATTTAGTGCAATGGCATCGAAGAGAGAGAGAGAGAGATAAGAACATCAAAGAGAAAAAGGAAATGGAAGAGCATGAATAAAAGTTTGGCACTCACAATAGCAGACCTTGCAACAGCAAGATAATCCATAGAAATCCAATAAACCTAGCAAAACAACAGGAGATGGAAAGGGCATGAGTCCGTAACCCTAAGTAGAGAACTTGGGTCATCAACTGTTCTCTCAATAATTCAATCCAACTTCCAGAACACTAGAGGCCAAGAGAACGACATCAAGTTTGGAATTCTCAAAAAATGTAGCTTACAACATCTTTGAAATGTGAATGTGTTTCACATATCCTCTGAATGGAATTATACAAATGGGATACTAATCCCTCAGCATAGTCAATACTATTTGGATCCTTCAGTATGAGACCAAACACATTTCACCGTAAAATAACTTTAAAAAATTACTTGACATGTACACTTTTTAACGAGGATAATTATTTAGCAAAGATTCAACAACTTCAGGATCAAAATTTGACCAGAAACCCCTTGATAATACCAGGTGAAATAGTTCAGTGGAAGTGAATCCAGGTTTCCAATGGGCTCCGGTCATGAAGATACTTGCACCAAACCCATCTAAGCCTTCAATCTGGTTAAATTAGCCAGCAGGTGATCCTGGCTTTCATAAAGTTGGTGCAAAAGCCAGTTTAAGAACTACGCTTAGTTCCTAAATTAGAACGTGTGAAAGTTGATCAGGTATAACGACTGGAAAGCAGGAGCAATATAAGGCCTAAAGACAGACCACAAAACTTAGTCAAACAAGCATAAAAGTAACTGAAGATTTAACAATTGAACAACCAACAGAAGCCGCAAGGTCCCACCCCTAAGGGTTACTGAAAAGAACAATTAAAGCAAGAAAAACAGATAAAATTAGTCAGCAAGCAGCCAAACAATAAAGAACAGGGAATACTAATCTATGACAGTGTTAAACTGCACTAAAACATAATAGAGATCAGAAACACTATCAAATGATAATCAAATACTGCAGAGTCAACAACTACGTTTTATGTACAAGATGAAGGAGTTGTTGCTACAGAAGAATACATGTTAAGATTTATTTACCTTTTCCCATGACAATGTGGATATTGATACTACAGATGAAGTGGTTGTCTGATGCTTTGCCTTCAGAGGCGTGGAGCGTGACTTTGATCCATAGCTAGAAGGCCTTCCATATTGCTGAAATTATTATATTACTTATATCATCTATGCTGAGTGAACTTAATTTTTTTTAAAATAAATAACAGAGGAAACTTAAGAACAAATTCCGCATTAGTAAATTAGGTATCTATGAAGAAGTATCTGCAAATGCATATCATTTAAACCTTTGTATTTTCTCGCTTAGACGGATTAGAGGATGTGCTTCTTTCCATCACGTGACACAACCGAAGCTCGTTAAGAGTATCTAAGATAACTTGAATTGATTTGGTCAACTTATTATCCTCCGTAAAAATGTTCTCTTGCACCTACATACAAAAGCAAAGAGTATTGATATTTTGTTCTCAATAGAAAGATGAAATAGTAACCTATTGGATCTGATTTCCACAAGCATGTTAAAACATTTCGTCCATAAAACTCCGGATTGGTTCACCAAAAAAAAGGAGCTTATTTACCAAGTTTAACAATAGCTTTAAGTACACATGAATTCAATATATCACATGCAAATGGGAAAACTTGAAATAACATTAAGTTATTTAACTGCAATAAAGAAAGAGAAATATATAGCTTGTAAGCACAGGTTATCAAAAAGGGAGCTACATACTTTAGTACATATAAGGCATTGACTATTTTGATGTTCTTGACCTACTATGATCTAGAATTCCCATCCTTTATCTATCCATTTAGTATATTCATGTGTGATGAACTGACTAATGAAGTATGCAATTGAATCTTCTAATTCTGAACAATTTAAATAGAGATAGGAAAGGCATAATTGATTCATTTAATCAAATAAATTGGATTATATCAGAAGAAGTGGAAAACAAGCTCATATACAGATATCTTAATGCTTTAACCAATATAGGATGATGTAGGAAAATAATGGAAATGGAGACTTTGCAAAAACAAAGGTCAAAAGCGGCCCATCTCAAGAATCCTGTGTATACATATTGAATATGCAGGTACGCATACTTCAGTGAGTTTCATGACTAATTAAAACCAGTCTAAACTGCTAATTAATTGAATAAGAAAGACTGTACACAATGACATAAGACTAATCATGTTAATCACCCAAACAGTTAAATGGCTTAGACACCTAAATGAATAAAATAACCATGGAGCAACATATACTTAAAAAGTTAATCATAACAAAACATGTTCTATGTTAATTGACTCAAAAGAAGTAATTAATTTGCTTTCTTTTATATGCTCATGCCACATCACAAGATGGGGAAAGTCGTTAAAATAAGTGGAAGCCAAGGATAATCAAGATGGAACAAGAAAGAAACTGTAACAATAACCTGTGAGGAGATCAGTTGACAAAGATCAACATCCACGTCTCTTCTACTGGACAAATTGACCATCACATGGGGGAACAAGAGTTCTGCAACTTCAGATTTCACCAAGACAATATCTTGACACAATCTGAAAGGACCATGAGCTTATTAAAGCAGCATAAACAAAAGCAAAAAAGCGGATAGTCCTAAATAAAGGGAGAGATGCTCTGGGATGAAATTACCTCAGGATCGTATCATCACAATATTCAATCAGAGCACAGACAAGAGGACAAATCCATGTCTCGAATGTTTTTCCATCAGTCTTCCATATAGCAGAATCCTTCAAGGAAAGTGCCTCAACTGCAAGGATATTAAGCAAGGAGATACATGATTAGATGGAAACTGAAGTAGCCTTTTGTTAATGTGAATAACAAATACGATCTAGTTTATGCCATAATTGAGCACAAACTCAATGGTACACCTATCAGTGTAATACTGAACATATGGAACATGACAGTAACATCTATGTCTCCAGATGTTTAGATTAGTCCTGATAGAACAACAATTTCAGTTTTCCAATGCAACTTTCACTAGCAGATGCTCATTGTTAACACCATTTCCTGTAGGCATCTAGACTTCTCTTAAAGCCAAAGGGACCCCATATTTCCTATTGGAAGGCCTATACTTCGAAACGCACTAGATTGAAACTCTAAGCCTGCTAGCTCAATTTTGCCTCCTCCATTCATGAAGGCATGAGAGGCAAGGTCCTGAGTTTCCCAGAAAAACCCGGTTCCCAGAATAACCCCATGCAGGAAACAAAGCAATATAGGGGCAAAACCTACATTTCTGGATCCCTCATGATTTCGGCTTTGTAGTGGCACATAAGTATTCTTTAGCATTAAGGAGAGTGAATGAATCATTTCCTTTTTCTAGGCTAGGGTCCCAAGCATAAATGTTTTTAACGCAATTAACCCTTGCTGTAACCTACTAAAATCACTTGAAATAGTGTTCAGAGTACACCTGCCTTCTTTAGAACAAAGGTATCTAGTCTTGCATTTCTCTTAAAATCTTTTTCAGAATCCCATGACTAAAGATTTTTGTGATAGATGAATCAAGAACATACAGTTAAATGAGATGGGCAGGAACCAATCCTTGTCATATCATTAATGTTGGACATCGAATTGGATCCCAGAATGATGTTTATAAAGCTAGGTTTTTCACATTTGATTTAATTACCACAATACCCACATCCCTAATGTACCCTTTATGGCATTAAAAGTTTTTGCATATCTTTACTATCACGTCGTATTTCGCTAAATTTCCTCCATGATGAGTTTTAAACCCATTGTAATAGCATAGATGATAAACATCTTGAATGTTTCCTCCAAACCAACAAAATTTATCACATCAAAATTTAATATTACTAAGTTTCACCATCCTTGTAACATCATGACCACAAAATAAAGAGTAAAACAAATTCAACTATGCAATTACTTCCAATCTCTTTGATTATCTGTTAAAGCCACTTCTAGGAACAAATGCTCGATCTTATATAGAAGCCAAGAAAACAATGGGCATTGCATACAAACTCTGAAAGCAGATTATGCAAGCTATTCTTGCATTACTATTTCGGAAGACATCAGACAATGCTGAATGTTACACGTGTTGACACGACTCTCCCTTCCTTGATACAGCCAAACCCCGATGCTTGAAACTAAAAGGCCACTCAAACTTATAAGCTATGGTACCTGATGCATGTACTGAACTGTTTAATTAATAGAAAGAGAACTGATTCCCAGATCAGTACACGAGAGGACAAGGAAATTTGTTGCTTTGACAACTGGGATTCCGAAGATAGTAATTAGAAAGTATCTGAAATACAAAAAAAAATTACAGGACTACGTATTTAAAAGAATATAATGTTCTGGAGAAAAATTTAAGGATTAAGATCCGAGATCAAAAGTTGAAGATATGAAAAGTAATTGAAAATACAATGTAGAGAACAGTAAGGATCAAGATTCTGGGATCAAGAATCAAAGATGTGAAATAAACTTAACAAAAAAGCAAATTGAGATAGTTCTACATCGCCTAAGTTTCAACTTACCGCTACTTAGTTGCTTTATAATGGTGGTGGGAATCTAGTTCACACTTAAAGTAAAAAGGGGAAGGAACAAATTAGGATGTAAATTGATGACAAGTTGCAACAGCACAACACCATAGTCTACCATGAGCAGATGAAATATGAATCATGATGAATGAAACATGGGGGAACTAGCACTAGTGGCAACTTTGAGGTGATAGTGTTTGCTGCCATGCCTAATTAACTCTAGCAGTCAGATCACACAGTATAACCTCATAGTTCAAGAGAGGATACAAGATCAAATACTCAAAGAGAAGATACTTCATTTTACGTGAAACCATGATGTCATTCCAAAGGATAGTGTGACATATGTGTTCAAGAAACCCTATTTTAAACTAGGAAACCTAATATCACCTAAACGTAATAAGAACATTGTTGCTGGAAAATGTAGTGCACGCAGAACGCAAGAAAGACATTCATTTTAGAGGAAACTCTAATGTTATTCCAAAGGCAAAGTGGGACATTGACTATAAGGAAAACCTAATAGTTTAATTTAAGAACCTAATGCACTCAAACGGCAACTGAGACATTCATTCTAAAGGATGAAGAACTCTCTCTATCTTCCATTGTATTGAGACGTCTATCCAGTCACCTTTATGTATCACCATCAATAAGAGGGAGAAATCGACAGAACTTGTCTTGTATTTTCATCTCCTGACTCTCGAATCAATTGGCCTCCCTATTATTGAACACTAAAAGCACATTACATGAAATAACTCTTTTAACTTATAGATTCAAGAGCTTATGGTAAGGAATTTCATTTGCAAGAATCGGTTAATACACAACAAGTTGAGGAAAGACATTAAAATAACACATTTTGCATTCATAGAAGTAAATACAATATCCAGAATGAACTAGGAAGTGCCAAATTTTCCCCGCATTTGCTGATATACCCGTTTCACAAGCCGAACTGTACTAAACTTATGCGCATTATCTTTTGAGAAAGAAACGTTTTTTTCCAAAAAAAAGAACACGGAAATATTGAATATAAAAACAAGCTTCATCAGAGTCTAAACTCCAGGATGGAAATGCTGGAATAATGGCCTCACTTCTCAGGCAAAAGAGGTCCTAGTAGAAATAAAATAACAAAAGTAATTTCACAACTTTAAGAGGAACATGGGAATACGTTTTTTTCTCTCATTATTCAACAGTTATATAGTAATATTCGGTACAAGCAAAAGAAAGCACGGAACAACGTAAAAGATGACAAATGTAACTTAAACTTAATCACTGAACTGAATCATACCGTTAAGCTTTCTTTCTAGATCTGCCAGGAGTTTCTGAACCAGGTTGACATCGACACCTTTGGAATGCACCTACAAACACACTAAAAGCAGCTTAACTTCCAATATTGGGAAACAAATGAGTAACGCCAAAAATAATAAGCAAAACCCCTGACAATTTGTCTAAACTGGTCGTATCAAACTGTCTCAACATTTTTTGACACATCATAGAACTAATATTACTGAATGTCAAGCGAAATAAAAGGCAGATAATTATATCCAAGATACATTCCAAGAGAAAAAGGCTGTTGACTTAAAAGATTTGTTAACTTAAGTGTTCCATCCAACTTCATCAGATATATGGTTTAACTAACAGCAAGGACTATAACAGAACAATTTCACTTACCTCAATATGGGATCTCTGATAAGAATCAAATGATAGCAAAGCCCTCTGACCATTTTCAGTTGAAAGTATCCCCTGCTTGAACAGACGAGCTTAGGAAAAACAGAATACAAGATCTTTTGAACTTTTATCCTCGGAAAACCATGACTGTTAGAGAAACTATAAAGTTGTTGCACAGAATAGTTGAGAATGACACAAAGAGAAACAAATATTGAAAGAATGAAAGTGAGAAACAGACACAGGTGTTAAATACATGAGCACCCAAGATCAAATGGTTAAGAATGCAGTAAACCAGGATCATTAATTAAGCACCTTCAATATTTTAATCAATAAAATATACTTTGCACTTGGCACTCTCTACCAAGACTAATTGCATCAGGCCTTTTAACACCCAAATAGGGTAAAAAAATCACAAATTTCAAGAACTCAAACTGATCTCCTGCACACGAAGCTGGGATGCACTCATGAATCTGAAAACAGCAATACAAGTACAAAGTTGTTATACCAGATCCTCATGAATGACTTAGGTTTTAGCTGGTACGAAAGGCCCTCATCCTCAAAAATGAATATCACAGTGTAAAAATTACAAGAGCAACCTTAAAATATGTATTTCAAAGGTTTCAAACAGTATGCAAAAACAGAGTATCAACCTGAAATTAACATCTCAAACATGGACAAAGCTAATCTCCTAGCACAGATGACGGGACATAAGCACAACAATAGAGGCTGGACATATATCTAGTGGTGCCTAAGGAATCAAGGAGGAGGATCTGAGGAACCAAACTTGTTCTTGGAGGGTAAAGAACATCATGAAAATAGTCATAAGATCCCTTCAATGACACAGATATTCTGTTTGGTAACTTCACTTTGATAGACTCGGCTTGTTCAAGCATTAATACATCAGTTAACAATGTAGCTTCAGTAGATAACCATATAGCATTTATCCAACCAATGCAGGAACTGCACAACTTGATAACCTAACACTGTATCTAACTCTCTGTAATCATTTAGAATCTTTCTTTCATTTGTTCATCCATTCTCTTCCATCAGAGAATTCTTTTTGTCTCTCGTTTTTTCTATTTGGTTCCCAAGTCGAGAGGCAGGGTGGTTTGATTGGTTGGCACGTAAGTTAAGGTCACCAGATATGAAGCCTAAGCTTGAACCACCTTCTTTGTGACCAGCCTTATTAACAAGTACAATAGAGATTATTGATGTTAATCCAAAATTCGTGCATTAAAACTGACTTAAATGATGACTTCTTATGAATAATAGTACAGAATGGAAATATGGGTTCTGGCAGAGATCTGCTTGAAATAATAGTACACAATCCATCATATGTTTACTCACCCGCAAAGCTTGAGATGCTATGTCAATTATCTTAACAGAGTCATCCATCAAATATTTCTTCAAAAGCCTCATAACTGCTACCAGAAGATCATCTGATATGCCTGTACCAATGTGGAAGTTATGCTCATGTACAGATTTAGACTCGATAGGAAGATGGAACACAACACCATGTGGATCGCCAATACCAACCTGCAAATTGTAGTTAAGAAAGCAAACGACTGAGATACGTGAAGAGAAAAAAGAAAGAAAGTAGACAGGCGAGATAAATGAAATAACAGCAAAAGGAATAACTCAACAGCATAGCGATACTAAAAATGATACCCGAGATAAAAAATCAGAGACCAGCGACCCAAAATTGCCAGCACCACTCAAACTGCATGTGTGCACCAGGTTCCAGACTGTGTGGACAATTTCATGGTCAGAATCCAAATATGCATCTTCGAAAATATTTTCCTCATTCTTTTGTGCTGGGTATGCTTCATCTTCAAACAATTTTTTGTGTAATGCTTTTAGACTGCCACCAAAGGAGGAGAACTTTTAACGACCAAAGTCACTTGCAACAGAGCAAAATAGATAGCATTGGGAGAAATCTGAAGCAGATTAGTATACTCATCTATGACTTCAGCCTAGTTGTAAAGATAGTAAATTTAGAAAATATTGAGAAAAGGACATTTAACTGCATGAGAACGAATGCTAAGAATGATAAACTTGACCAGAAATATTCAATATAACATTTGGCTGAAAACGCACCCTATAAATCAATTTGATAACTTGCAAGCAAGATTAATCCGAGAAAGCAAACTACACATCAGAGATATTATCTTCCACCCAACTTCCCAGAAAGATGCCCCTCACATTACCCTCCAAAGTCAGCTTTTCTAATTTCCTTCTAACATGCGAGGATTATGTGGGAATAGATTTGATTCCCATGATACTGTAATCAAATAAATGCTCATATATTTGAACTTCAGTCATGACTCCAAGATTCTCCGGCACTATTGATAAGAAATGGACCTTGAGCCAAACTCAACCCAAAAGAGCTAGTTCATGAGGTGAGGATTGTCCAACACCATACAAGGAGACAACAACCTCTCCTCCACCAATTTGGGACACCAACAACTATCAAAGCTACTAATGCACTCATTCCATACTTGAGACCCTCCATAAGACAACCAGGATTAAGCGTAAACCACTCTTCCAAAAGATTGAACGTTGCATATGATAACAACAAATAAATCAGATACTTGCATTATCTATTATTGGATTAACAAAATACGTAAACATTGCTAGAACTCAAGGAAAATATGCTTTATATACTTTCATATTACTGAGTTACTCTGGTACTTCTCTTCCTTTTTTTTTAATAAGGTAAACTAGTATTAATAAAAAGTGTACCAAGAGGGCACACAAGAGTACCTCTCCCTTTTATTTTTCAAATTAGGCAACTAAAAGTTACATAATAAGACATTAATAATACCAAAAACACTTTTCCAACATAATTATTAAAATCAAAATCTAGATTAGAGTGTACAAACAAGGCACCTTACCTATCCAAAAAAAATTAAGATTTAGAGTGTAAAAAAAAGGATAAATCAGTCTTTTTGACTTTTTTCTGGTTTTCTTTCTCTGAAGGGTCTTTATTTTAGTTCCACTTTTATCATTGTTCCTTTCGTTTAAGTTGAATTTCTCACCGCTCACTTTGTGTTAAGGTGGACACTTTGTGCTATACGCATACCTATTAAATCCTATCTCCAACTTCCTAATGTTGGGACAAATGTAAGGACTTTGTTGAGTTGAATGACCATCTCATCTAAAAGCTTAAGCTGTTAGAGAGAGCGCACTTTTATTCACTTAATTATGTCTTCAACACACCCCTCACATGTGGAACTGATTCCTTTTCATGGACCAAACACATGAAAATTCTTTTTTTAGCAATGAGACTTGAACTCAACACCTCTGCCTAATCTGATACCATGTTAAATTGTATGATCATCTTACCTAAAATCTTAAGCTCTTTAGAGAGAAAGCACTTTTATTCACTTAATTATGACTGTAGCAGACCTTATCCAGCAAGAGAATAATAAACTAAAAAGATTAAATCCTAATATTTGTGGTGACTTTCCCCCTTATTTTTATGGTGCTTTACTTGTATCTTTACCGTAAATATCTTTAATGTTATATTACCATTTTTTTAGGTAAATAATTTTATTAATGTTGGATTCACATTACCATATTAACTATGCAGAATTAGCAACCTTCAAAATAGAAAAAATGTCAAGAATTCAAATTATATAACACTCCCTCCCATTTTATATCAAATTGTTTGAATGGATGGAGTTTAAGTCAAGAAAGACTTTTCACATATACCTTAAAATATGCAAGTATCAAAATTGACCGTACTATCAATAATTAAAGGAGTAGTGATGATAGTTCCACATGTCTCTTCATTTTCTCTCTCCCACTGAGAGAATGAACTTTATATCAAGCGAGTCCAAACAAATCATGTCATCAAGGGTAACATGGGATACTAATATTTAATTGTTATCAAATAGAGAAATGTGTCATTCTTTTTGAGGCTGATTAAAACAGAAAGTGTGTCAAATTAAAATGAGACAGACGGAGCTCAATGTTAGTTTCTTGTTATCAAATTAATTGTTCGACACGTCCAAGTCAAAGTCTTTTTTCTTATATAAGTTCCATTATTACAGTAATTCTTTCTGTTTTACTCTTCAACATCAATACTAACTTGCATGAAACTTATTTTCTATCAAGTAGACCTCCCAAGTTATTCTCAAGGTATTATTCTCTTGGAAATCTATTTAATTTATAAACCTTTTGATGTAGCAATCTGCAGGTTGTTCCGATTAACTTGTTCCTACTACCATTCCTCTTTATGCTTGTAAAACAAACCCATCTTCCTGTTTTAGGGAATACCTACTTAAAACAAATCAACCGAAAACACAGTTATCAAATAAATCTTGCAAAAAAAATGCTTTGCAAGGGGAGAGAGAGTTTAATGGAGAAACATTGTTAGTGAGGATTCATACAGCCAGCTCTAACTTGTTTGGGACAGAGGTGTTATTG